>JAHHUM010002670.1:0-409599 GCA_036173005.1 Crenichthys baileyi
GGTAACTAAAATCAGCTAAAATGAATTTACAATTCTGTCAGGTTCTCTTAGAATTTTGTGTGACGTGCCTGCATTAACCTGAGTGACCTTTAATATGGAGAAACTACATGTTTTTGTTTTTAAATGTAAAAACATCTAAAAACATACAATTAGAAAGATTTGCTTCCTTGTGATGACAACGTCCGGTTAATGACAACGTCCGGTTAATGACAACATCTGGTTAATGACAATATCCGGTTAATGACAATATCCGGTTACGCCGCCGGAAGTCCCGCCGTAATGACAACTTCCGATTAATGACAACATCCGGTTAATGACAACATCCGGTTATGTCACCGGAAGTACCGCCTTAGGATGTCCCCTACCGGAAGTCCCGCCCACCTGTCAAAATTTTCACACCTCGTTTGATTGAAGGATGTACATTTAGTCTCTCTAGTCAGTCTGGGACTTTGTGAAAAAGTAATCATTCCCTAAAATTGATAACTGGTTATGCCAACACTGGCAGCAATCAAACATTTGCAATAACTGGCAAATTATGTTCTACTTTGCTGTGGATTACTTTTTGCACATTCTTCTTTGCTGAAATATTTAAATTCAGGCATACTGAGGAGTTTCCAGGCCAAACTGCCTGTTTGGCCCTTTTTCAATTATTCATAGGTGGACTTGCTGGTGTGATTTGAATCACCGCACAGCGTATTCAATATTGACTAATATTTGTTGGTTTCTGGCCCCTTAACTTATATTTTCAGAAGGCTACAGGGTATTTAATGTTTTTATTGCATAACTCTGTGTCTGTGAATTCAAGAAAGCAAGAGCTCAGCATCAGCAAAGAGGCTACAAGCAAATCTGACCACATATGAAATGCCCCATTTAGACCACGGTTCCATTCCTCTTCCTATTCAGCAGGAAAATGATTGAATATAAAACTTCTGTGAAAAGTCATAGCTTTCTGTTGTACACCCCTGCATGGCCTCACAAACTAAATACATGCAATAAAGCACCATTAAACCTTATCGAACCCTATTTAGATGTAGTTTTGGGGGGTAGATACGGTTCAGTGATCCATACTATAATTCAGCTGGACATATAAACCTAAACCCTCTGCTGGTTGAGCAGTTTCTTTATGTTTCCTCTCTTCTGTAGCAAATGCTCGTGTGGTATTTGTGTAATGAGGTCTGTGTTGTGTTCTATATGTTGAGTTTGTGTTGGTCCAAGACATTTAATCTAAATAAAATACTTTGCAGATTGTGGCTGTAACATGATAAATTCTGAAAAACGTGAAGAGTTATGAATATGAATATGAATATCATTATTTTTGCAAGGCAATTGCCATCAGTTGCAGAAAACAATAATGTGAACAAGCCTACCTCACAGTAATTGGTTAACAGACACAGCAAACCTTCTTGCCACAGCTCAGCTCTGGATGAGCTGCACTACCTGAGCCACTTGTGTGGGTTGTAGAGTCTGTCTCATGCTACCATGAGTGTCCAAGCACCACCAACATTCAAAAGTGACCAAAACATCAGCCAGAAAGCATAGGTACTGAGAAGTGGTGTGTGGTCCCCATCTGAAGAACCACTGCTTTATTGAGTATGTCTTGCTAATCGCCAAAGATTTCCCCCTGTTGTCTATTCCATTTGCACAACAGCATGTGAAATTGATTGTCAATCAGTGTTGCTTCCTAAGTGGACAGTTTGATTTCACAGAAGTTTGATTTACTTGGAATTATATTGTGTTGTTTAAGTGTTCTCTTTATTTTTTTGAGCAGTGTAGTTTTACTGTTCCACAATCACTGATTCTACCATGGTTATTTATCACACCAGTAGTTGACCTACAAATAGGAAAAATACTTAAAAAGGAAAGGACCCCAGAATGGGTTATAGTTAAAGAATTTTTTGAAAAGTTTAAAGAAGACTTTGTAATATATACAGATGGGTCGAAAGATCCAAATAGTGGAAAACAGGGGCAGCTGTGTATATCCCACATTATAAAGTCATGATTAAAAGAAGAACAACAGACCATTTAGCAGTTTATTCAGTTGAATTAATTGCTATTATATTAGCTTTGAAATGGTTGCTTTCTGATAATGTTAAGGAGGTAAATAGATCTAAAGTTGCATCAGATAGTCAAGCTGCAATTTTAAGGAAAGTCTGGTAAATCTTGTAGATCAGATTTATTGTTTAATACATATCACTTATTGGTCCAGTTACATAATAGAAACTGTTCTGTTAGATTTGTCTGGATACCTGCTCATGTAGGAATCAAAGGAAATAAAGAAGTAGATTTGTTGGCTAAGCAGGCTTTAAAATTAGATACTATTAACTTAAATATTCCTCTGAGCAAAGGAGAAGGAAAATCTATTATTTAAAGCAAAATCATTAAGGTGTGGCAGGAACAATGGGATAATCATGATAATGGCAGGCATTTATTCAATATTTAAAAGACTGTGGGGGGTAATAGAAGTGGGGATGGAAGTCGAAAAGAAGAACTGATTATATCACATCTTAGAATTGGTCATACAGATCTTAATAGTTCTCTTTTTCGGATAGGGAAACATGAAACAGGAACTTGTATTTATTGTAATCGGATGGAAACAGTGGAGCATGTTTTATTAGAATGTAGCAAATATTAAAAAGAACGTCAGCATTTAAAGTCAGTTTTTAAAATTCATATTTTAGGAGAGGAATCAAAATCTGTTAGAAATCAATTAATTAAATTAAAAAAAATATTAGGATGTTTAGTCGAATTTAAAGTATGAATATATATGTACTTACATATTCAGTCACATACAAATTTGTGTGTGTATGGGTATGCACACTCACAATCATTAATGTGAGTGAATTAAGTTCCCTCTGACTATCAATGACATCCGCACTCCAGTCCGGTAGGTGGCGGTAAATGCACCTAAGTTGGTTTGTCATCCGCCAATAAAAAAAGAATAAGAAGAAGGGAGGCGTCAGTTCATTTTCTCACTTGGTGTGGTAACAGCTAGACCTCTGCTTCTCTGCAGTCCTGCTTCTAAACAGATTTCTCTGATCACCTTGTGTTTCTCCTCTGCCTTGCAGATCGACTGAAGGAAGCCGTGGAATCTCTCTGGTCTCCTGTTTCACTCGTGTCAGGTTCAGAGAAGTTTGGAAACTCCAGCCTCGACGCCCCAGCCCTGAGCCTCCACTCTGCTTGCAACTCCAAACCCAGCTTCTCAGGAGCCACCTAAACTTGACCATCAACTTGCCTGTCCACCCTCCAAACGTTAACTCTCCAACCACTGTGGAGTTTCCCGGAAGAGAAGAAACACAAGCAAAGAAACAAAGCAATTCTCCCCACAAACTGTCAGCCTCAAGCCACCATGGAAAAGGACTCCCACCCCACAAAGGACTACCCAAGGTAATTTAACTAAAACACAAGCAGGTATGACATAGCCCCTCCTTTTAAGGGCGGATCCCAGGCGCCCACAAAACAAAAACAAAACAAACATCCGACCAGGGTGGGCAGAGGGGGCCTCGGAAGGAGGGCAAGAGTTCAGGCGGACGGCCCGGAGGCCATCCCCGGCAGATCCAGAGTTCAAGCGGCCGGCCCAAAGGCCGTCCCCGGCAGACCTAGAGTTCAGGCAGCTGGCTCGGTGGCTGTCCCTGGCAGATCCGACAATCAGCAGGCTGTCCCCGGCAGATCCGGCAATCAGCAGGCCGGCCACGTAAGGACAAGTGATCAGCGGGCCGGTGACGTAGGAGCTGAGCAGGCCGGCGACGTAGCGGCCGATGATCTGACGGCCGGCGGCGGGACCAGGAGAACCCACGGTGGAGCTCAGAGGCATGATGCGGAGACCACTGGAACCCAGGCGAGCGGTGTAGAGACTGCTGATCTGACAGCCAGCGGCAGGACCAGGAGAATGCACGGTGGAGCTCAGAGGCACGGTGCAGAACCCGCTGGAACCCAGGCGATCGATACAGAGACCGCTGGGACCTTCGGCGAGGCTGTGGAGATCTGTGGCGGAGGCCCTGCATGCAGAGAGGGTGCGTCCTCGCACTCCTCAGGGACAGGAACAGGAAATGGAGACAGGTCCTCCACAAACTCCTCCAGAACGGGAACCAGGGATGGAGGCAGTTCGTCCTCGGAGCCCTCCATGACAGGACCAGGAACAGGAGCAGGAAGTGGAGGCAGTCCATCCACGAGCCCCTCACGGACAGGAACAGAGTGTGAGGGCGGCTCGGCTTTGGACCCCTCCGGAACAGAACTAGGAACAGGATCGGGGTGTGGAGGCGGTTCATCCATGAAGCCCTCCGGAACTGGACTAAGAACAGGATTAGGAGTCGGAAGCAGCAGTGATGGCTGATCCGGAGCTAAACCATGAGGCAGAAAGCTGCCTCCAGCTTCAGTGGAGAGGCGAGCGGAAGAGGGGGCAGGAGGCCTTCTCATTGAAGCGGCGAATTCTCCCAGGGCCCTTTGTCGCTCGGCCTCAATGATGTGGTGAATCCGAGGATCAGGAAAAAAATCCCCCCTCGCCTCAAGCCAGTCTTGAAGGCTGCCAGCTATTTCCAGCCTTCTCCATGGTGAGCTGGGAGAGGTCACCAGGTGAGAAAATAATTTGGCCAGAATCTCACCGCTCTTGAATTCCCGCACCATTCCTCCCGCTTGGTCCCGTTGGCTGGTTCCTTCTGTCATAAAGTGGGTTTTCGATGGACCAAAATGCAGGGAAGAACTCCTGAAGCTCGAGGTTTTCAGGTAAGATGAGTCTTTATTATCCACGCCACGGCACAGACAGGGTAGCAAAAACACAGGGGAACCAATGACAAACGTGACAAGACAATCAGGGGAAAACACAGAACAGGTGTGGGCTTGGGGTACAGGGAGACAGAAAACAAAGGACTAGACCAGGTAATATAACAAAAACACAAGCAGGTATGATAGTATCTTAAAAACTTCTAAACGTTGCCTTGGTCCTCATGGTTGTCTCTCTTCAGAGTCCAAGAAAACCCATTATGACACTTATGTGTTTGCCCTTTCCCTAATGTTTTTTTTTTTTTTTTATATTATTATTTCTGCCTGCTTGATTGATTGATTTTTTTTTTTTATCACAGTCAACTTTAATGTTTTTTCTGTCTACATACCATGTTTTGTCTTAAGTTAGTTTCTGTCTCCCAACAGTGATATCATTTATTTTTCAAAAAAATGTTCAAGTCCATCATAAAAATGTAGAAGTTTACAGCAAAATCACATCCAAGTGTTCACATTTCACAATTTAGGTTTAAACTTACCACCATTTCAGAATGTTATCTTATGGCAGACCTATTTTAGTACTAGTATCTCCACAAAATTTCTTATTTGAATAAAAGAGATTTATAATAATTAGGAGAGGATTGTACTCGTACTCGTCGTCTTCTGCTTATCCGGGACCGGGTCGCGGGGGCAGCAGACTCAGCAGAGACATCCAGACGTCCCTCTCCCCAGACACCGCCTCCAGCTCCTCTGGGGGGAGCCAAAGGCGCTCCCAGGGCCAGCCAAGAGACATAGTCCCTCCGGCGTGTCCTGGGCCATCCCCTGGGCCTCCTCCTGGTGGGACGTGCCTGGAACACCTCCCAAGGAAGGTGTCCAGGAAGCATCTGGTATAGATGCCCGAGCCACCTCAACTGGCTCCTCTCGATGTGGAGGAGCAGTGTTCATGACCATCACAAAAATGTAGACGTTTACAGCAAAATCACATCCAAGTGTTCACACTTGGATGTGATTTTGCACAATCAGTGCAGGTTTAGGTTTAAACTGTGGAGGCATAAAGCTCTGCTTTGACTAGATCGAAAAGTGTTATTATTGTTTCTACCATTACAAGATGAATTTTGTGAAGGATTGTTCTTGCAAGCGCTTGTCTGGAGAGCAGATTGCATTAGAGAAAAGTCCTTGGCGAGAGGGAAAACTAATGGGCTTGTTATTGCGGGAAATATTGTGATATTCTGACCCTTGCCAGCTGGGAAAGTTTTGGCATCCCTAAAGTGTTGCCAGGTCAACTTGACCTGGCAGCTGAGGGTCTGCATCCACATAAGTGATGAAATTGTTATTGTGAATTGTCACGTACGCCCCTGTAATGGTTACCAGATGTTGGCTGAATGTCAATTCCCGGAAAAGTAAAGGAAAAAGCAATGTTGTGGATGCCAGATGTATTACGTAAATGAATGATTTCAATTGGTCAAAAGGACCCACATACACACCAATGCTTTGTATCTGTATAAAAAGCTGCTCCACAAAGACTGGGGCGGAACCCTTTTTGAAAAGCTTTGTAACACCAAGGAATGGTGATGAAAAATGAGTTTGTGCGAGTTTGAAAAATAAAGGGTTCTCCTGTGAAGATGGCTGGGAGGAGAGAATTTCGTTGAGTTCTTTGTTTTATTATCTTCGCTCAGGGATAAAGACCGCCCACTCCTGAATAATTGGTGACCCCGACGTGATTCAATCTACCGGGAGAGGTTTTGCGGTCACCCCTCCGGAGGGGGCTTCGGGCGGGCTGGGGTTCGGGGCCCACAACAGGAGAAGGTGAGTTTTTGTCTCATTTCTTGTTGAGAGAATTTTCAGCTGCCCAGGGCCCTGGACTGAGGTGGACTAGACAGAGACTTTGGTCTCTATCTTTTTCTCTTTTCTCACTGCCTCCACATAGTCCCCCCTATAAGCCCCCTGAGCTACTATTTTCATTTTACTTTGAATCCTTTTTGTTTTTTAATCTTTAATTTACTGGAATCTTATTATAATATGAAAAGAAATGTGAATTTCTGCAAAGCATCGTTGTTAATTAATTTCCTGTTTTTGTTAATTTAGGAAGGTAAGATGAATGTATTTGGTTTCAATTTCTTTTAACAGGTAAGTTTATCCATAAAAGGCAGATCTGTTTTGGTTGTTATTTTGGCCTGGGTTGACCCTGAAGCTACAACAATCTCCTCTGTGCACAACTTAAGTTTGTTACTAGAAACATTAGTTGGTTTCATATTCTTTAATTGTTTATAGTTTGTATGAGTTAGAGGGGAATATGTGGAGCAGTAAATCGGATGTGAAAGTGAACACAAACAGGAATCGGACTGTGGAGACATCAAGAATAACATTATATGGAATATATGGACGAAGGATGTTTAATTAGACGTGGTACTTTAATGTCATGGGTTAGCACAATACTGGTCAGTATTCTCTTTTTTTCTAAGGAAGACACCATTCCAGAGACTGGTGTGCCTAAAGCCGACCTGAAGGTCCCCCTCATCGACACGTAGTTTGAGTTAGACTGACATGGATGTTTTTCCATGGGTGAGTTGATGAGATGTGTTCCTGAAGGAGACTTTTGGGAAGAGCTACAGAGTAGCCGGATTTGGTCTAATTAGTGACTACGTTTAGTTTATCATAGTCTAACACAGTTAAAATAATGTGCGCATAGGAACTTTAAATAGGGTTTTAATTAATTAGTTGAACCCGAAATTTCAGACCTAAATAACAGCAATCATTTAGGGTTGCTTATTACCTTTGTACATAATGTAATTTTCCTACTTTCCATAATCATTAACATTTTACTTCATTTTAATCACCTAAACACATCACATATATTCACAGGATATTTACAATATGAATATAAAACCTCTCTCAGCTCTTAATTAGCTTAAAAGCTAATTAGGGGGGACTATGTGGAGGCATAAAGCTCTGCTTTGACTAGATCGAAAATTGTTATTATTGTTTCTACCATTACAAGATGAATTTTGTGAAGGATTGTTCTTGCAAGCGCCTGTCTGGAGAGCAGATTGCATTAGGGAAAAGTCCTTGGCGAGAGGGAAAACTAATGGGCTTGTTATTGCAGGAAATCTTTCTGACCCTTGCCAGCTGGGAAAGTTTTGACATCCCTAAAGTGTTGCCAGGTCAACTTGACCTGGCAGCTGAGGGTCTGCATCCAGATAAGTGATGAAATTGTTATTGTGAATTGTCACGTACGCCCCTGTAATGGTTACCAGATGTTGGCTGAATGTCAATTCCCGGAAAAGTAGAGGAAAAGCAATGTTGTGGATGCCAGATGTATTATGTAAATGAATGATTTCAATTGGTCAAAAGGACCCACATACACACCAAAGCTTTGTATCTGTATAAAAAGCTGCTCCACAAGGACTGGGACGGAACCCCTTGTAACACCAAGGAATGGTGATGAAAAATGAGTTTGAAGAATAAAGAGTTCTCCTGTGAAGAGCGCTGGGAGGAGAGAATTTCGCTGAGTTCTTTGTTTTATTATCTTCGCTCAGTGATAAAGACCCCCCGGTCCTAAAAAACTTACCAACGTTTGGCAGACATATTTTAGTACTAGTATCTCCACAAAAGTTCATATTTGAACAAGAGATTTATAATAATTAGGAGAAGATTGTGTCATACATCATTGTTGCTCCACTGTCAATATTTAGTTTCATAAATGTAATGCTAGTTTCTTTTAGGTGGAAAAAATAGTGAGCCTTTTGTACTGACTGTGGATCAGTGAATAAAGTAGAGTAGTCATCTTGCATTCGGAAGATTGGGTGGTCCAGCTTCACCTTGTCACATTTCAATGTGCCCCTGGGCAAGGCACTTAACCCCAAGTTGCTTCCTGATCTGCGTATCGGTGTGTGAATGTGTGCGTTACTGAGTGCGGCTGGGTGAATGGAACTATAGTGTAAAGCGCTTTGAGTCGTCTAGAAAAGTGCTATATAAATTCAGTCCACTTACCATTTACTGATTTAGAGGACAAAATGACACTCAAAAAGTGATTTTATGCATACACTTACAAAGGAAGGTATATAAAGCTTAGTGATCCACAGAGGATGTGTGTCATGGTGAGTGTTTGAGCAGGACCATAGTGCAGACAGGAACTCAGGAACAGCATAGAGATTTTGAGAAATTTATTGATAATAAAAAAAAGGTTTACAGGTAGGTACAAGGATACATGGAACCAGGGTGAACACAATGGAAGAAACTAGCAGAAGCGATGAGAATCAAGGAGCTTAAATACTGAGGAGTACTAATTAAACCAGGTATGTCTAAACAGAAGGTTGCTGAATGGCTGCTGGAGAGTGCATGCAAGGCAATGATATACAGTAATTAATCAACACAGAGTACAGAGGAAGGTGAATCAAAACACAAAAGGAACTACAAACATTCACATTCATTAAAATTTGTGCCAAAACAAATATTCCCTGGAAACAGAACACAGGAAGTTACTAAGAAACTCAACACAGACGAATGAACCAAAATGAAAAGACTCTAATGACAACGATAAATAAGCCAGGGGTAAATTGATTATGGTGAGACCTTACTAATAATGATAAATAACCCAGAAATGCTCAGAAAACAAATACAAAAGAGCCAAAGCAAAAAACACCAATGGATAATGACAAGGTGAAGTAGCAGTACAATTTGGCCCTAAAAAAACAAGTTTCTTGTGTCACATATTCCCTGACAAAGATGTGAGAGCTCCAATCATAAATATAATTATAAATGTAATTTCTTTTTAAAAATACTCTTGAACAAAAAAAGTAAAAACTGATTGGTGTTCACTAATAATCTTAAATCTTATATCACTGCCAATTATCATCATCAATAAAAAAACTAATAATTTTTCACATTATCAAAATGTGTTACAACAATGATTTCATTCTCTAGCTTAGTGCATATTTTTAGTACAAAAATCAATATTCTGACCTTAATACAAAGGGATCTACTTAAAAACCTCCAGTCAGCTTGCAGCTCAAAATTCTCTTCTAAACACTTCTACTTGAATGAGCCAACTGCTTAATTTATAACCCTTCCTTTTAGTATTTCCCCTACTGCTCAGTTGTTGTTTTTTATCCAAGAACAGGATAAACCTTTCTGAACGTTCACTCCACGACACATCACTGCTCTAAGGCCATAACTTGAGGCTTCCTTCTGCAGATATACAAAAATATGTTGTGATGGGATGACTCAAGTAAACAAGAACTTTACAGATTTGCATCTCTAAAGACTTAAAAACAGATTCACTGTCTTTTATTCAACATTACCTTAGAAGCTAAATCTGTGTGCAGCTTATTTAAAATATTAATGTGAGAAGTAAACTTTCTATAAGAAATGAGTAAATCCAAAGTGATGGAGCTGAAGGAAGTGCTTCCTAACCAGTTTGTTTTAAATTTAGGGGGCTGGTTAAAACATGACAACAGCATCAAACTGTTGTTCCTCATCTCAGACAACCACCGAATGCTAAACCTTTAAGCCTTTGTTGTAAAGCTTGCATTAAATCCAATTGAATGTCTGGCACAACAATTGTGCTCCCTTTCCACTGACTCCACTTGGCCCACTTTGCGAGCGTTTCCATTACTGTTTTTTCCATACCTGTACGATCTAGGCTGAGTAGGGGTTACATGTGACAGGACCCCACGGCCACCAGAATTCTATGCCTTCTTCGGTTGACCCCCGGTTGCCTACTAAATCTTTATGTTTCCACAGGATGACCCCTACGTAGCCCTCCAAACTCTGTTCTTTCTTAACTTTAGGTTGCCTGCTTGGACTCTGGTTTTTGTTTTCTGTTACTTGCCCTCCTTCTGAGGCCCCCACCGCTGCCCAGTTTAGGTTGTTTTTGTTTTTGTCAACCCAAAAAAAAAAAAACTAAGTAAAAAGGCAAAGTACTTGCCAGAATGGCTCTCTCAAACAGAAATATGTGGGTTATTGAAAATTCTTCTTTTTTTCTCCTAGAAAATGTTGGGTAATATCAATCTGATTTCATTTCGCTAGATGATAAAAAAAAAAAAAAAAACCCTCCAAAGGGCTTGAGTTTTTAAGTAAAAATGTTTCAGTGTAATATTAGACACACTAGTGCAGAAATCGTGAATATCAAACAAAACTTTACAAGCAACCCAATAAGAGGGCGAGGATAGAACTGCTGGATGAATGTGTGAGAACGTGATTGCAGGGCGGGCGCACAAGAGTGAAATATAGTGGCAATGAAGAAGGCACCATAAAGCTGCCCACTCTAACTTTTTTTAATTTGGATTGGCAAGTCATCTGCTGGAATGGTAATATTTTTTCTTCAAGTCGTTTTCTGAGCATCCAGCTCTGAAGCAAGGAGGCTTTCCATCATGTTTGTCAGGGGAAATTTTATTGAGGAGCACTGAAACCAGATTGGATGCTGGAAAAACTCTTGTACGGAGTAAAAAGCAGTGTTTTTGTTAGGAAGCATTGCTGGAGTGGTTGTTTAATTTTAAAAGGTTTTCTCTTTTAGGTCATAACAAACCATCCCCTGAGTTACCTACAGAATTCAAATCAGAAAAGCATTTGTTAAATGTTGCCCTGTGCCGATTAGGATGTAGTCTTCAAAATTGACAAATATCAAGGCTTTTGTAAACAGCTCTTTGTTGAAAGCTAAGAAATGAAACATATTTACTCCCACACGGTGTCTTCTGAGCTTATCAGGTCATGTACTTGCTTTAACTGGCATATTTATTTCTACATTATGACTCAATAAAAAAAAAAAAACTATTTTTTTTTGCTATAAAGTATTTTGTTCTTTTCTATCTTGTATCTGTTTTTATTAATTTATGCAATGACATCTCTGCACTGCAATTGTACACTTGAAAATGTTCATTATCCAACAGGCATTATTGATTCAGATATTTATCATTGAACATCACTCGTACATGCTGAGTTTTGCACTTAAAGAGGTTGAAACCAATTGTAGATCTGTATTGGAATATTTTCAATGGACCACTTTATTAAATGAAAAAAAACCGTAATGAACATGGATAATTCGCCTTTTAGGTTTTATTGATTTACATTTAATTAAAAAAGTGCAAGTCAGAATTCGACAGGATGGGTCAAAACACCCTAGGATACCCCATTTTATGAAGCCTTGCTTTCACACAATATAAACACTATTTGTATTTCATTATGATGCTGGAAAAGTTTTTTAATTGCTGTGTTGTATGAAAAAGAAGCATTTTAGAGTTCATGGAATTATTCAGACCTTTGTGCCTGCTTTGGATTTGTTCAAGGACCCCCTGACTGAAATATAGTGCTTATGAATCCTCAAGGTAATGGAAAAGATGCTGTACTGACAGGCAGCAAAGACCCAGGGTCATGTTTTTCCTTGGGCACATAAATCTTGGCCTCTTTTTGCCCCTCTCCCCGCCCTTCTTGTACATCTGTAGCCGGAGCCGTCTTCAGGCTATCTTGACCGATTGAGAGCCGTGATTTATATCCATGAGCCACGCAGAACTATAGTAGAAAATTCAATTAAATGAAGGAACAAGAATAGAAGACAAATGAATAAGTGAATCTCTCTCCCACCACTACCTTACTACATTCCTGTTTCTCTCTATTTGAAGTCCACATGAGAATGACAAAAAGAAATCTTTAAAAAGTTTAGATTCAGTAACTTCCCACCTTGATTCTAATTTATTAATTATATTCCTGTATGTGAAGCAAAGAAGATACATTGATGTTTATACACTCATAGGTCACATTATTAAGTGTATTTGTTCAGTTGTTTGTGAATAAAAATAGCCAATATCTCTCATAAATGACAGCATTTAGGGATGCAGACATGGTGCCATAATGAGTTGTTGAAGTTCAAATTGAGCATCAAAATAGGGAAAAAAGGCACTTTAGGTAAATTTAAAAATGGCATGGTTATTGGTCCGAGAAGGGCTTATGAGTATTTCAGAAACTGTGATTTTAACATACAGCCATTACTTGGGTTTACAGAGAATGGCCAACAGAAGAGAAAATATCCGGTGAGCAATGTTTATTGAGAATGACAGCAACAGTTGCTTAAATGGCTACTTAGTACAGCCAAGGTATGGGGGATTCAATTTAATTCAAAAATACTTATTTATCCCAAAGGGAAATTTAATGTTGTTGTAGCTCATATTATACAGGTTTCTTCAAAGAACCGTTGTAGATGCTGATGGCTGTTGGCAGGAAGGATCTCCTTTAGCCTCTGACTGACTGGTGTTGTAGGGCAGTCTCATGAAGAGGATGTTCAGGGTTTTCCATAATGTTCTTCATTTTATGAAGAATCCTCTAGAGGTTCCATAGGAGACCCCAGATCAGAGCCAGCCTTCTTTATTAGCTTGTTGACCTTTTTTAAGTCCCTGGCTCTGATGCTGCTACCCCAGCAGATGATAGCAAAAGAGATCACACTCTCTATAACAGACTTATATAAGATATGCTGCATCTTGCTGCAAACACTAGAGGTCCTAAGCTTTCACAAGAAGTACAGTATGCTCTGTCACATTCTTGCAGACCACTTCACAGTTGCATCTCCACTCCAGTCACAGAACACCGAGGTATTTATACTCCTCTAATACCTCCACTTCTTCTCCCATTATGGAAAAAATATTTCACCCATTCTTGTTACTCTTAAAATCTACAATCATGCCCTTTGTTTTATTCACATTCAAGACAAGATGATTGTTTCCACACCATGACACAAAGAGTTGCACCAGCTCCCAGTACTTAGCTTCTTGTCTATCTCTGATCCAGCCCACGACTGCAGAATCATCCTAGTATTTCTGCAGATGACAGGAGTCAGTCTTGTACTGGAAAATTGAATTGTACAGAGTGAAACGGAATGGTGAGAGTAAAGTCCCCTGTAGTCCTCCTGTGCTGCTGACCACCTGGTTAAACAAACAACCCTTCAGTCTCACAAACTGTGGTCTGTTTGTCAGGTGGTCTTTGATTCAGGTGATTGTTGGGGCCTCCACCTGAGTCTTCTAGAGTTTCTGACAAAGCAAATCAGGTTGAATTGTGTTAAATGCACTGGAGAAATCAAAGAACATGATCCTCACAGTGCTGCTGGCTTTGTCCAGATGACAGTGGGTTTGTTGAAGCAGGTGTATGATGGCATCTGTTGGGACCTACAGCCATGGATTTTTAAAATTAAAACTCCGGTATACACTTTTCTGGAGTTTTCAAAATAAATTGAATTTAACTGACTTCCAGCAACTGAGGAAAGGGGGGGTAACAGCCACTGTCTGAATAAGAGCACCCCCTCTCCAACAATCCGACCTCTTCCAAGCAGCTCCCGAGAGGAACTGGACGGAGGGACACAGCGCGCTGAGGTATTTTTTTTACCAGGTAAACTATTTTTCCAAATTAAGTAGGATTCATCTAGATGTGTAGGGCACCATATTTTCTTCAATTTGCAAGCATTGTGTTTTAAAGTACGCTAATTAAACCAGGGAGGCAGCCTCCTATGAATAATTACCCTCTTTTTCAAGAGGGCAAAATTTTCTAATGGTCTGCAGATGTTTTGTGTGAAGCCAATGGAATCTAAGATAGTGTTAAAGGCTACAATTGGGCTATCACTTTTAGCAACAACATGAATGTTAAAATACCCCCACTATAATGACCTTATCAGTATTTAACACTTAGTCAAATAAGAAATCTGAGAATTCATCTAAAAATTGAGACTAAGGGCCTGGTGGACGACAAACAGAAGTGGTTTTAGTGCTTTGCAATTTGGATGAGGAAAATGTAGTGGTAGATATTGAAAAGAATTATTAATGTGCCTGGGATTATTCAACAAATCTGACTGAAGGATGGTTGCTACTCCTCCTCACCCAGTATTTCAAGGAATGTAAAAAGATTTAATTATGAGTTGACTAATTTACAATAACATAATCCTCTTGTAGCAGCCAGGTTTCTGTGAGACAAAGTAAATTAATCTGATTATCTCAAATCGAGCCATTAACTAACAACGTCTTTCAAGAGCAAGATCTTATGTTCCATAAACTACATTTGATTGTTTTAGTTTTCTGTTCAGCTGGAGTCATGTTTATTTTTATGACATTTTCATGATTTGCTCCATTTAGATTAGTTTTTAATCCATTTGATTTTGGCCGTGGGCAAGACACTGTCTCAATGGGGTTGTCGGTGGGTAACAATACAGAAGCTGCAGAGCGGTTTGTTAAACTACGACTCTGCTTTCTGGTCTAGACCCTGACAGGTCAGCAGTTTGCAGAATTAATGAATCTGGCCAGATTCCTAGAAAAAACAGCTGCGCCCTCCAAAGAGGGATGGATGCCATCTCTCCGAATCTGACCAGGTTTTCCCCAAAATGTTCGCCAATTATCAAAACAACAGATGAGACAGACAGGAAAGCCATATTGAAACTAATGCTAAGGAAGAAACCCCTTATCAAGCCAAGAAAACCTGGGTGAACCACAAAGGGTTTCCAAACGTAAAGTGCAGCAACAGAAAATATGAGATTGAAACAAAAAAAACAGATCCACCAATTGCAACAGCAAAAACAGGAAGTGACTCAATATACCTTACCCAATCTGGTTTGCTCCACATCATCTTCTGATGTCTACGATGACATGAAAGATATTACACTATGTCACAAAGCTCAAATCATCTCAAACTGGTTTCTTGGACATGTCATTGACTTCTCTGTATTCCAAAGTTATCCACAGTAATCGAGTCCAGTCCAACTGAGCATATCTGCAATGTGGTGGAGCAGATATTTGCAACTTGAATGAAGAGCTAACAAATTGGCAGCAACCATGTGACACTATCATATCAAAATGAAGCAAAATCTTTGAGGAATATATCAGAAAACTTGTGAAATCTATGCCAGGAGAAATTTGGCCATTTCTGAAGGAAAAAGAGACTTGAACCCGGTACCAGCAAGGTGTACCTAATAAAGTTACAACTGTGAAATGCTTGGGGTCATTCGTTTTTCAACATGAGGAAAAGTGTCAACAAAAACAACTCTCAACTTCCAAGATCAACTCTCGTGTCAGGCACTTTTGAGAGGGATGTACTCTCTCATCCTCTCCCACTCTCCTTCATATGGGCTGCTAAAGTGCCTTTTGAGATTCGATCCTCAAACCTTGAAAGTTGTGTTCCCTGCTCTCAATTTAGACCTGACCTTTTTAAGCAGGCATGCAAACTGTAGCTTAAGGATGCATTCAGCCTGAGGTGGAAATAACTGAAGAACTGAACTGAAGTTATCTGAATAACTGAAGGAATGAACTGTTGTAATCAATCCTCCTTTGAGACCTGTTATATTGTGAACTGCATTACTTTTTAATTTGATGAAACACTTATAAACCACCCCAGTCAGACAAAGCATGTGTAAATGCCCATAACTTACATATTCAACAACAAATCAAGACTTTTAATAAAAACTTGACCAGAGTGTGTGTGTGTGTATATATATATACTGAGTTGACAGTATATATGTAATGGCGCATTCAATATTATGTATATATATATATATATGTGTGTGTGTGTGTGTGTATATATATATATATACATATATATATATATATGTGTATGTGTATATATATATATATTATAATATATATATATATATATATTATATTATACATACACAGGGGTTGGACAATGAAACTGAAACACCTGGTTTTAGACCACAATAATTTATTAGTATGGTGTAGGGCCTCCTTTTGCGGCCAATACAGTGTCAATTCGTCTTGGGAATGACATATACAAGTCCTGCACAGTGGTCAGAGGGATTTTAAGCCATTCTTCTTGCAGGATAGTGGCCAGGTCACTACGTGATACTGGTGGAGGAATCTTTCACTAGTCTTGCTGTGTGTATTGGTGCATTGTCATCCTGATACACGGCACCGCCTTCAGGATACAATGTTTGAACCATTGGATGCACATGGTCCTCAAGAATGGTTCGGTAGTCCTTGGCAGTGACGCACCCATCTAGCACAAGTATTGGGCCAAGGGAATGCCATGATATGGCAGCCCAAACCATCACTGATCCACCCCATGCTTCACTCTGGGCATACAACAGTCTGGGTGGTACGCTTCTTTGGGGCTTCTCCACACCGTAACTCTCCCGGATATGGGGAAAACAGTAGAGGTGGACTCATCAGAGAACAATACATGTTTCACATTGTCCACAGCCCAAGAGTTGCGCTCCTTGCACCATTGAAACCGACGTTTGCCATTGGCATGAGTGACCAAAGGTTTGGCAAAAGCAGCCCGGCCGTGTATATTGATCCTGTGGAGCTCCCGACGGACAGTTCTGGTGAAAACAGGAGAGTTGAGGTGCACATTTAATTCTTACGTGACTTGGGCAGCCGTGGTTTTATGTTTTTTGGATACAATTCGGGTTAGCACCTGAACATCCCTTTCAGACAGCTTCCTCTTGCGTCTACAGTTAATCCTGTTGGATGTGGTTCGTCCTTCTTGGTGGTATGCTGACATTACCCTGGATACCGTGGCTCTTGATACATCACAAAGACTTGCTGTCTTGGTCACAGATGCACCAGCAAGACGTGCACCAACAATTTGTCCTCTTTTGAACTCTTGTATGTCACCCATAATGTTGTGTGCATTTCAATATTTTGAGCAAAACTGTGCTCTTACCCTGCTAATTGAACCTTTACACTCTGCTCTTACTGGTGCAATGTGCAATCAATGAAGACTGGCTACCAGGCTGGTCCAATTTAGCCATGAAACCTCCCACACTAAAATGACAGGTGTTTCAGTTTCATTGTCCAACCCCTGTATATATATGTGTACACTCACCGGCCACTTTATTAAGTGCACCTGTCCAAATGCTCGTTAACACAAATTTCTTATCAGCCAATCACATGGCAGCAACTCAATGCATTTAGGCATGTAGATATGGTCAAGACGATCTGCTGCAGTTCAAACCGAGCATTAGAATGGGGAAGAAAGGTGATTTAAGTGACTTTGAACGTCGCATGGTTGTTGGTGCCAGACGAGCTGGTCTGAGTATTTCAGAAACTGCTGATCGACTTGGATTTTCACGCACTACCATCTCTAGGGTTTACAGAGAATGGTCCAAAAAGGGAAAATATCCAGTGAGCGGCAGTTCTGTGGGCGCAAATGCCTTGTTGATGCCAGAGGTCAGAGGAGAGTGGCCAGACTGGTTCGAGCTGATAGAAAGGCAACAGCTCAAATAACCACTCGTTACAACCAAGGCATGCAGAAGAGCAACTCTGAACGCACCACAAGTCAAAACTTGAGGCGGATGGGCTGCAGCAGCCGAAACAACACACGGGGTGCCACTCCTGTCAGCTAAGAACAGGAAACTGAGGCTACAATTTACACAGGCTCACCAAAATTGGACAATAGAAGACTGGAGAAACGTTCCCTGGTCTGACGAGTCTCAATTTCTGCTGCGACATTCGGATGGTAGGGTCAGAATATGGCGTCAACAACATGAAAGCATGGATCCATCCTGCCTTATATCAACGGTTCAGGGTGGGCCCCTTAGTACCAATTGAGCATCGTATCAATGCCACAGCCTACCTGAGTATTGTTGCCTACCTGAGTATTGTTGCCGTCCATGTCCATCCCTTTATGTGTATGCATCTTCTGATGGTTACTTCCAGCTGGATAACGCACCATGTCATTAAGCACGAATCATCTCAGACTGGTTTCTTGAACATGACAATGAGTTCACTGTACTCAAATGGCCTCCACGGTCACCAGATCTCAATCCAATAGAGCACCTTTGGGATGTGGTGGAACGGGAGATTCGCATCATGGATGTGCAGCTGACAAATCTGCAGCATCTGTATGAGTTCTCACTTCACATTCCTTTCCTGAATGAGGGAAATCTAAGTTTTTATAACTAGTGAGGAGTACAGACATCTTAGCTTTACAGAGAGACAGGTCTGTGTACTGATGTCAGCAGTGGCTAATTTATGCCTGGTGATAAAAAATACATAAAATAAGCCAAGGAGTGGCCCCGGGCAAGAAATTGCAAGAAGAGGTGTGAGCCCTGAATGGACATAACTCAGGCTGATTTATAACTTGCCGACAAGAAGGAAATGCTTCAACAGCCTGTCAGTCAGGAACATTCCATTCACTATTATGAAATGAGACTGTAGGAGATGGAAGGTTTCAACAAATGTTGTTACATTTCTGTTCTTAAATAAAATGAAATGCAAAAAACTCATGATCCTAATCATGTAGGTTTTTAGACGTATTGATAATTTAAGTAAATTAAAAAGCTATAAACTGAAGCATACTGAGATACATTTTGTTTAAATTGGTGCAATATTAAAAAAACAAATTTTACTGAATTTTTTTAGATGGCTTAAGTTTTTATTAGATTGATCATATAGTCACCTTTGTAAGTTTCTTGCCTTAATTTTTGAATTGAAGTATTGAAGCATTTATGAAAGACTATAACTTGGTGTTTCCAAAACGCCTTAACTGGTCCATAAAATAGGTACACAATCACTAAAGAGAACATGATGAAACAGGAAGTGACCTGAAATACAAAACATAACTTGCTAACACCTTCTAACAGTATCCCCCCTGCAGTGGTGTCTCCAGAAAATATTACAAAAAAGATAAAGTAGGGTTGTCAAAATAATCAATCTGTCAATGTAATTAATACAAAAAATATATAATTTGTTACAGAGTTTTGCATTAAAATTAGCACAAACTGTGCCATTTTTAGCACTGCAGACACACACACAAAGTAAAACACTTTAGCACCGCCCCTCCCTGCAGCAACTGACTCATTCACTTGAACAATCCTGGCTGAGACTCAAAATAGTGAGATGCTGCTGGAAGTTTAAAAATCCAGTAGCATGGCAAATTTTTCTGGAGAAGGGCATTTACAACCCTCATTAGTTGAAAACGCAAAAGTGCTGTTTAGCGACAGTATGCCATGAAACAGATTTACAGGAAAAGGTAAAGGATGCCATAAGCCCTGATGCTAGCTGTACTAAACAAGAAAGGCTACAAAATGCAACCATGGGGAATCATATAAGAATGATTTTCTGATGTTCCAAATGAAGTTACAAAGCTCGTTAAAGCCTCTTCAGCTGCAGCAGTAGTACGAAACACGGCGGATGACATAGACTAACATCATATGTCTTTAATAGGGGTGCCCCAATCCAGTCTTCGAGAACTACTATTCTGCCACTTTTTGATGCATCCCTGCTCCAACACATCTTAAATAAAGACTAACAGGTTAGATTTTTAAGATTATAACTGGTAAGAATATTCCTCCACAAATGCAGAAAACAAGATACAACCAGCCAAGATTTTTCAAACTGACAGATATTTTAGAAATATCAGACAAAAAAAATGGTTGTTGCATTCTTATGACTAAAAGTATACAGACCTTGACATGACTCTATCCACTGTCGCAAATATCTATGAAGAAATTTCATCAAGGCCACTTATCCCAATGCAAAATTGAATATAAACGTAGTATAACAATGGTCTTTACATTTACAAGTAATCTGTTATTTTACAAAAATAGCAAATCTCACACAAAGAGTTTTATGTCAATGCCATATTTTATATAATTAAGTTGCAAAACATCACTTTTTTGCCATGTGCATGTCACACATTTCTTTATTTAGTGTGAGTGAGAAAAATACACTACCTTGATTTAGCTATTTCTGTATAATTCAGCTCATAAGAACTGAGAGGGATCCTAAGGCAACTGGCTAGGGAGAAAAGGTGCCCTTGTTTTAATGACATACATATGAGGAAAAGCTTGATTCACGTATAAGTAGATCAAACCATTGCGAGAATTAGCAAGGTAATTTTCCTTGTCATATGATACTGATGCTGGCTAACATCTATAGCTCAAAACCCTCTTCATCATCAAAATAAAAAAAGGGGTTTGAAAGTAAAAAACAACTGCAAATTCAGCATCTCCATCTAAAAGATGCTTTCATCAATGCATAGAATTGCCTCTTTGGCTTTGACACAGTAATCAGTCTCAGCTCCAATGGAAAATTTGTCTTGAATAAACTACAGTACCTCAATAAGAAAGTCCTGGAAAGGCTCAATAAAATTCTCACTCAGCTTTGTAATGAAATATGTCATTACATTTGTTGTTGCTGCACTCAGGGATGAGCTCATAAATTGAAAGTAGTCATTTGTTTTCTAAGTCTCTTGACCAAATCGGCTATGGAGTTTTCCAGGCCTGGCACTTCCAGGTTCAGTGTGTTCATATGTCCAAAAATGTCACTCAGAAAGTGCACTTCTGCCAATGACACGATCTCCTGACGGAGTTCACAGAAGCAGTCCAGAGCCCTCCCTTTGCTGAGCCATCTGACATCATTATAACCCAGCAGGTCTGTATGCTCTGCAAATGCCCTGGCAAGCTGCTTACGGAACAGGCGATGTTGTAAGCTTTAAGTGGAGCAAATCTGGTCTCCATTGTGTTTTTAAGTTCAATGCTGATCTTTGCACACAGATTGATGGATGATACAATGTAAAAACTACATATAGTATGTGGGGTTATAGCCGAAAGTCTGATAACTAGTCAGTGCAGATTAACCTTTTCAACTGTTGGGACCCACAGCCATGGATTGCAACATTAAAATCCGGTACAGACTTTTCTGGTACTTTCAAAATAAATTGCATTTAACCGACTTCCAGCAACTGAGGAAGGGGGGGGGGGGGGGGGGGGGTACCAGCAGACTTCCCATGATGCCACTGCCCGTATAAAACCCTCACCTTCCCAAGGGAACGATCTCTTCCATCCGGGCTCCGCTGCTAGGCTGGCAGGAGAGACAGCACGCTAATGTCTCTATGCTGGCAAACGGACATAACTCTTCAACTCGATCCGAGAGTGTCATACGATCATCGATCATATGCATTAAGTTAAGTACGACTGAATCACTGTTTGTGTATCCGGTATTCATTCATGAACGGGATAATTAAGTTACAAGCGTGGCTTGACTTTTCTCTCTGAGATTTACAGAGATTAACTGTTTCTAGAGAGTTCCCAGCACGACGCCGAGTGGAGCGGTTTCCCAAAGCAAGGACAACGGAAGTGCAGTGTGGTCAGCGGACAGAGCAAACAGCCCAGCCACAGCTCCAGAGGTTAGCTGTAGCTAACCCTTTGTTCTCAGAGCTTTCTTCAAACTTCGTCCTCGCCCGGACACTTCTCAGCACGGTTCACATACGAGGTTAGGGTTTGAGCAGAGATATTTAGGATGATATGATCTAAACTTTTTTTATTTTATGAAGTTTGGTTTTGTTTGTGTTGAACTCAGCTATCTTGGTGCTAGCAGGCTATCTGTAGCACACATGCTCAGTTTTGTGTTCTGTGTTTGTGTGTTTTTAAAGTTAAGACAAACTTTATTTAAAGGGTGATTTTAAACACAGAAGATTGATCATAATGGGCCGTCCGTGTTTATGCATTTTAACCCTTTTCTTAATGGTATTTTAAAGATGTGTGTTTGATTCTGGTGCTAAGCTATCAGCTTCTTTTGTTAGCTTTAACAGCTAACAGCTAAGAAAACGTGTTTGCCTGCTAAAGAGTATTTACCCAGAAAGGTTAGTTTTCAATCCAGTAAATAATATATCCCTAAAAACATTATTTTACTAAACTTAATAACTAAGTAAACACCATTAAGCCCCAATTCTCCAGAAAGATTTGGCTCTTTTCCAAAATATTTCTTTAAATATTTTACTATTTCCTTAATATTTTTTTAAATATTATTTTAATAAATAAAGGCAGCTAATGAGACACCGTTGAGAATCAGTCATCCAGAAGGTTGGTTTTATTCAGCAGATCAGTCTTTAAAACATTATTTTATTAAAATAATATTTTATCTGTTCTTGCATTGTGAATGGTTGTCCAAAGGTATGCTGATTATTGCCGAAGTTGGTTCCAAGACTAACTTCATTACCAGATTCTTCAAGATAATCTTTGGTTCTCAAATACATAAATAACATTGCATGGTAATGTTGCATCACTCTTTTGGTCATGGTTTCAACCATCTTTAACTTGTTTATATTACATAGCCCATTAGTACATTAGTACATTAGTACATATATTACATAGCCCATTAGTACATAGCCCATTAGTCTTCCCTATTCTTTAATGCTGCTTGGTAGTTTAGTTGGATTGTTTTAGCATAGTAAAGAGTTTGTTAATTGAAATATGTTTGACTTTGAGTTGACTTATTTTTGTTAATAAATTCTTGTATTTTAAGAAATTGTGTGAATTAATTCCATGTGTGTGCAGAGTTTTGCTGTTCAGTAATGTCAGAGCTTGGCTTACCCTTTTGGATTTTGTCCTAATACCACCGGCTTACTGGGCTGGTATTCACCAGACAACCCTAAACAGACCGAAATATTATTTTTATAAAATATTAAAGTATTAATATTAAATATTAAATAATATATTCAGATTCATAGTCACAACACAACTTAGTATTATGTTTGTTACAAAAGTCACAATATTTTGAAAACTCACTTCACCTGTTGTGTGTCCTTCAAGCGGAACAAGTCCAAGAACAAACACTCAATCAAAAACTCTAAAATAGCTGGGATGTTTCGGTGCAATCGGTAGATTCATCCACAGATATAGACATAATGTCTGCTTTTCTGAGTTCCTCAAATAGCTTTTTAGACAAATCGTTTGCAAGTAACTCCACTCTGCACAGGTCTTCCGTATCCAATTTTGATGGATGAAACAATGCTCTCCCTAACTTTTTTGTCAACTACAACTTTATCGAGGACAGCAAGCATGCATTCTCTCACAGTTTCAGTCTCATTAAAAATTCACTTCTTTAGCATTAACATCCAAGCTATTTGTTATGATTTGATGCAGTCATAAAAAAAAAATTATATTTTTTACTTTGGTCAGCAGTAAACAAATAATCTCTTTTAATGTCTGAAATTAATTAGATTTTACTATGTCCTAAAACTTAAAAAAAGTGGAAGGTTAAGAAAAGGCTGGAGATTTGGTTGGATTTTTTTCAATGAAAAAAGCGCTGTAAGCAGGCATAGCCAATGCCTGGATAGATGGATTATATAAAACAATGTCCACTTGAAAACAGCCAGTGCTAATGTTCTGACATTTTTGAATGAGACTGTGCCAACATTTGAGATTAAAACATGTTTATATCCCTTTGGAGTTTTTTTGACAACTTAGTACACCAGCTGTACCTGAATGCCGCATGCACAGCTATGGAATTCGGGGCTGATCGGATTTTTAGGCCTTAGAGGTCAGCTGATTTCTTTTTCTTTCCAGTATCTGTGATGTTTACAGCAAGGTACAAAAAGTACTTTATTGCTGTTGAAAAATGCTGGTGTAAAGCTTGTGTTCTGTCCATCTTTTTTCCCCGCTGCATGAAAATAATGATCCCTAATAGAGTGTAGTTATAGCTGGGAGTCCTCTGTTTTGTTTTGATTTTACTTTTAAAAGTTGCACTACAGAACATAGCATTGCACACTTAGTTCCACACATAAACATTATGCATGTGTTTAGGTATAAAACAACGCTTCAGCATGAATACTTGTACCATTACACCGCTTTTGATCATTAAAGAAAATATGATGCAAAAGTACTGGAAAAACAGAAAGCGAACAGGGCTGCTTGATTACACGTTAAAAATATCTGTATTCCAATTAATTGCAAAACAGAATCAAGGTACATACTTTCATAAAGAACATAACCACATAAACAAAGTGTTATGTTGTTTTGTGATTATTGGAGTAATACACTCTCCTCACAAATCTCCTTATTGCTCCTTAGTTTGCCCTTTTTTTCAAGCCATTGGGTTTCATTCGCACTATCGCCTACTCACCTGCCTATCCTCCCTCCACCACCCACCGTTCCATGATCTCCAACTCTGGAAAGAAAAAACGAAGGAAAAAATAACCCAGCCGCCATTCACCATAACCTGTAACCTCAGACTTTGTGGATTAAACTCACCTTTCCTGGAACTCTATAACCACCTCCACCAGTAAAAACCTTTCTCCATCCATTATTCAACAATATTTATCATTTCCAATCTCAGACAATAACCACAATAACCACTTACCTCTGCTCTGTGGTGCCAATCTGACCCTCTGCTCTGTGGTGCAATGCCTCCTGAGATTCATTCATCTTCTCAGGTTTCACTGGACACCAGTTTGCTGTACGCACCCCTCATCGCACTCTATCAAAAAGGCCTTTTCTTGGACCACTGAAGCTGACAATGCATTCTCTGAATTAAATATCAGCTTCTCTGTAGCACCTATTCTGATCCATCCAGATCCTTGCCGCTAGTTCATCCTGAAAGTCGATGCCTCGAATTCTGGGATTAGAGCCGTCCTGTCCCAAAGATCATGCTTGGATGGTAAAATCCCCCAATGCGCATTTTTCTCCTAACAGTTCTCTCCCACAAAAAGATTTGGGATCTAGAGCTCCTAGCTATTAAGCAGACACTGGAAGAGTGGGGACACTGGTTGGAAGAAACATAGCAAAAGGTACTATTATGAGCAGATCACAAAAATCTGTCTTACCTGCAATCAGCTAAATGCCTTAATTCTCGAAAGTAATGTTGGTCATTGTTCTTCTCTCAATTTAACTTCACCATAAAATACTGTTAAACACGTAGTCATCTCTGGTTACACATAGCCGTTGATTTTGTTACCAGTCTATCTGGTCTTCTAAAAATGTAACCGTCACCTTCACCATCATTAATCACCTCTCCAAGGCCTGTCACCTCATTGCCCTCTTCAAACTCCCATCTGCTGCTGAAACTGCTAAATTACTTATTCATCATGTGTTCAGACTCCACTGTACACTCACTGAAATATTGCAAGATCGAGGTCCCACAGTTCATAGCCCAGCATGACTGTATAAATCAGGAGCTAGAAAACACGCTCCAATGTGTTTGTGCTTCCAATCCTGTTTCAATAAACCTTTGAAACATTTCTTGAGTATCCGTGATTGTTATCCACGCTTAAGTCTAACATTTAACGAACATAACAGGGGATTCAGATGGGCAGCCGAAAGACCTCAGGATCCAGTTCAGGCAGTCGGCCGGATTGTCACATGGAACAGATGCAAAGCTTTAGAGAGCAATCTAAAGACCACGGAGGTCCAACAGTGGGACTCTGATAACCTCAGCAACTGCACAAGGGTAAAAAGCTGGTCGACTGTTCCCCAGCCAAGATGAAAGCCACACAGTTCCTCCTGACTCTTTGACATTCAGTCAATGACACCCATACCAGCACCCTTTCCCTTTACCCCTCGAAAGTTGGAACACATTCTATGGTCCGCTTACTCAAAACTTGGGACCACCCCTCCCAACATAATGTGTGTTGTCTCAGTTCTCAATGGAACAGTGAAGAGACATGCCAACCAGCCCCACGATGTCCAAAGCCTTTCTCAGGTCGAGTCTTGTCGACTCCTGGCACAAAGCCATTGGGAAGCTTTATACCTACCTCAACCTTTGCCAAAATAATATACTTGCTTTCCCTCAAGTGCTCAGATTCTGCCTTGTGCACAGAGGACATGGTAAACACATTAGATGGTAAATTGATTTAAAGAAACAAGGGATTAGGTAAAGTGTCCTTTTTTTTCAATGACAAAAGCTGTCTTAGGCCACAAACCCCAATAAATATTTCATCACATTTTTCTTAGTGTTTTGTTCATATTGTAATGACGCCGACACGGTGTTCCGTTGAACTGAGTTTTTTATTCAACCACAACAATAAACTGCCAGTCTCTAAGCTGCCACTCGCCCTTCTTTTTTTTTGGACCGCACCCCACCCTCTCTCTCCCGCCTTGGTGGTTTCCCCGCCCACATGACCAGCACCACCAACGCAGCGTAAGTCAGCAGAGGCATACACAAACAATATGGCAACCATGAGAACATTACACATAACAACATGAACCCCAAACAGAAACTTAAACACAGAGTCGTTACAATATGTTCAGTAGAATAGGAAAATAGCTATTTACTTTACTGGAAGCCTTCCCTGTTAGCTATAAAAACAAAGTGTTCAAAAGTAATTTTATAAAAGCAGCCAATATATGACAAAATCTATTTTTAAGTAATCTTTTTGCTCATGTTATAGTCTCAATACACCCCAATTCCATTTGCTATTCTAACCCAGTTTGTAGATTTTGTGTCTTTTACATACTGTGCAATAGAACCCTAAACATGTGTATATAGATGGCAAACTCAAACACAAACATGCCAGTAAATATTCATGCAGACAGTGTACACAGATGCTCCCACTCCCATAAACACAGCCAGACATTGCTGATGCAAAGGTGTAGAAACGAAAGCTGTTATTGTGTGAGCTCCAGATAAAGGTGCCAGCCCCCCCCTCTTTTTTTAACTGCCTTTGTTTCCATATCCATGGCATCTGCTCTGCACTCATTAATCATATGAAAGGTGGGAAAGATGCTGCCACTTGAAATAAAGCTTTATGATCACATAGAGTGCTGTGGACCACATTCTGCCATTTAGTTTTACAGCCTTTTGGGTTTCTTACCCATCCCCCTTATAGGCTCCACTGCTTGTTAGGTTTTTTTCTCTAACATTGTGCACATTGTGGCTCAACATGGGTTCGAGGCCATCTGGTTGGGGGATTTCCCCCTCTGACCTAGAGGAAAACATCAAGTCTGTTAACCCCCTGCCCATTTGTGACACTTAACCAAGGCTTGACAAAGCAGTCACCTCCAGGAACAGTATCTCAAAAGGATTTGCAACTTCCTCCACAACATGAGTGATCCTTAAGGCACTACCCCACCACACTGTTGTAATACGAGAGTCCTTTAGAACCAGCAGAAACCATGTCCCCTATTTATCTGGTCAACATTTTAGAAGAGAATGAGATTTCCTTTGAGACTCACTCTGCCATCTGATCCCTTCAAACAGAGTGTAACCATGTTGTGTTCCTGTTGGCAGGCAGCTACAGAACCTCATCAAAGAAACATTACTGTTGCTGACATGCGTCATGAAAGTCACAAAGATAGGCTTTTGAGTGCCCAAGGACAATATTAGCAGGCATCTACGGAAGCTAAGAATCCACAGAAAAAAAGCAAAACAGCCCAAATGTAGTCCTTCAAACAGTTGTTAAACAAAAAAAAAAATAGCTAAAATTATTATTTATTTTATATAATCAATACATTAAGCTTTTTAAAATATACTGAAACATGGCTTTTATCATTATTTTTTTCAGAAGAGAGGTTTAGTAGAGAACAATCAACACTGCTTAAATTTTTCTTGGAATAACTATTTAGCAGTGTTGGTTAGCTGGAATGTATATTTGCAAGAACTCGTTTCATTTTGTATGTAAGTAAGTAAGTCATAGCTTTTAGAAACAAACAAAAAAGCCCAAAGACTGAATGTACATTTTAGGAAAACACTTTTAGCACATAGGCGGGGGTTCAACATGGACACATTTTGGAAAAAAAAATTAAAAAAGAAAAGAACAAAAATATGACAACGAAATGAAGGTAGCCAAACACTCGCCTAAGGTTGTCAACTGTGGGCAGTGTGGGAGATTGAATACAACCCAACTATACACATGGCAGCATAATGGCTTTTTGCTAGCATTATGATAATGAAATTCCTTTTTTCTTGATTAGACTTCATCTTTATTTTAAGCATTATTATCATTATTGTCTATCATTATTCTGTTCAGTGTTGCGGGCTGCATGGTGGCGCAGTTGTTAGCACTGTTGCTTTGCAGCAAGAAGGTCCCGGGTTCGGCTCCCGGTCGGGGGTCTTTCTGCATGGAGTTTGCATGGTCTCCCTGTGCATGCGTGGGTTCTCACCGGGTGCTCCAGCTTCCTCCCACGGTCCAAAGACATGCCTGTTAGGCTAATTGGTTTCTCTAAATTGCCCTTAGGTGTGAATGAGTATGTGCATGGTTGTTGGCCACCATGGACTGGCAACCTGTTCAGGGTGTACCCTGCCTCCCGCTCATAGACTGCTGGAGATAGGCACCAGCTTCCCCACGACACACTATGGAAGAAGCGGTATAGAAAATGACTGACTGACTGCCAGTGTTGCATGCTATTGTAAATATACAGTATAGCGGAGTCTCTCAGAGCAGCAGTGGTAGCAGAGGTTGCGCTAGACTTCTTCGTTGTCTGTCATTTTGACTGACAGGGTAAAAAAAATCCGGTTATGATCTATTTTTACCAGTCACTTTATTTATTTATTTATTTACTTATATATTTATGTATTTATTTGAATCTTTTTTATTACAACCAGTCAATCAAAATACAATAGGAAATATATAATTCTTGAACAATTGCATTTAACATACTTACCAATGTAATGGTGCGTTCACACCGAACGCGGATTCTGCGAATATTTTGCGTCATTTGTGTGCTTTTGCTCACTTGACATTCTGCATGAACTCCGCGTTGCCAAATGGCAACAAGTGGCAACGCTTCGCCAAACATCAAATAGGAAGAGCTTCCATCTGCTGACATGGATTTCACGGACCTAATTACGGTGTTTTACCTGTGGAGAGCTGAAAAACGCCGCCGACGTCGACGTCCCTGGGTTCACGAGATTCTTCAGGGACGAGAACACTTCGGAGAGTACCACCACTTACTCCAGGAGCTGCATCTGGATGATGGTCTATTTCAGCGGTACTTCTGTCTATCCAGGACCCAGTTCGAAGATCTGCTGTCCCGCGTTGGGAGATGAATCGGCCTCCGGGACACCAACTACCGGCGCTGTATCCCCGCTGCTGAACGTCTGTCCATCTGTCTTCGGTGAGTAAATAAATCCCAGCTCAATAAAAAAACTGCCGATTTTTAATGTCCACATCTCCGAAATATAAGAAGACAACAGTGCAATGGCGCTATTTTAAAGTTTTACCTGCTACTCCAGTCTCCTCACTGACTCTTCTCCAGGCCAGGTCCTTTCTGTACTTGTCTCGGTAAAAATAATTAGTTGAGTCATACAACTCTGGCTTGCCGCACACCACCACTATGATCTTGTCCTCCATCTTCACTGACAACCGCTTCTTCTCCGCTGCGGTCCTTCACCCTACGTCACAGCCACATCCAGTCCCAGATTGGTTGATGCGACATGAATTTAGGAAAAAGTTCAGATTTCTCAACTCGTCCATCGCTCTTTCTTCGCTCGGCGCGCCTTCCGCACTGCGTCCTTCGTCTCCTTCGCACCGCGCCGCGCTGCTCAGCTCCTGAACGCGCCTCTACATAGGGATAACATGTAAATCGGCCGCTCCTATCGCAGAATCCGCGTTCGGTGTGAACCCTTTATACTGACAAAATAGTACATCAAGGAAAGAATATACACTGCCTGGCCAAAAAAAAAAAAAAAACACCTGGATTTAACTAAGCAAATAGGTACGAGCCTCCCATTGGATGATTATCGCATGGACGATTATGTTTCAGCTGGCAACAAGTTATTTAACGCCAACTGGTGCAATGAGTTGCTTCTCATTTCTTAAACAACCATGTCGAAAGACACATCCCGTGGTCGTGGAAATGATGTCAGTCTGTTTCAGAAGGGTCAAATCATTGGCTTGCATCAAGCAGAGAACTGTCCAACTGTCCAACAACTGTCCAACGCATTATTAATAACTGGAAGGATAGTGGGGACCCATCGACTTCAAGGAAGAAATGTGGTCAGAAGAAAATCCTGAATCATCGTGATCGGCGATCACTTAAATGTTTGGTGAAATGAAATCGAAGAAAAACAACAGTAGAACTGCAGGCTATGTTTAATAGTGAAAGTAAGAGCATTTCCACACGCACAGTGCGAAGGGAACTCAAGGGATTGGGACTGAAGAGCTGGGTAGACTTAAGAAAACCACTAATAAGTGAGCCAAACTGGAAAAAAGGGCTTCAATTTGCTAGTGAGCATAAAGATTGGACTCTGGAGCAATGGAAGAAGGTCATATGGTCTGATGAGTCCAGATTTATCTTGTTCCAGAGTGATGGGCGCATCAGAGTAAGAAGAGAGGCAGGTGAAGTGAAACAATGCCACAGCGAATGCTTGCCGTAATCAGAGCTAAAGAACGAAATATTAGTGTGTCACGTTTTTTTTTTTTTTTTTTTTTGGTGGCGACTTTTCGGCCAGGCAGTAGATAGATAGACAGACAGACAGACAGACAGAATGGACCTATGCCAGTTTCTGAGAGCGGCTTGAGGCGTTATTGCTTCCATAATTTATCTACAGGGTCAGGAACACATGATGTTGCTGTTGCTGCATTACAGGATAAGAGAGTGGGAGAAAATGAACATCCCTCCAAGTTTTGCCACTAAAGGCGGAAATGCGTAACTTTAAGATAGGCCACGCATGTCAGGTCAGTTTGCTCTAATCAGAATGAGACAATCGTCCAAGTGTTTACATGGAAGTGGTTTGGATTGTTTTTCATCAAAAATCACCCCACTCCCTCAGAATACAATTTCTTATATTCCGTTATGCATTTACATGACACATTTCTATTCCGATCTGCCCTTTATTTGGCTTGGAAAGCACTCCTTCCACCGCCCGATAATGTCCTCCTTCGAGGTCAGCAGCTCCCACCCCCACTGTAAACAGTGTTGGCGAAGCACTGCTTCCCCCTCCTGAGGTGCCGGACGGTTTGCCAGAATCGCTTCGAGGCCGACCGGTAGTCCTTCTCCATGGCCTCACCGAACTCCTCCCAGGCCCGAGTTTTTGCCTCTCCCACAGCTCGGGCCGCAGCACGCTTGGCCTCACGGTACCCGTCAGCCGCCTCAGGAGTCCCACAAGCCAACCACAGGCGATAGGACTCCTTCTTCAGCTTGACAGCATCCCTTACTGCCGGTGTCCACCTCCGGGTTCTGGGATTGCCGCCGTGAAAGGCACCACAGACCTTACGGTCGCAGCTACGTCCACTCAAACTCTATGCCTCCAACATCCCCTGGAATCTGGTCAAAGCTCTCCGGAGGTTGGAGTTGAATACATCCCAGGCCGAGGGCTCCGCCAGACATTCCCAGCAGACCCTCACTATGCGCTTGGGCCAGCCAAGTCTGTCCAGCTTTCTCCTCCTCCAGCGGATCCAACTCACCACCAGGTGGTGATCAGTGGACAGCTCAGCCCCGCTCTTCACCCGAGTGTCCAAAACATGCGGCCGAAGGTCTGATGATACGACAACAAAGTCGATCATTGACCTCCTGCCTAGGGTGTCCTGGTGCCAAGTGCACTGATGGACACCCTTATGTTTGAACATGGTGTTCATTATGGACAATCTGTGACTAGCACAGAAGTCCAATAACAAAGTACCAAAGTACCACTCGGATTCAGATCGGGGAGGCCATTCCTCCTGATCACACCTCATCAGGTGTCACTGTCGTTTTCCACGTGGGCGTTGAAGTCCCCCAGCAGAATAATGGAGTCCCCGGGAGGGGCACTATCCAGAACCCCCGACAGGGACACCAAGAAGGCCGGGTACTCCGCACTACTGCTCGGCCCGTAGGGCGAAACGACAGTCAGAGACCTGTCCCAAACCAGAAGGCGCAGGGATGCGACCCTCTCATCAACTGGGGCAAACCCCAATTTCACCATGTGTTAACATTAAAGTCACATGCTGAAATTGTCTGCTGTGTTTTGTTCAGCCATTTGACTGGATGACACCGAACAGACAGATCTGGTGGGTTTATCCTATGACCTTTATAATAGGAACTAATTTTCAGATTCCCACCTAGCCCATTAATCATGAAATGGTTCACGTTTCATTGCACTCTGTTTCACCTCAAAGATACCAGCTGGATAGTCTAAACAATTTACATTTAATATCCACTCCCTGTTCAGATCTTTAAGCCACAAACCCACATCAAATCAGTTGGGCCCCCAAGCAATTTTTGGGCTTGGGGGTTCAGTGCCATCCTTTTAATATAAATCATCTTCTGAAGAATGTATAATCGATACACTTGCTCTGAATGATTTATTGACAATTATTTTCATATGCAAGCAGTTTACTCATTAAATGCAGTTGTTTATTTATTGAGCTGTTAGGAGGAGGTAAAAAATTAATAGGCAAATAATTGCCAACAAAAGCATAGCTTCAGACGAGCTACTCAATCAAATATCGCTTTGCGAACCGATCCACTGCAACTTAATATGCACAGCAAATTTCTTTCTGCTGCTTTTATTAAAAAGTCCCACATCACTAGTGAAGGATGAAGATGAATTAGCTACCACTTTTGCGTAGTATAATTCAACATATATTGACACAAATGTTTAATGTGAAGTGATAATGTCATTTTTATAGAAGCAAATTTCCTAAAACCTCCTCATATCCTCCGAAACTGTACAGTAACATTTAAGGTAAATAAAACTATTCAATTAATCAACTTTTCACTTAGGATTTATGTCATAGTTTTACGATTTTTTTTTTTTACCCACATGCAGTAAGCAATCAGGAGACCGATGTAGTTTGACAAAAGTTTTTATTTTACAGAATGCTGGGGAAAAGGAAGCGGAGCTGGAACCAGAGACCCACTGAAAGGTAAGTAGAATGAGTTAAGTCCAGGATGGAGAATGTTACAAAATAATAATTCTATCTTACTAGAAAGTGGAGCTTGATCCGCCAGGAAGGGGGTGAGACATTGGAGGAAACTGCACACTGAGATGAACGAGCTGGTAGGTGCTTGAACTCACTCTGAGGTAACTCTGTGGTTTGACTGATGAGGTTATTGCGAGGTAGGGTGGACAGGGTTTGCTTGTGGAGGTTCGTAGTTAATCCAGGGAAGGCTCCGTCGGTAAGGCAGCCAGACAGTTAGTTAGGAAGCAAGCGTTGACCAACCAGATATAATCCACCCGATTAGGCGATCCTCTTTTGAGCGACAACATCCACGTTGGCATGGATCTTCTCAAAGACAATTCGGGCTTTGGTATCCAGTCTGCAAGGAGTAAACACAAAGTTACTGGAAGAACAAAGACAGATCTTAGGCAAAGCTGTGGCTTGAGTCTATACCACTGAGGGCAACACTCTGGCGCTGAACTGCTGGTGGCCTCCATCTTAAATACCCTCCAGGGCTGATGAGGAATCTAGAACACCTGCCACCACTCCTCACGAACCCAGAGCCACCTAGAGGCCAAGCACAGTGCCACAACAACAATGAACAATACAGAGATCCTGACATTTAACGTATCAGGACAACTTGTCTGTACCAAATTCTAAAATTATTTAAATCTAACCTCAAGTATACACTAACACACAACAGATATATACTTTTTTTTCCAAAAATAACAACAAAAGAGAAAAGTCAACACAGGAAAGCTGTGTGTGAAAACTGCCCCCATGGTCCTATCCGGCAGAGTAACGCTCAGAATTGTTGTCTGAGTGCCAAGAAGAAGTCCAACAGAGTGGAGCAATACGGCTATAATGCTCCGCTTGATATATATATATATATAAAAAACTTTATTAGAAACTGCTTTGGGATTATTTCAAATGCAATGGACATGGAGACGAAAGGGAAAAATACAAGCAAGAAAGGAAGCGAGGTGGGGCAAAAAGGTAAAAGGGAGAAAAGGAGATAAGAATAGAGGAAATGCAGAAATGCAAATATAACAATGTTACTGAAAAGTACACAGCACTAAAGAATGCAAGATGTATTTAGTGACAACTGCCGCTCTATACAGAGTATATCTGTATATCTATGTATCTGTAAACACCTGAATCCAAACACCTGTGGATGTATGTGTGAACCAGCTTGTGTATACAAGGTTTCTTCATAAGAATATTCAATACCAGGTGTGAGTTGCCACAGACCTGACCCCTGGAACCCAAGACAGACACTCACATAATCCTAGTTTGAATTACAGAGTTTTTTGACCACCTTAAGACATGGACCCACCTACCAAAAGCTGTGCGGTTCAGACCCCACTTTTGAGTGAGCAAAATCCATTGTGGAAATACCTACAATATCTGGCATTAGTCTATATAAAGACTGAACTCATGAAACAAAAAGGTAAAACTACTTGTCTTCATCCTTCCCCTCTATCTTTGTGCATGTGCTCGAACCATATTAAAATATCCTGAGTCCAGTGACCTTTAAGACGTCTGAAATAGCCACCCACTTTTAAAGAGCGTAGAGGTGGGTGGCTTGTCAGAGACATTTTACTGACGCTTTTGTTTTTAATCTTTCTCATGATCTCAAATTTATGACAGAAGGTCAGCGCTTTGCCATGAAAGTATCAACTCAAAACCCTTTTTTATGCAATACTTCACCTTTATTTTCTACAGGCGAACATGTTTTAGGGTTGCTAGGAACATGTTACTTTAGTTTTCCACAAACTGACAACTGACATTATGTACCATGAACCAGCCTTTGGGTTTTAACTTAGGGACTTTCTTTCTCTCCTTCCTACTTCAGTTAGCAGACAGGATTTTTATGGGTCAGGAATTTTCTCAAAATAACAGTTTTCCCAAAACAGAACATTGGTTTGTGACCTCCATTTGTTTGTGATTGTTGTTGTTAATATATGTCACCTGTATTAACACTAAGAAACCTTGGAGCAGTACATACTCACGCTCTCTCTCTCTCTCTCAGATGCCACAAAGGAAAAATTTATTTGTTAATTGGTTAACTTTATTCTCATAAAATGTATCATGTTTGCCAGAAGTCCTCTTCTTATTGGTTAATCAGTCCCATATGAGCTTGTCAGAGCAGACATTATGGTAAATGAGTGGTGTCAAGACCAAACTTCCATCAAATAAGCCGTATCTGACCAAGTAAGAACCTGGACTGATCACCCTGTTGGGATCATGGTTGTGTTAAATGTTGAATTTAATGTTGAATGTTAAATGTTAAATTTTTGAGTTAAGCTCTGCAAAACATTTTTTTTTTTTTGTTTCTCACATCTTGGATGTGTGTTTAAGCCTTTAGTAAGTAGGGTTTATTGACAGTAGTCAATAGGGAAAACATGCAGCAAATATCTCAAGGTTTGAAATTGAACCCCAAATGGCTGCATTGAGGACCAATTGCCTCCATATCTGGGGTGCCCTCTTCACTACTACACGACTTGTGTAGTGCGTTCAATGTGTTTTGTACTGTATAAGCTGAAGGTTAGAATTTTTGGGCATTTAAAAAGTTTAAATCTACTTCTAAAAAACATTCTGTACGTTTTTGAGATTACCTTTGGGGTTTGAAATTTAAGGAAGCGTGTTCTTACTAGAGGAAGTTCTAGGTTTATCTGTTTTAAATCTGGACTGCATAATAGATGCTATTTGCTATATAACTTGATGCTATTCAAAAAAGTTATTTTTATCAATGCCATATGACTTTTCTAAAACATGAGAGAACATGAAATCTTTCCATCAAATATGTCCTCTAAATGATATTTTATTATGGATCTAAGACATACACAAAGATAGAGGGGGAGAATTAATTTTTCCTTTGCTATTCCATGTTGAAATGTTAAGAGCCTCTTTATTTTGCAGGATGTCGGGGTATTTCTAAATGGGCGTTTGTCTTCATAGGAGAATTGAAGACTTGTTCATTTTGAGATATTTCCCACAAGGCTGTCAGAGATTTACTGATATTGATGCTTTTAAAACAGCTGTGCTGCTTAATTAAAGGGCTGATGAATGGAATACCTGGGAAACAAATTTCCTTACACAATGTTTGTTAGATTTCTATCCAAGGACTGTCTGATGGATTTTTTATATTATAATCTATGTGTCAGGTAATATTTAATAAAGTTTGGAGGTTCCAACCCTCCTGAGCCTTTAGTCTTCTGTAAAGTTTTAAACATATGTGTGGAGGTTTAGATGCTCATAAAGATGCCCCTGTCTTTCCTTTGACCATTGGATGGAAGCTGTTTGCTGTGTCAATTTCACAGAATATGTCAATGATGTAGATTGAGGTCATGCTTAGCTGGTTCTGTCTCTTACTGAATATTGTTTTCATCTATGGCTTCTCCAGTAAGAGGACCTGAATGCCAAGTAATTTCAAATTTCCTCAGGTGCCCTCAGTTATATCTTTCTTCTCCTATTGATACTCAGTCTGTAACATGGTATAACACATTTGTTGGAATGATGTTTCAAAGGCAAAACGATCCCACAAACATGGAGGGTGTCACTTAATTTATTTACCTGCATTTAAAGATAACAATCAACTAAATAATGTCTTCAGAGTTTAAATCAAAACTATGGGTGTTTTTATTATATTCTGTCTTGCCCTCGAGCAACAATATTTTCTCAGTTTTTTTTTATTACATTTTATAGAAAAGAGTTACAGATATATTCACAAAATAATCCTCAAATAAAAACTTCACAAATCTTTAAATCCTCATTGATTAATTTTGTCCTACCTTTACTTTGAAAAACCTAAATAAAGTCAAGTATAACCAACTGTTTTTAGACTACTCATGTCTAACTTAATCTCAGTAACTAACTAACTAAAGCTTTTCTCTTAAAATCTCTGATATTCCTCACTGTACATTGGTGAACAAACAGCATTTGGAAAATTATGGAATTACACTAAATGCAACTATAGTTTAGCTATAAAACTGTTGAAAGGTTTAGAATTATATTAGGTAAAAAAAAAATTTGAAAACTCAATGCAATGCAATGCAATGTTCATGTAACAGTTTTCCCTCTCACTTTGTTGGTCACTTTCCAACTGAAGGAGCAATGCGCCTTTGACAGGGTCCTCAAGCTGCAACTGACAAACTTGTGGCTGGTCCGACACATTTACAGAAGGTAGAGCATAAAAGTCCATTTTTCCAATTAGTCTTCTGCTTCCTCCTGCAGGTTAGCAGGTTAACGAGCAGGTAGGGTATCATTATCCTGGGTACATAGTATATGACCATGATGGCAACAGATCCATTCTGGGGCGGTGGCTCAATGGACTGGCCATGCTGAAGTCATTTCAAGACTACGACATCATCTCATCTGCATCGAGTTGATGACATTCCAAGTTCCGTGTCTGGAGTAGGGTTCCAAGCTGGGGAAAAGGATGCTTAATTCTAAACTGCTATTAGGCTTTTCTAAGCTGGTTTCCGAGAGACTTAATAAATGTGTAGGGTCTATAGACTTCAATTTCAATGCAACCAAAGATTGCATCACAGATGTTTTAGGGGTTTTGTGCATTATTTTGTTTTGGGTGCATCTGCCAAGATATCCTCACGAACCAGGTTACAATTATTTTGACTTGCAGGTGTATGCTCAGTAACGTGCAGGGTTCTGCACAGACAACCACCAATCCTGCATGCACATACAGCATAATGCCAATGTTGAAAATGCTGTTGGTGTTACATCCTTCACAGCAATGCCAAAGCTGATGGTTGGAGCACAGGAATCCTGTATTTTGGAAATTTTGCATGTGGTGACAAAGTTACAGAAATAGTCGCATGCAGAAAGTATAACCACAGCTGTACATCAGCAGCTGCAGAGGGGCAGTGGTGTGCAATCGTCTAGCACACAGTATACATCACATGCATGATATGTGAGTCTAACACCCTCACTTAAAACGTCAATCTCAAAACATTTTAAAATGTATTAAAGCTTTGTAACTTGATTTAAGTAATTTTTTATATTTGTTACCACCTTTATATCTACTTTAGTCTTCACATTGTCAGACTTTATTTACTTTTTTACTATTTTACGTATCTGTCCTGCAAAATAGAGAATATTTTTCAGTGTTAAACAGTTTTTGGGTGCTTTGAGTCTAAAACATTTCAAGTCAGTGTATTATGTTTTCTCACAAAGGTTGTTATAGCATGGAATTGATATTGCATGAGTTTGAACATAACTAATAGAGTCAAAGATTTTTTTGTTTTCCAATCGAGTTTAAAAAGGCTTTAGCAGAAAAATCCAATTAATTGGCTGTGGCTCTTTTCTTCTTCCAAAGTATTATTAATTGGCCTCCAAGAATTATCTTTCAATGGAATTGTCCACACAATATCTGAAAAAGTTTTGTGTTGCTCCTAAAATGTCTGGCATTCATGTTTGCATTTGTTATTTGAAACTGAGCTTTTCAATTGATGTTAATTACCAAGTGAATGTTCTTAGTCCCAGTGGACAATTGGGAATATGTAGAGTTTAAGGTATACAATTTTGACGGAAGTGATTAGGTCTGTAGGCTCAGAGCAAAAGGCCCTGCAGAAGTATAAACAATGAGCATAGAATATAAATAAAAGGCAAAATGTTCAGAAATATAGGAATTGCCACTGACTCCAGAACCTCTTTTCGATATCTAACTGCAATGAGTTTGCCGTCAAAGATAAGTTTTGTTTAACCCTAACCCTAACCCAGATGCCAGTCATACACTTGTAGAGTCAATTTCTCGGATATTGAAATGCTATAGTACTTACCCGCAGAGGAAAGTCTGTCTCACAACGAATCATGACACCTGGTTAATCTGGAAAATTAGTCTGTTGTAGCAGAAAACCATTGTATAAGAAAGCTTAAACAGCATATTAATCAATGTTTTTAGAGAAGAACAAGAATGATAGTAGGTTTCGATTTAGTACTGTACACACACTTTTACAGAGTCATCAATTGGGCCATTCCTTTTCTCATCTCTCAGCAGTGATGACTTCATGGAATTCTTTAAAAAAATTAATTGATTCTATTCTGGATAACATTTCTGGCATCCTACCGAACAAGGTAATCAGGTTGTTAGAAACTGAGTTAGCAAAAGAACAAAACTGTAGAATCTGATCAGTTTTTAAACTGTTTTGATCCAGATGAGCCTTCAGAGGTAATCTAAATGTTCACGTTGCATGTTATTCCTCATCCCCGCCAAATTTTTTAAGGAAGTTTTCACCTTTGATTACCACCCCCATTTTAAGTAAAGCCTAAATAATACTTACTGAATAGTTATGAACCAAAGGCTTTAAGGATACAGAAATTAAATCAAGAAATCTACTCTTGATCAAGAATCCTTAACGCAAATACAAATGGTTTGTCATACTACTTTCTTGTTCAATGCTGCTAATCCCTTTTTTGTGCATTTACACACTGATGACCTCTTTGAACAGTTACACTCAGGTTTCAAGTACTCTAAATGATACACGTTACCATGTTTTAACCCTGTCTCTGTGCTGAAGGAGGCCACTAAAGGAGCTACTGTTGCCACTAACTATATGAACTTTGTTTTGTATCCCATGTACTACTGGCTCAGATTCTGTTTAACTATATGGGTCAGGGTTAGGGTTACCTAGATGTTTCAGAGATGAAGCAACTGAAAGAGTATACTGCCTTTAACTATGTTAACTTTTTATTTAACAAAAATGTTCTCCTGGACTAGTGTATCAACTTTTTTCTGTCCCAAACTTCCAGCTGGTCACAGCATATGGGCCTGGTTCCACAAGAGGTGTCCTCCGGTTTAAGGGAAGTTGTTCCTTTCCACTGTTGGCACATTCTTGTTCATTAGGAGGGATTTCTGCAAAGTTTATGGCTCAATAAAGTCCACTGTTGCTACATTTTTCTTAGGAGGAAGGACTGAGCAAATTCATTGATTCTTTGCAGTGTTTTTCACTGATGGACTTTCTTGGATACATAGCTATCAACAAAGTGGAATAATAAACTGAACTTGACTGCTTTGTATTATAACCGTTGTTGGGGTCATCCGTTTGGGCCGACTGGGCTGCGCAGTTCAACATCATCAGAGCTATAAAAGCTGAAGAAAGAAACTTTTAAGTTGCCATTTCCAGCGTGTCTCACGGGATGATCTGTTTCGGCATATCTGGAGTAACAGAAACTCGCAGGCGAGTTATTTCTTTTGATCACACGTCCATTCACAGAAGAGCTTGAAAGCTGGAATTCTGTCTAATACAAGAAGGTCAGAAGATTCATATACCGATCAAAGACCCTGCCGACACTCTGGCACATGTGAAAACCCACAGAGGTTTTATTTCCAGGGAGACCCCTAGATGATTCAGTCAACTGCAATGGTTTTTCACATTTTTCCCATTTCTTCTTCAGATCTACAACCCTTCCTCAACCGGCGGAGAGAAAAAAATCAACTTCAGAGTAATTTCGTGTTTTTTTTATTAAATTGGATAGGTGTATTTAGCGGTCTGGGCAGGGTAAGACGTAGTTTAAGGTGATTTAGAATCACCTGTAGTTAATGCAAGGTATCTACTTGTTGCATACAATACTGATTTAAGTGTTTTATACTGAGTGTTTGATTTGCTGTGCAAGTGTGCTGAATCGCGCAGCGCGGATGCGATCAGCAAGGTACGTGTGTTTTGTCCGGCTGTTCCCAAATCAGCCAGGAGTTAGAAGTTGGACTTTTAAAGTTTTTTATTCAAAGCAGCTGCAGTCTGGGCCTTGTGGCCTGACCACTCCTTTGTACCAGTTTTATTACTGGAGTTTTTTGACTGAGTTCCCGCCTCTGAGTTTTATGACCCATTGTTCGAGATTTGGGGCAATCAGTTGCTAGTGGCTAAGGGCGCAGCCCACCGTCTACCAGCTGATCGCCGAAATTCGAGACATCGGCACACCAGGAGGGCTTCTCTTTCCAAGTTAACCCATTGCACATTTTGTCCATAAAACTGCTGGTTTGATCTTCATAGACACTCAATGCGCATATATTTTTCTTTCATTATTATTGTTAGGTAGTCATTTTTATCCCCTTTGTGTAGAAAAGTGCTTGTTGGTTAGGTGAAGAGAGAGAGAGAGACAGACAGACAGACAGACAGGGAGGGAGACAGGGAGGGAGAGAGAGAGAGAGAGAGCATTTGTGTTTATTTAGTGCAAGAGTGATTTATCTGTCAAAATGAGGTCAAAGTTCCCCCAACTTCAGTGAAGCGGTTGTTTAGACAGTGACAATTAGCGTGGTTTTGGTTAATAATTATCCATTATTAATGATAATTAACTAATTGTAGTTAGAAAGGGCTTTGAGCCCATAATCACAACACCAGAGGAAATCTCTGATTTCTATTTGTAAGTAATGATTTTTGGCTATGAAATTATTTTTCTGAATTAGGATTTTTAATTATAATTATTGATGATTATTAATTAATCAATAATAATAATCCTTACACCCTGATCAAATTGCAATTTATATAACTAAATATGAATCTATGTGATTGTATTTATCTGATTTATTCCCTTATATAAACTAGGTCCATTTGTCTTGTAAAGTGATTTGAGATGATATATGTTCTGAATTGGTTCTATATGAATAAACTGAATAGAACTAAATTTGAAAGGTTTCTAAGATAACGTAGATGATCACCTTCAGCTCAAATATATGTAGCAAACAGACTCTTAAACCGAGCAGTAGGTGGTGGACTTGTTCTTTTTTGGAAGAACAGCTGGGCAACACAGGGCTGCTGCTAATTTAACAAGAAGTGTTGTTAAAGCTGTTAAAGCAAACTGTGCCAAACACCTGACTTACCTTCATTAGAATTTTTGTCATAAAAAGGCAGCATGACTTGTGACAGATGTAGGCTTCCAGTGCAGCATCATGACTGATAGAACAGTTGACATGTTCTCAACAGAAGCATCTTCACTTTTCTTCGCTGTGTTGTAGAGACAAACATGGCATGTCAATTAAATTAGTATTTAAGTCTATTCCTATGTAATGGGGTAAATTCAATGAAGCTATTCAAATGGCCAACTAGTTCAATGCCTTTACAGAGCACAGCCTGATCAAAAGGATGTTAATGGGGTCATTATGTGGACATTTAGGAAGCCACTATTTTAAGCATTGTCAGAGGGTCTTTGTTAAGACAGTTAAGCCACTTGTTTTAAGCCATGTTTTTTTGATGACTGGATACAGCAACTGTAGGTACCATTAAAGTAAAAAAGAGAGATTTGATAATTTGAAATTATGCCTCTTTTTTACTATTTGAGTTTAGTTCATGTAACCACATCCCCATGCTTATTCCCCCAATATTCCTGTCCTTTTCACTCAACTCCTTATTGCTTCCTTCCATCAATGAAAATGTGAGTTGCCTCTCAAAGCAAAAAATAAGAAGTTGGTCCCACTCCACTGGCCAAAGTAATGGAGAAATGACTGAGGCACCAGGCAACGGTTATTTACAGCCCTTATTTATTTATTTGTTTATACGGGATCTTGTGCTCGGGTTGAGGAAGGAGAGAAAGCAATATTCATTTTTTTTTAATGCTGCTCTCTTTTTCAGATAATTTCCCAGCACTATTTTCTTTCTCTGCTGGATATTTTCATCTAACAAAATGTTCAATGATTTCCAAATGTTTACCTTATTTCTCAAAACAATTTTTTTTTTTTCTTTTACAAGCAAAATCCTGAGCTTTAATATTGGTTTTAGAATCTTGACAAGGCAAATGACAGCTAAAGCTAAACGCCTATCTCAGACATGAATACAAACCCCCACGCTAAGTTCATCGAGCAGGTAAGCCATACATAGTTAATATATCCACTCACAGGTCTTTTTGCTTTGGCTCTGCCTTTGATTCACTTCCCCGTTTCTTTTTGATCTGCCTTTATTGTTTGTTTGACTTTTTTCCTGCCTAGGTTTTGAAGTTTTTATTTGTGTTTTATTCATGCTTGGTTTTGATCTTTGATTCGATGTCCTCTTTCACTTCATCTCTTACAACACACTTGTATCTGCTGAAAGTAAGATTTTCAAAATGGAAGATGAGATGGTTACGATGAAAGAAACCTGAAACAGAATAATAAGAATCACAGGATCTGCCAGACACTATGCAGCGCCTTGCAAAACATGCATACCCTTTGGACATTTCACCGTTTTTTACGTTACAACCACGATTATTTTTAAACTGGATTTTATGTGAAAGAAGAACCCAAAGTACTAAATAATTGTTAATATAAGTAAATTGTTAATATAAGTAAATTGATACATGTTTTTTTTTTTTTTTTTACAAATAAACAAATGAATAATGTGTTCATTTGGATTTAATCTTCTTTACCCTAATGACACAAAATAAAATCCAGTGCAAGTTTTTGATTTAGTGATCCAGCATTTTAACACTAGCCTGTTGTCATGAAATATTGTTGGAGAAAATGATTACCAAATTGGGAACTGACCAGAAGTCTGAGATACAATCTAGCAAAAGATGGATGCAGGGACGGATGGACAGACGTATGGATCTTGAAAAGAATCTTATGAATTGTTGTTTTAGGCAGGGCACAAACCATCTTTGTTGAAATCAGAAACCAGTTCACTTAAATAGTCATCCCAAAAGAACTCTGAATTCTCATTCATTTAACGCTCTGTATCTTTTTCGGCTGCAGTTTAATTTTGCATGCTGTATCACTTCAGTTTCATCTACGTATGTGATATTCCGTTGCATGGCTCATTGCATTCGTTAACTGGATCAGAAAACTAAAAGCGTGTCCCTGGCTCACACAGAAGGTCCTTTAACTGTAAACCATGGGGAGTGTAGCAGCTCACCAGCCAGCAGATTACACAGATAAGACTGATTCCCTTGGAGGGATGCAAACATCTTGCTCAATTTTAATCCTTTTGTAAAGTTTCCAGTTAACACACAGTATCTACCTTCTGAAATGAAAGAGGGAACAGAGAAATGCTGTCTATTAATCACCTGGAAACCAGGAAAGGATCATGTCTTTAGTCTTCACAAATTTTACATGCCTACTTCCATGCATCATAAAGAAGGTTAATGGTTTATTGTAAAGTGAGATCCTTTATTGACCACTTCAAAATGTTCTGGGAACGGAGGCATCTTTTTAAGACAGATGGATTTTGTCTTAATAAATCTGGAGAACAACTCTTCACTTCCAACATTTTATATTCTGTGAATCAGACACCAGCAGCTTCTCCCATGTACAGGAGACTACAAGAAAGTGATTAGACAACGTTCTGAAGGACAACTGCAGCCTGCTCAGATAAGGATGAACGATGGAGGACAGAGGACAGAGGACACAGAAAGAGACTTCTACATCTTTACAACAAGTGGAATCTCCCCAGACTCCAACTGGACAATTGGACGCTTCCTTAGCCCCAACAGAGGACCCAAACCTTCTTCCCCCTAGACCCCACCCACCTAAAAAGCATCTACCAGGATAGTCACCAAGCCTCCCCACCTCCAATACATATTCGGCCTCCTCCGCATGTCAACGATGATAAGCCTGTGTTTAGGACGTTCCAGAAACAAACTGATATGAACAGGGTCCAGGCGGTAAGACTACCAGCAGTGATTATTTCCAGGAAAAGCTTGGGCCCCTGATGGGATATTTCTGTAAAATCTCCGTGCCAATACGTAACAAAAACCACCCAAAGCTAATGAGATTAAAAAAAAGACAGTTAAACTGTCAAGCAAAATGTTCCACAGAAATATTACCAGCCACTAAGTCACTTAAAGTGGCTCTATTAAACATTGGATCTTTGTCAGGAAAATAATTTTTCATCAATGTCTTCATTAATCAGCATAATCTTGATGTTATGTTTTTTACAGAAACATGATTAGATAAAAATAGTGAGACACCTACACTGATAGGGTCAACGCTTCCCAACTACACCAAGTTCACAAGAAAAAGGGACAAAAAAACTATGTGATACACTTAAAAGTTTGGTTTGACTAGTCATGTTAAACAGGCAGTACACAAATGGGGTTAAATTTTGGACCCGATCATCAGTAAGGGTCTAAACATTTCCAAGGTCCTTTTAGCTGCTGTCACCCTATTTGACCACGATTAGTCAAAGAAATATAAGAAAACACTTTTTTAAGGGCAATGCAAGTGAAACCGTTAACCAAGTTCACTCTACTTCTACTACCATTTTTTCCTGTAACTCAATAAATGAGCTGATAACTTCTATTCTAGAATTTCAGACATCATTGATTTCATTGCTCCCATTAGGTGAAGGTTGTCTCCGGTAAGAAGACATCTCCGTGGTGAAATGTTCCACTGATAAGACGTGTCGCGTCAACCTTCCAGAACACTCAGGTCCTCCTTCAAGTCTACCCTGCATCCTCAGAATCAGAGAAGCAGCATTCAGTTCTTATGCTCCAGTAATCTGGAACAAACTTCTAGAAAACTGCAAAATGTTGAATCCCTGAGTTTTTTTGAATCAAGATTAAAATCCATTTGTTTAGAGTTGCCTTTGACAGTTCTACTTAAACTTTCAACTTAAACACCATTAGTTTCAGTCGGTAGTCAAACCATTCTTTACTTTCATTTATTATGGCACTCCAATACAAACTCCATACAAATAAACTCGCCTTGCCTTCTTCTTTAATGCAAAACTATGACACAAACAAGCCTGGCCAGGTGTGGACAAATCTGGAGCCACATAGACGGAAACGTAGCAGCACAACCAGAAAGGTGTATGAGTTGCCTTTCTCTTTTTCTAATGAATCCAGGGGTGGGTGATTGATTTTTTTGCACACGAGCTGGTGTCTTAATGTCCTAATGCATTGCTCTGTCACAAAGGGCTGCTTTGGCAAGCTGCCCTTTCCACAGACTGATCTGTCACTCGATTGGATGAGACCGGGGTAAATAAATAAAGAGGGAGGCTGCTAAATGAGGCCTGTAGGAGGACAAGGGATGGGCAACGAGCATGATTACATCGCCAGATAATCATAAAATATCCACACACACGAAAGCATTATTTTCCTATAAAACATGCTCTAAAGCAGTTGTCCTGCACACACTGAGATTTTTTCAGTGTTTATTGTTTCTTGACTGGTTATTGATTTGACAAGGTCGAGCCTGGTTTATATCAGGCCACAGGCTACTGTTTTAATTCTTTTCGAGGGGGATGATTCCTCCAAAATCAATATTGTTCGACAACTTCTTTATGTACGTTTACAGCTCTGAAAAGATCTGAGCAGCTTACAATCTTATGGTTTTGTTGCACTAACTTCTTTACCACATTCACTTGGTTCTCTTTTTGTGGCAATTTCATTTCAGTATAAAATTTCCTCACAAAAGATAGGTCTAAGTTGTGGTTTCACAGAGATGCTCATGGTAAATGTTTGGGTAAAAAAACTGAAATGTTCTCATTTGCTCATAACTTCATTGTTGATAATTTATATTCAATAAACTGTACACAATACAAAGTTTATTTAAATCTGAAAGGCATAAGGAACAGGTCAAGAGGGCATGTTGTATGGTCTTCTAAACAATGTCAAAAGGAATACCCCATATAGGGAAAGAAAGCTAATTGCTCAGACGTTTCAATTATGGATTTATTCAGTGCTGCATAGACTTGTAAAAAGATTAAAACATCTTGATTGTTTTTCTTTGTTTTTTTTTCACTAAAATGACAGATTACTATGCATACTTCAGTTAGATATACCTTCAACTTTCCTAAAACCGTCTGTATCTGCTTTTTTCTTTGTCAAGAACATATTGCTTATGTGGAAAAAAACAACTTTAATTCCAAAATGTTTATCAGCCCTGATGATTCTTTTCAGACTCTAATCAAACTCTTATTAAATCCAATTTAATATTTCTATTTGAATCTAATGTAAATTGTCCTATCTAATGTCTAATGTAATCTATCGACTTTGATATGATCTATTCTAATGTATCTAATCTTACTGGATGTTTTTTATCTTAAATTTAATATTTTTTTATTACTGGAAGTAATATAATATATTATCTAATCTATCTAATATGATCTAAATTAATGTTGAAACAAGATGTTAAGATGACATGATCTGCCTGTGTTAGGAGTTCCAGTTTCTTTATTTCTTTATTACTGCTGCCATTTTAGTTAATTCTTTTGTTTACTTTATCCTAAGCTCATTCTTGAATCTATGTACATTTATATTCTGTTAGACTTCTAGATTTTTAATCATACTTTTCTTGCCTCCCTTCACTCTGCCTTCATTGTTCTCAGCTGTTGCTCATTTCCACCTGATTACTCTCACCTGCTCTCCATGCATTTTCTCCACTCCTTCCCCTGTATATAAGCTGCTTGGTTTTCTCCTCTCACTTGCTGGTTGCGTGTGTTACTGTTAGATGCCTGTAACTCTGCTTCATGCCCTATGCGCTGCTGTTTATTTTTCATTAAATCATATCACAGCCTATGCTGCCTCTAAGCCAAGGTCTGCATTTTGGTAATGCAGCAACTTCACAAAACATGGCATAACATATATATAAAAAGACATAACAATGTATTTCTCGCTGTTTGATATTAAATTGGATAAAACATCTGCTTTAGGTCAGGTATGATTCCAAAATTTATTTTCATTTGCTTAATACCAGAATAATTAAATGGAGAAGTAGGGTGTTGGCAGCATCATATTTTGCTGGAGGAGAGATTGGTGCACTTTACAGAATAGTTGGCATCATGAGGATTGAAACAAAATTTTGAGACATCAGCCAGCCATTGGTTAAAGACTGGGTATAGGTGGGTCTGCCAAATGGAAAATTACCACAGGCACAGAACCAAATTGGTTACAAAGTGGCTTTAGGACAACATGGTTGATATTTTGGAGCGAACATCAGGAAGTTCTGAATTAAACCTGTTTTGTTGTCAGCAGCTTGTGGAAATTATCCAAAATGTTTAGCTTAAATCAAACAGTTTAAACCGTACCAAACATTAAGGAATGTAAGCAAACTTCAGAATTTTTGAGGAATGTAAAAAAGTATCAAACATATACCTTTCTCATTTTCCTGGGATTTAGCAAATAAGGATTATTTGGTAATCCTAAATTACCTAAAACCGGAACGGTTTAGTCTGACGTACTGTTAGACATGGTGGAAAAAATGGTTACCGTAATGTTTGGACTATAAGCCGCTACTTTTTTCCCACAGTTTGAACACTGCGGCCTATACAACGGTGCGGCTAATGCAGGTTTTTTTTTTTTTTCATGCCGCCAAAAACATTTTGCCTGGTAACAGTAGACCAATCAAATTGATGAGTAGTTCAAAGAGGTCCAATGAATTTGTGCGATAAATCCAGAAGACTTTCACAATTCAATTACCAGTATTGTAAATCAGACACTTATATTCAACCTCATCAACATGGAAAATAACCAACGGATTTCGAAAGGCTGGACTGCTGCGTGATTAAGGGGACCTGGTCCGCTCAAGTGAGGGCGTCAACGAAGAGGCTGAAGTGAGTGACGAGATCCTGAGGCTGTTCAATTCGGACACTGGAGAAGAGGACTTTGATGGTTTCAGTGCTCAGGAAGAAGATGAAGAAGGCCATCAATGACTTTTGACCTGGTAGGCTGCAGTGTATATCAGTTAGGAGATATTGGAATGTTGTTCGTGCACTGTTAAGTAAAAAAGCATAAGCAACGTAATTTGTGATAACGTTGTATATTTAAAGGTAGCCGTGTTACAGGCACTGTTTGAAAAAAAGTATTTGCAATATGCATTTGTTTATATTACCATACGGATTAAATTAAAAGTTAAAAATGCTCACGTGTAATATCTTTCTGTGTAAATATCTCATATTAAAAAGTGGGACACCCGCGGCTTAAAATCCGGTGCGGCTTGTACAAGTACAAAATTGGTTTTCATTCTAAAATTAGAGCATGCGGCTTTTAATCAGGTGCGCTCTGTAGTCCAGATTTTACGGTAGATATCTTTTTATAAAGTGTGTGTAAAATTGGGTTTCAAATTTATCTATTTACTCTAAATAAATATAGCTGAGGTAATTTAATCACTATGCACTCTCTTCTAATCTACACTACCAACTCTAATGTAATCTGTTAATTTATCTACACTGAATTTGACTGCATTGTTTGCTAACTAGGATCAATTTGCAATGTTTGTACATGACTTTGAATCGGTCAATATAATTTGACTTTCTTTTTGTAAAGTTCCTTGAGATGATGTGTTGTGGATTGGTGCTGTGTATATAAACTAAACTAAATCAAATGGAACAGAACGTAATAGCTACGTAAAGTTGCATAATAACTTTTGGAAATGGCCGCATAGCCAAAGGATTGAATGCCTGACCAGGAGACACCCCTGAGGTGCTTGGCTCATCTGGAGCACAGGACATGGTCACATCATTAACTGCAGAGGAGCCAGAAGTAGTAGTCTCCAGGTGAGTTGGAGGAGAGGAGGCCGTCCCCAGGTGAGGAGAGAAGGCAGTCCCCAGGTGAGATGGTGGAGACTGCGGCTGGAACGCTCCAGATGTCAGTGATGTACCTGGGTCGGGACGGTCAGTGACTTGTGAAGGTGCATAGTCACACTCCTCAAAAATGTCAGGATTGAAGGGCCAAATACCTGTGGATTGGAAACCGGCTTGAAAGTTTTTTGGTGTTGCAGCTGCAGGCAGAGCAGTCTTCACAATACTTGGAATATCATATATTGTTATGGTCTTGGCAGGATTCATCTTCATCCAGGCATCACTTGCGGCGTTCACCATTTTCTTAAATGGGCCATAGACACTGCGATCCAGTGGCTGAAGTTTATGGCTACGGGGGGAGGTAAGTAGCACTATTCCCTTTTCTTGCAGAAATCAATAGCTTTAACAGATATATGTGAACAGTGATTATCCAGCAAAAGTAAAACCTTCTTCTCTGGGCTGACCTTTGTGTGTGTTGCAAAATGAGCAAGGAATAAGAGGAAGTCTTCCTCTTGCATCCATCCTGAGGCGTTACCACTTCCTGCACTCCCTGTTGGCCCACTCTGAATGAAGAGTTCCTTGTAACGTTTACAGGGGAATACAAAGAAGGGAGGAATTGCATTTCCCAGTGCCTGCACAGCGCATGCTACTGACACGAGCACACCTCTCTCACCTGATGTCATCCCACCCACCTGCTTGACACCACGACGAGCTACAACACGGTCTGGTGATTGGAGTGTTACACCAGTTTCATCTACATTCCATATATCGCTCCCGTCAAAGTTGTATCTCTCAATGACCTGTCCAAGGCTGTTGAAGAAATACTGGTCTGCTGCCTGAGTCAAATAGTCAGCCAACACTTCCTCCTGCACCTCAGAGAAGACTTTGTTGCTGCTCCAATAACCTACACTGGGAAGATCACTGGACCCCTCTTCTCTCACCTTCTGCAGTGATTTGCAGTATCTGCTCAGTGTTACATGGCAGATCCCATGCGCCTTCGCAACTGATCTGACTGACTAGCTCTTCTTTGTGATCCCATCAGATGCCTTTTTTAAAACATCTGCAGGCACAACTCTATCAGTCTTTCGTATCCACTGGCTAGGCATTCTGTAAAATTGTTCTTAGTTGTATGTAAGGGGATGGTTGTAACACTTTTTAAAGATGTGTTACAACCCAACCCTGTCAGCCATGTTTAGCTAGCTGTAGTAGCATAGCGGTTTGAAATTAGCATGGGAAAATGCATCACATTTTGCCTTTGAAATTACACTTTCATCTAATGTAAGTCATATGGTTTTATCTGCAACAGTATAAGTACTAAACAAAATATAGTCATGCTCAAAAAATTTACTTTCTTACCTCAAAATCAGTTTTTTTGTCCTTAGTATCTGCATGTGCCTGTTTCCAGCCTTGACAATCACAATATGGGATTGGGGAGAAAGCGGGTAAACACTGAAATGATCATGTGACTCCTATCTATGTTACAACCATACCCGGTCTCCCCTACATTATCTGTTCTAATCTATATCCAATTTAATTTTTGTAATCTAAAAAAATGATGTATTTCTCTAATCTATCTTATATGATGTGTTTTATAATATAATGTAATCCAATTGTTTCGCTGGGTGTTACCATGTCTAAAACATGTCTTTTTATGATTTAGCTTAACATTAACAGACTTAACATTTTACTATAAGCAAAATAAAAACATGTAGAGCTACACACATAAGCAGGAACAGCTCCTCTGCTATTAAAATATTAGTATTAATGTGGTCTCACAAATTGGCTTAAAAATACCATAGGCATTATTTAAGACAGATTATGATGCATATTTTAAGTATAACACCAAATCTGAAACAAATGAAGGATCCAGCACTGCCACTGCTTTCATGTTGTGATGTTACTTAAGTAATGACAAAAACGAGCATCAGTCAGTTTTTACTGTTTCAAAGTTTTTATCAATTTATTTAATTTGTTTAGATTCAGAGAAATTGCTGTTTTTAGAGACTTAAATAAGTAGGCAAATTGTTCATTATTTGCTTCTTTGGTCTGATCAATACCAGTTATGAAAGATGCTTTTTTTTAAATAAAGCAAAGTTATTTACACTGTCACAAGTTGTTTTTTTTATGATTTCTTTCTTCACATCAAACGGAGGCAACAACAAACACTCAACATAAAAGAGATAGTTTGGACATAAAAGACAGACTGTATAAAACTGGCAACCTAACAATAAAAGAGAAATCCCAAAACTGCCAATTGCTGCCTCGTGAGCAATCACTGGATTCAAGTAAATTTCCTGCCAAGAAATTGTAATTTACAGCTTCAACAGAGTGTTAAAATATAATGACCCCAACTGAACCAGAGAGAAATAAAACGGAGAAAAAAAAGACTAAGGAATTTGTCTGCATCAAAGTATTTATGCATTCCTGCACCTCTCCAAACTCCACTTCAAAATATATGCTTGTTTGAAATTATTTTTACACAGATGGGAATAATAAAAGTAAAACAATAGACACTGGCTCTATTGTTTGCCACATTCCACCAGTCTGCCCTGCCCTTTTGCCCCTCTTTGCTGGAAACTGTGTGGAGCTTAACAAACCATAGCCAGGAGGTTTGATTCTACAACCAACTACATGCACACTTGACTGGTTCCAATGGTGCTGGAAGAAAACCAATAATGCGTCTGAGAGCAAATGGCAAGTTCTGACCAAGCAACAGAAACAAGGAAACTGCAGGACACCGACCACTCTGCTGTAATGCTGAAGTAAACACTGAACTTTTAACCCACAGTCAGAATTCTCTGTTGCTTCTTTGCTCTTTTCTGTTTGTATGCCCCTTTTGTCTGTTTTTTTTATAGAGCAAAGTAGCAGCAGTTGGGTAAACACCATGACCCGGGGGATGAGGTTTTTCTTGGGTTTTTTTTTTGTTCTTTTGTCAGAACTCCTGAGGGAAGCGACAGTGCTCCTCTTTGGTGAACTGGCTTGTTTAAAAGAAACTGTTCTTTTGGGTGCCAGAATTATGGTATAGCTTACCAGCTAATGGTTCATACAGTCCTGCATGCATGCTGACAGGAATCACCTCCTCCTATATGTGTGTTCATCCATGTGTTATGTGTCAAGGAGTGAGGTCAACGTCATTTACTCCTCCCTTGTGCTTTAAACACATTGTAGACCCTGTCTTTACTCAGACAGCAGCTGCCAGAGAATAGCTAGTTGTGCTGTGACAAGTGTCAGTTGTTATAGGACATCTGGAGGCTGACATTAATGACTTTTTATATAGGGCTTAGAATGCTCACTGAGTTTCTTTTTGTTGTCACTGTCCTGGAAGCTGGGATGAATGTGTCACGTTCACAGTTTCACAGAGGAGTTTAAGATATATTGTGCTACAGTCAGTTTATCCATCCATCCATCGTTTTTCAGGTATCAGAAACTGATTTACAGGAATAACAGGTCCAGGATCAAAATCCCTCTCCCATGCGAAACTCCTACATTTTGGAGGTTCCCGATGGATTCCAAAGCCAGAAGGCCACTACAGTCCGTCCTGCGAGTTTTAAGTGTGTCCTGGGGCCTCCTCCCAGCAAGAAGTACCCAGAAAACTACAAAAGGGGTGCATCCAGGAGGTATTCTAATCAAATGCCTACATCAACACTTTTTTGCCCATCCCGTGCCCGGATTTCAGAGCTCCTTACCCTATCCCTGAGAATGTATCCAGCCACACCACAGGGAAAATCTCTATCACCCGCTGGTGTCCAGGACCTTCTTCTATTGAATGTCATCCATATGTCATGAGCACGGATAAGTTTGGGAATGTAGAATGGCTAGTAAATTGAAAGCTCTGCTTTTGGCTCAGATTTGCCTCTACCACGACAGACAGCAGGAGCACCCACAGACACACTTCTTTACATGACTATGGATTAGTTCCGATTCATGAACACAACAAATAGGATCAGCGATAAGCCATGACAAAGTCCAACCCGCACTGGGAACTAGTTCAATTTTGTCCAGAGAATGCAGACCGTTCTTGCTTTGGGCATACAGGGACTGGATAGCCCTTGAAGCAATCCAGGTAGGGAGGAAGGTTCTTCAATAAATCCCTGAGGGAAATGTTTGGTAATTTATTGAATATGATAAATAGAGTTGAAAAAACATGTTTATTTCATTTAACATTTTGCTAGGATCAGGACAGTGAACCAAGAGGTTTGCACTGTTGCTTCACAGCTCAAATCTCAGTTGTTTTTTTTTCTTTGTATTATTTGCGTCTTTCTGAGGTTCATGCATGTGTTCTCTCCAGTTACTGGGGCCTATTCCTACACTCACACTCTAAAACATGCATTATTGCCATTAGCAATAAGTGTGCGTGATGTCCTAAAATCTTTAGAAGATCCACAGGGGTTGGACAATAAAACTGAAACACCTGTTATTTTACTGTGGGAGGTTTCATGGCTAAATTGGACCAGCCTGGTAGCCAGTCTTCATTGATTGCACATTGCACCAGTAAGAGCAGAGTGTGAAGGTTCAATCAGCAGGGTAAGAGCATAGTTTTTGGGCTCAAAATATTGAAATGCACACAACATTATGGGTGACATACCAGAGTTCAAAAGAGGACAAATTGTTGGTGCACGTCTTGCTGGCGCATCTGTGACCAAGACAGCAAGCCTTTGTGATGTATTAAGAGCCATGGTATCCAGGGTAATGTTAGCATACCAACAAGAAGGACGGACCACATCCAACAGGATTAACTGTGGACGCAAGAGGAAGCTGTCTGAAAGGGATGTTCGGGTGCTAACCCGGATTGTATCCAAAAAGCATAAAACCACGGCTGTCCAAATCACGGCAGAATTAAATGTGCACCTCAACTCTCCTGTTTCCACCAGCACTGTCTGTCGGGAGCTCCACAGAGTCAATATACACGGCCGGGCTGCTATAGCCAAACCTTTGGTCACTCATGCCAATCCAAACGTCGGTTTCAATGGGGCAAGGAGCGCAAATCTTGGGCTGTGGACAATGTGAAACATGTATTCTCTGAGGAGTCCACCTTTACTGTTTTCCCCACATCCGAGAGAGTAACGGTGTGGAGAAGCCCCAAAGAAGCGTACCACCCAGACTGTTGCATGCCCAGAGTGAAGCATGGGGGTGGATCAGTGATGGTTTGGGCTGCCATATCATGGCATTCCCTTGGCCCAATACTTGTGCTAGATGGGCGCGTCACTGCCAAGGACTACTGAACCATTCTTGAGGACCATGTGCATCCAATGGTTCAAACATTGTAGCTGAACATCTCCCATGGCCTGCACAGTCACCAGATCTAAATATTATTGAGCCACTTTGGGGTGTTTTGGAGGAGCGAGTCAGGAAACGTTTTCCTCCACCAGTATCACGTAGTGACCTGGCCGCTATCCTGCAAGAAGAATGGCTTAAAATCCCTCTGACCACTCTGCAGGACTTGTATATGTCATTCCCAAGACGAATTGACGCTGTATTGGCCGCAAAAGGAGGCCCTACACCATACTAATAAATTATTGTGGTCTAAAACCAGGTGTTTCAGTTTCATTGTCCAACCCCTGTAGATAGGTGGGCTGCACGGTGTCGCAGTTGGTAGCACTGTTGCTGATAGAGATATTTATTAAATAGTCAAGCTCAGAGGAACGACACAGAATCTGTTCAATTTCTTGCAAGCAAGGGTAGGCCACACTCTGCAGTGCAGAACTACAAAGAGCAGACACCTTGTCTCCTTTATTTTATATCACAAACAGTTTGAGTGTGTGTTACAAAGGTGGGAGTGTAAAAAGGAACAGTTGGTTTCCCAAAGATACAGTTAGTTTCGGGGAGTATGGATTCCTTAAAAGGAGATAACAGAACTCAGCCTCGCACAGTCTGCATGCTGAGTTCACATAAAGGACAGACATACATAGTTTACATGAGTGATGAAGAACAAAAATAAGTTTTCCACCCAACAGTTGCCTTGCAGCAAGAAGGTCCTGGGTTCGTTTCCCGGCCGGGGGTCTTTCTGCATGGAGTTTGCATGTTCTCCCCATGCATGTGTGGGTTCTCACCGGGTCTCCGGCTTCCTCCCACAGTCCAAAGACATGCCTGTTAGGTTAATTGGTCTATCTAAATCGCCCTTAGGTGTGTGAATGAGTGTGTGCATGGTTGTTTGTGTGTTGCCCTGTGATGGACTGGCGACCTGTCCAGGGTGTACCCCGCCTCTCGCCCATAGACTGCTGGAGATAGGCACCAGCTTCCCCGCGACCCACTATGAAATAAGCGGTAGAAAATGACTGACTGACTGATGACGGACAGATCTAGATAGGTTTTTATGTTGCAGTAAAGTATTTTCATGAATCCTCCATTCGGCTCAGCCGAAAAGCGAAGCTCTCGATTTACCGGTCGGTCTACATTCCTACCCTCACCTATCGCCATGAACTTTGGGTCATGACTGAAAGAACGAGATCCCGGATCCAAGCGGCTGAAATGAGCTTCCTCCGTAGGGTGGCCGGGCACTCCCTTAGAGATAGAGTGAGAAGCTCGGCCATCTGGGAGGGGCTCGGAGTAGAGCCGCTGCTCCTCCACATCAAGAGGAGCCAGCTGAGGTGGCTCGGGTATCTATACTGGATGCCTCCTGGATGCCTTCCTCGGGAGGTGTTCCAGGTACGTCCCACCGGGAGGAGGCCCAGGTGACGGCCCGGGACACGCTGGACTATGTCTCTCGGCTGGCCTGGGAACGCCTTGGGCTTCCTCCGGAGGAGCTGGAGGAGGTGTCTAGGGAGAGGGACGTCTGGGTGAGTCCCCTGCCCCCGCGACCCAGTTCCGGATAAAGCGGAAGACACCGAGTACGAGTATTTTCATGAATTATAGAGGTAATCATAACAGTGCTCAAATCTCATGTATCACTGGGTTATTTAAGAAGGTATGAAACTCCCTCCAGAATGGGAGCAAATCGATGCATTATTGTTATAAAACAACCTACAGTAGATGCTACCACCAAACCACCAAATGGCAAATGTACAAAATAGTGAAGGTTGCAAAATGACCAACAGCACAATAACACACCATCCCCACCATGAAAAGTTTTTGTAGCAGCATAGTGCTGAGGGTATGATTTTCTTCAACAGTGCCAGGGAACTGGTAAGAGTTGACGGAAATGTACCCCATACAAAACAATGAATTACTATGCTCCTTTTTTGGTACTCTATTACATGCAATACTAATAATTTACATTATTGTCTCTGGTTGTAATGTGACAAAAATATGAAAAAGGGGAAGGATTTTTTTTTTTGCAAGCCATTGTTAGTTCTCTAACTTCACCCTATTTTGTAAAAAGATTAGGGACACCCCAAGCATATGTATCAAAGTGAAAACTGCAGCTGGGGATAAGTGACAAGTGCGAGGGGAGAGAAATGATTCCTCTGACAAATTTCGACAGTTTCATAAACCCTTGCAAGGCTTTGAATGACAGTTTGCTTTCTAAATCTAAACTTGCCATTACCAATGGGTCAGAGCATTGGCCAAACATTACAATACTATGCATATCTAACAGACACTGAAACCTTTAATGACAGTATTGATGTCCTGGGATAAAAATTGGCTCCTGGCAGATGTTGATTACATGTAATCACATTCCTTTAATTGTATTTGTTATAATCATTTATGCAACAGGTAATGGGCTTCTAACTGCAGGTCTTGTTTTCATTAGGAGGCAGTAATGACCCTGGTCGTCTCTATAAAAGCTTTCTCTGCCAGATGCATGGACTATATTCCGCTGTGATAAATGCTGATTGTGTGCCACAAACCTTCCATATACAGGATAGTCACCTGAATCCCCAGACAAATCACATTGCAAATAAATTTTGTGAGCACAGCTTAGCCAGTTGGTTGCTGTTTACTTGATTTTGGTGTCAGCATAGCTCTGCTTACTAAGCTCTTTCAGCCTTGAGCCTTTTGAGCGTTGCTGATACTGTTGTTGTTAAACTCTTGTTGATATTCAATCATGAGCCACTGGAATGAGGAAGGACTGTGGGAAGCAATCTTCAATCCTCAGGCCAGTATACCACCAAAGCCTCCACGCTTCACCCGTCATCTTTCAACTTTGGTGGCTCAGCGCTCATCTGCTTGAAGTAGTAATGGCCCAAAATGGAGGTCATATCACGCAGGGTCATTATCTGCAAAGGCACATTAGGTGATTATCTCTGCTGCTGTTCTTTGTGGGTCACTGCAGTCTGCTGTTAAAGCTGTCTGCGAGAGAAGAATAACTCGCCTCTTTCACCCGGTTGAGCTCATCAACAATATGGACACCCCCGCAATGGTAAATGTCATAACCCACTCGGAGGGCACTAAACAAACTGAAGTTTTTCTAGGATGTTGGCTCCCCATTCATTTGGATTTAGCACAACATCAAGCAGCAGCGCAAAAAAACAAAATGAGAAGAGAAGCAAAGGCATTATGGAAAATAGACAGACTTTTTCTTGCAATGGATCTTTTTCACCAGCTTCATCAGCCCAGTCTCTAATTAAGACTAATTAGTAGTCACTGGGGAAACAGGCAGGCTCAAAAAGTCCTTAATTAATGTGTGGACTCATGATGTCCAGGCATAACAACTTCCTAAGCACCTGCTCAGTACAAGGCACCATATTAACCTTTTGCTGCTTGCAGGTCCTCTTAAGATATCCAGCAGAATCTTTAACGAGCAGTTGCAACCTCTGATCGGCAGTGAAATCTGAACAGTACTCTCACATTGATCAGCAGATTAGTGGTCTTGTCCAGTGTTGTCCATGAGTGAAGTTAACTTTTTTGAGAACTTTGAATTGAAAAATGTTGTTTTTCACATCACAAACTTGAGGTGGGAGAAGCTCATGTTGGCATCTTCAAACAGTGCTCAATTAAGAAGTAAACAAAAGATGTACATTTCAGTATTTTAAAAAGGGGTGCCTTCTTTTCTTTTTTCAAAAGAATAAAATACTTCATTCTTGTGTTTTTTTCAAGTTTATATATGTATTTTTTTTTGCACTGTAGTGTTTACACTTCCTGCTATATTTTATTTTTCTTCAGTATAAATCCCTGATTGTATTTAGGGTCTGAAACCTTTCCTGCAACATGATTTGTGGGTGTTTTTGGGTTCTTCTTCTTCTTCTTCTTCTTCTTCTTCTTCTTCTTCTTCTTCTTCTTCTTCTCTTCTTTCTCTTCTTCTTCTCTTTCTTCTTCTTCTTCTTCTTCTTCTTCTTTCTTCTTCTTCTTCTTCTTTTCTCTTCTTCTTCTCTCTTCTTCTCTTCTTCTTCTTCTTCTTCTTCTTCTTCTTCTTCTTCTCTTCTCTCTTCTTCTTCTTCTTCTTTCTTCTTCTTCTTCTTCTTCTCTCTTTCTTCTTTCTTCTCTTCTTCTTTCTTCTTCTTCTTCTTCTTCTTCTTCTTCTTTTCTTCTTCTTCTTCTTTTCTTCTTCTTCTTCTTCTTCTTCTTTCTTCTTCTTCTTCTTCTTCTTCTTCTTCTTCTTCTTTCTTCTTCTTCTTCTTTTCTTCTTCCTTCTTTCTTCTTCTTCTTTCTTCTTCTTCTTCTTCTTCTTTTCTTCTTCTTCTTTCTTCTCTTCTTCTTCTTCTTCTTCTTCTTCTCTTCTTTCTTTCTTCTTCCCCCCCTTTCTTCTTCGTTCTTCTCTCTCTTCTTTCTTCTCTTCTTCTTCTCTTCTTCTTCTTCTTCTTCTTCTTCTTTCTTCTTCTTCTTCTTCTTCTTCCCTTCTTCTTCTTCTTCTTACCTTCTTCTTCTTTCTTCATAGGTTTTTGAATCATGCTTCTGTTATTTTCCTGATCATTCTTTAGTTTTTGTCTTCTAGTTCATGTTCTGTCAAGTTAGGTTTTTTGGATCTGGTTATGCTTTAGTTTCATGGTTTACTAGTTGTGTTTAAGTTTGTATTCAAGAGTCTCGTTTTGGTCCAGCCACTTTTTGTTCTCTCCTGTCTTCAGTCATCTTCATTCGGTTCACCTGCACGTAGCATTCAGTCTCCTCGTTTCACCTGGTTCTTGCTCCATATATACACGTCTGTTCTGTTCATTTCTCGCAGAAACATTTTGGATCATTCACTCACTCTGTTCATGTCTTGTCCTTTTGCTAGTGCCAAGCCTGTCTTGCCAGCCTGCCCATGTCTGTTTTTGCCATCACCCTCCGAAGTAAGTTTTTTGTTCATTAAATCATTTCACTTACCGTCATGCTGCCTGTCCGTCTGCATTCCGGGGTCCTCCGCTACACAAGCCGTGACATACTGGTTGATTAAAAATGTTTCATGTATGCATTTATTTCAGGTAGGAAAGACCTGGTGCTTGTGAATGTCTGATATTATGCCAAACGTAATTTGAAGTGTCAGATTGTTTTGCTGCTTTCTTCATTTTTTTATTTATTGTAGAATGTTGTTTGTATTTTGTGTGCAATTTACATCTAATTTCCGATCTTGGGTTTTTAAAACTACCACTTGCAGCAGTTCATTCACAAATATAACTTTTATGTATATGGATCAGATTTAATGATGTAAGCACCTAAAAAACAGATGCATCCTGTTTTTCCCCATAAAACTACATCTTATTGCAGCTGCTTCACAAAAGCAATTTGTTGTACACACACGTGTTGTGAATCAGTACAGATCAAATAATCTTAACATACCTTACTGTATAGTGATACCTTGTTTGCTGCAGTAACATTCATTTTGCATTTTTGGAGTGGTTCTGCATTTTCATCAAATAATAGTGCAATTACAATGTACCTGTAATGTTCAGTTGTTCATAGATTTTGACATTGTGCACCCTGATGAATAATTCGTTGTCTTTGTTCTTCCTATAGTCTTAAGATAAATACATACTGTTACTCAGCACTGTACAAATGTGTTGTTTTATTATTCACTGTGGGCTTATACGCTGATTCTGTTAGGAGCAGTTAGTATGGACCATAAGACTGGGAGGAATCTAAGAAAAGGTAAATTGTACAGACTGCTAATGCTAAAGAGAGATTGGAGCTGCACACTGAAGGGCACAATTAGGGCACTTTGACCTGGAAATAGAAAAAAACTCTTAATTGAATACTCGAGCTACAAATGGTCATACCAGCTTTTATTTAATGTTTTCTTATTATCACTATTTACCATGCCCACAGCCAAGAGCATCTACAATAGCTCTTTGAAGAAACCTGTATAATATGAGCTACAAAAACATTTAATTGTCCTTTGGGATTAATAAAGAATTTTTGAATTCGAATTTGAATTAAAATTATAAAATCATTGAGTGATGGTACACCTACCAGATTACATATCCAGAGCACTAAAAGCGGCATACAATGTCAAGGCTATTTATAGCTCACAGAACATTAAGTCTATTTGTACCCCAGGTCTAGCCCAGTTATTATAGGTTTAAACCTCATTTGGCTAAGTTTGATTTTGTTATTTTATTTACGCTAAGCAAACCACAAAAATGAAGATGCCAAACCAAAGTCTTCAAGACTTCCAAAAAATGCTAGAAAACACAAACAAACTAAAACTTTAAAACGATGTATCCTGTTTGATTTGTGGTTTGAAAGTTTAGTGGGAATTCAAGAGCTTCATGGAGATTCAAACGTCATGCACTGCAGCTGGAGTTAAAGCTCATACGTCCGTGCAGACTCAAAGCGGACGTCCGCCGGACATGTTCAAGGAGCCAATCGCGAATATGCACAGGGTCACTGCCACTCACACTGACACTCTCTGCCACACTGACAGGTGTATTCCCTTCTTTGTCCCTAGTGTGGTTGGCCTAGTGTGGTAATGGCCTTTAATACCACCTTCTTTTCTTTTGTTTTCCCAAAGCTACTCTGCGAATTATCTCTGCCTCCCCATCCGATGACACCATGGCAGAAAGTGTAGGAAATTTGTCACCAGTAATGTACAACTGGTACACTCACCTATGAAACCTTTAACATTCGCAGACAGTACCTGCAGAGTCCCTGCTACTCACAGTATGCTGGACTATGTTCTGCCCTTAAGTTTAGGATTTATATAGACTTTTCTATCATTGATTGTATGATTGTCTTTTTTTTCCTTCAGAAAAAAAAAACAGTGTTAAATGAAAATTTGAAAACAGTTTATCTGCTTGGATTATCTTTTTTAATATAAAAATGTTATTGATTTCAAACAAATGAAATGAAAAAAGCAGTAGAAACCTTTTGAAGATAATAAATGCCTTTTCACAGTAGTATAGATTTCAAGCCAGTTCTTATATACAGTTCCTATCTTTACCAAGATAGGAACTGTAGTTTCTGCCTATGTCGCACTTTTAATCAAAACTTAAAAAAAAAGAGATAAGGGCAAACTATTTTATAATGTCTGCCTTCAAAGTTGAATGGGAAATTACTGTCATTAGCAAAAAAATTTTGGTTTCCAATTAACAAATACAATCATCAAAACAAATTTAAATCAATAGCACTTAACTCTATGACAGCCAAAAACATCTCCATCAGTGTCTCTCAGATGTTAGGGTGTCTGGTCCTGCTGGTGTCGCATACAGCCTCTGACAAGACCCTTGGTGAGTTGAGTTATGCAGAAGAAACCAAGGTCAGGAAGAATAAGCAAGAATCGACGGCACTAAGCTTCCTCCCACTGCGATATCTGGGCTTGACAGACTGCCAAGCCAGAGGGAGGTAACCCTCCCTTCATCTCATTTAGGAAGACATTACACCAGGCCATGTTGAGAGAGCACCTGGTGAGCCAACCTTCCTGTGACACGCTCACACACTAGCAGCCATAAACAAAAATCGCACTGCAAAACAGGATCAGTCCTTAAGTGTTTAATATCTTGCTGTATATCTAAAAAAGACTGTTAATTAGTAGTTAAATGCCATCCTTGTCATCTTTTTGTTTATTGACTTGACCCACATGCAGAGAACACTTAGGAGACAGAGAAAAAGTTAAAGAGTTTATTTTTGTTGAAACGATATGATAACAGGAACTGGAACTGGATTGCACCCACTGTGTGGAGAGAAGGCTTGGTAAGTGATGGAAATACAGTAGTAATCAGACTTACTGGTTGGATGGATGGAGCTTTGTATTAGAGGGAGACAAAGCGGGGCCGGATGGATGAATCCTGTGCCTGCTTGAAGTTGTATTCCACTAGATACTTCACACAGCATACAGGGTTAAGTTCCTTCACACAGCACACACAGTGGTGAGGTTTTGCTGGGGTTTGTTTTCTTACTGAATGACGAGTAAAGGTGCCGGGCTCGGAGGTAAGTATGTCGGAGGGTGGACAGGGTTCGCTCGGGTCTAGAGCCAGAAAGGAAGAGGTTTTAGCAGTCGCCAGCTGGAAATGGAGTCCAGGAACTTCACTTGGAGCATGAGACGAGGAAATCAGTACACTGTTAGCCCAGATTTTGTATTGAGTAAACATTTTGATTAAAATATAATCAAATTATTTAAGTTTTATGTCATTACTATAAAATCATAAGTAAGTTAAACTAAATTGTCGCAAAAGTCTACATGCGTGGATAATTTAACGTTAAATTGCCTAAAATTACAAAGTTTTGGTTATGACCACGCCTATGTTCGTCCATTTGGGGGTGAAGGAATGCCATTTTACTTTGCACCTGCACGCTTTCGTCAGATGCTGGACGATTGGCTGGAACATTAAGGATTATCTAAATTTTTCTTCATTGTATGCGTGTTTTATTTGCATATAAACAGGTATAAAGTAGCTAAAAGCCAATACAAAATAAAAATATCCTCTTTAACACACTTTTTTTGCATTGGAGGCAGGGAGTTTAAGAGAAATCGAAACTGGCCGTCTTTTAGCCGTGATTTTTTTTCTTTTTGCTCATGCCATTTCTTTACCAAGAAGCTGTTTTTTGATAAGCATGTGGTTTTAACTGTTACTTCTGAATTTGCTTTTTTTGTTTTCTTTCCATGTTGGACACAGCTTAAATAAGCTAACCGTTGATTGTCACGGTTATATGACCAGCTTAATGAAGCAAGTGCTGTTTCGGCTCAGTTAAAGTCAAATAAACGAAATACTACAGCCAGTTTACGGCAAGAAAAAGCGCAACACTCGACAAGTTTGGAGGTAAAAGACCAAAACAGTTTCATTGCTTAGTATTTCTACTAATTTCTATCATACAGTCATATATCTAAACATTTTGGGCTTAAAGCTAAGTGACTTAATATATAAAATACCATGCATTGGAAGTGTAAATACTGTCCTGTTAGCTGTGAAAAAAGATCACATTTGTTTAAACATTACAGGTTAAAACATGGGAGTTATGCAAGAACCGAACCATTTCCTTGATTACACGAAGAATGCCAGTGTACATTTAAATCACTAAATGCCTTAAAAGTACACTTATGCAGCATTCACAACAAAACTCCCAATCAGCAAACAAGTGTAATTGTACCAGCTAAATTTAGCTGTATGTCCTGTGGATTTTCTGAGCCATGCACTGAGACAGAGTTCTTTTCACATCTACATTCAGCTCATCTGAAACTAAACAACAAGGTTGCATGCCCTTACAAAGACTGTAACTTTGAGCGCACAACTGGAAAGGGTTTAAGTCAGAAATCATAGCTGATGATGATGTAAATAATGACAATGGTGCTGCACACTAACAAATATCTGATGCTGATCATATAGAGGACTGAGAGGAAGTGCAAGAAGTAACCAGTGACCATGATTTCCATGATCTAGAAAAGCAGCTCAAGCACAATTTAGCATCTCTTCTGTTAAAGATGCAGTCTGTTCTAAATATACCAGAAAGTGCTGTGCAAGAAGTGATCCAACAACTCTGTCTGCTCAATAAACTGTCACAACCTCTTCTGCAAACCAGAATCATGACCGTACTAAAGAAATATGGTTTTGACACAAATGAAATGTTTGTGAAAGAGGTAATTAATGAAGTGTCAAAAAGTAACATAATGACATACTGTGATAAAGATGGGCCTTTAGGAACTACTAAAAAGAGAACTGCCGATGTACGTAAAGTGTTTCCACTTGTAAACCCCATAGAATATGTTGTGGAAAAAGGTAAAAAACCTCTTGCATATGTTCCAGTTCTTATACTGCAGAAGTTTCTTAGCAAAAAAGACGTTTTAGACAAAGCCATTTCAGCAAAAGTCAGTGTCCAACAGGAATACAGGTCTTGTGGAGATGGGCAGTGCTTTAAAGAAAATTCACTTCTTGCAAGAGATGAATTTACAATTGCCCTTTATATTGATGAACTTGAAATAGCCAAGCCTCTTGGAACATCAAAGCTGAAACACAAAATGTGTGCAGTATACTGGGTTATTGTCAACATTCCTGCAAAATATAGGTCAACTCTAAACTCAATCCAGCTTGCTCTACTATGCTATACCTCCACAGTCAAAGAGTGTGGCTACTCAAAAGTTCTCCAGCCTCTGCTCTATGATCTAAAATTATTAGAGCAAAGCAGTGTTTACTTGGAGCAACTTGGGGCAAGTGTTAAAGGTGGAGTTTTGTATGCTGCAGCTGATAATCTTGGTGCCCAGTCTCTTGCAGGCTTCCAAGATTGCTTTGCTGTTTATACATTTTGCAGATTCTGCTTGGTAGGCAGCAGTGACGCTCAACAACAGGAGGTATGTTCTGGTTTCTTTCAATCCCGAGAGCAGGAGTCACATGATAGGCAAGTAAAAGAGGTGAAAGAAGATCCGGGATTAAGTCAGATTTATGGCGTGAAAGAAGCATGACCTTTAACTGAGAGTCTTGAACACTTCCATGTGGTCACTGGGTACCCTCCTGACATCATGCATGATATCTTGGAGGGCATTGTTCCAGTTGAGTTATGCCTATGTCTAACAGATCTGATTGGCAAGAAGTATTTCACTTTAGTTATGCTAAACCAGGCTATTAAGTCCTTTAATTACACATTTGCTGACAAAACAGACAAACCACAGATTATTGGAAAGAGATTTTCAGCCAAAGGAACCATTGGTGGCAATGCTCATGAGAACTGGTGTCTAATAAGGCTCCTTTCATTTCTTATTGGCCACTATGTCCCTGAAGGTGACAACACTTGGGAAACTCTCATGCTTCTCAAAGACATTGTTGAGCTTGTTGTGGTACCAAGACATACTGAAGAGACACTGAATTTCCTGAACAGTAAGATATTAGAACACAGACGCCTGTTACAGTCCACATTTCCAGTGGTTTGTAGAATCTGTTCCATAAAAATTGAGAAGTGTTTACTTTTCTCAATATATTTCAGACCACTGAGCCTACAGATGTTAGGTGCCTTTGCATTCGGGGGCTGCCAGTCATCTTGGGAGATGATCCTTCTGCTTTCTTCAAGACTTCTTCTGTAAGTACATTAGTTTGGAAGTCTTTTAGCTGCTTGTTATTTGTTTTTTGTCTGCAATGGCGATATTATAGTAATATTATGACGGTTTTCACATAATATCCTAAAAAAATTTTGGCCAAACAGTTTCATAGGCAGCTATAACCAGCAAGTCACATGCCTGCATAAGCAGCAACAGTTACAAGACTTCAGTTTCGTTAATTATTTTAGAGATTTGGAGCATCTTCAATTTTGTTTCTTCTTTTTTTTTGCAATTTCTTTTTCCTCTGCTAGGATCCAGCTTGCAAGGACTTGTACAGCCAAACTGCAGTGGGGATCCTCTGCATTGATGAAGAAAATCCGATGAACCCGGCTAGAGTTGGGATCATCTTAGAAGGGAATGTGGTGATGGATGACCTGGTCAACCTTCTTCAGGCTTTCTGTGTCCTTTTTGGACTGATCTACGCAGTGCACCTGGAATACCCTAAGTATATGAAAAACACTTTCTTCTTTGTCCAGCAGGTCATGCTCAACCTGGGTAAAAGTGAGCTGGCACCCAAAATTTAGACTCTGAAAAATCAGCTCTCCATGTCAAAAAGGGGCTCCAAGTTGTTTTACCGTTTTTGAAGCCAGATGCTTAGTTTTTAATGTTGCACCATTCAAACTGTTATTGTGTAAAGGGCTTAGATAAGGTTTTATTAACCCAGTTAAAGCACTAAGCAAACTACGTACAGTTCAAAGTCAGGTTGTGGTAATCCAGATTTGTTTTCTGTTAAGTTATTCTGCAACATTTTTGTGAGTTGTGGAGTTTTTACATGACTGGTGCACATACCAGCATCTTAGGGATTCCAAAGTTGCTATAATGTTTTCCTGTCCTGTACCATTTACATATTGTATGAACGCAGAATTTTACTCAGACAAAATGTTGAATTTCGATCAAAAGAAAATAAAAGGTTATGTGACAATGCCAAATATGGAGCATAAACATTACAGAAATTTGTTTATTCATAAGAAGTTGCTAAAAACTGAAACTTGCAAAGTGAAATAAAACATAATCGTGGAAAGTTTGTGTTTTTGCTTTTATTTAAATGTCTTGTTAAAATAAAATACAAAAATTAGGTAGACTGCAATTATTATAACAATTTTGAGTTATATCAACTTAGCATGTAGTTTCAGGTATATTATACAAACAAATTGAATTTGTTAGATATTTTTATTCAAATAAACTTATACCAATATTTACACTGAGAAATTGCGAGCACCTGTTCCTTCTCACCTTCGGAGCTCAGACGGCTTCTAGTGGTGGAAAAGTGTAAGCAGCAGGCAAAAAAAACAAAGACAGACTCCAAAACCCCGACATCATCCCCCTCTCAACGGCCACCGCCTGGTGGCCCAGAAGATGAAGAAGCAGAAGAATGATAATCAGCAATCATGGACGAATCGCAGATGAAGGAGCGAGGGATCCAAGAACGGTCCTCTGGACCATAACCCTCCCAGTTGTTATGGAAATTCTTTATTTTAGTGCTCCCAGTCAACGAGGTACTGCCAGCCTCTACCTCGCCGACGGGAGTTCACAATCCGCCGAACAGTGTAGACTGGATGCCCCTGGAAATCCCGGGCGGTTGGAGGGGGTTCAGCCGGAGGGCACAGTAGACTGGACAAGACTGGTTTAAGTTGAGAAACATGGAAAACTGGATGTATACGAAAGGAGGATGGAAGACAAAGTTTAACAGTGGTGGGACTGATCACTGATTCAATTTCATATGGTCCAATGAATCTGGGGGAGAGTTTCCTTGACATGGACCTAAAAGGTATATCTTGTGAGGACAACCAAACCTTCTCTCCGGGGTGATACTGAGGGGCCGGTGTGCACCTTCTGTCAGCGAACTGTTTATTCTGGCTGGCGGTGCTCTGCAGGGCTCTGATGGAGTCGTTCCATATATGTTTGGCTCGGCGAATGTGTCGGGCCACAGAGGGGACAGCGATTTCCTTCTCATCTGGGGGAACAAAGGAGGCCGATAGCCTAAAGAAATCTAAAAAGGAGAAAAACCGGTTGCAGCAGAGACATGCGAATTATGAGAGTATTCAACCCAAGGAAGATAAACACTCCGATCCGAGGGATTGGATGATGTGAAGCATCTGAGAGTAGCCTCTAGTTCCTGGTTCATTCTCTCTGTCTGTCCATTTGATTGTGGGTGGTAACCTGATGTGAGTGACACTTTGGCTTCTAGCGCTGAACAAAACTGTTTCCATACCTTGGAGATGAACTGGGGACCCCGATCAGAGAGGATATCATGTGGGATTGCGTGTAGTCGGAAAACATGTTTGACGAGTAGCTGGGCCGTTTGAAAGGCTGAGGGAAGTTTCCTGAGAGGAATGAGATGGCAGGCTTTGGAAAATCTGTCTACAATGGTTAAGATGGTGGTCATACCTTTCGATACGGGAAGTCCAGTGACGAAGTCAAGAGCCATGTGGGACCAGGGGCGTTTAGGTACTTCAAGGGGTTGGAGGAGGCCGGCTGGTGGTCGGTTGGATGATTTATTTCTGGCACAAACAGAACATGCTCTCACATAGTCCTTGACGTCTTGATGAATGCTGGGCCACCAAAACCGTCTGGATATTAAGCCGACAGTTCGACTAATTCCAGGATGAGCGGAAAACTTGGCAGAGTGAAACCAGTGAATAAGACAAGCTCGGACGGTGGATGGTACATAGGTTCGGTTGGGTGGTCCAGTCTTGGGATTAGGTTCGTTTAACAGAGCCTGATTAACTATATCTCCTATCTCCCATGTTAGAGCTCCCACGGAGCAGCTTGGAGGAAGAATGGGAGCAGCCTGCTTGTCGTAATCGTCTGGAGAGAACTGGCGAGACATGGCATCGGGTTTTAGGTTCTTAGAACCGGGTCTGTAGGAGATGGAGAGATTGAAGCGAGAGAAAAACAGGGACCAACGGGACTGACAAGAATTTAGACGTTCGGCAGATTGAATGTATGATAAGTTTTTATGGTCGGTCCATACCAATACAGGGTGAACGGTTCCCTCCAACCAATGCCTCCATTCCTCCAAGGTTAATTTAATAGCCAGCAGTTCTCTGTCCCCCACGTCGTAGTTGCGCTCAGCACTGGACAGTCTGTGGGAAAAAAAAGCACAAGGGTGAACCTTATTATCTTTGCTGGACCGTTGCGACAGAACAGCCCCCACACCGGTATCTGACGCATCCAGTTCGAGGATGAACTGTTTGGTAGAGTCTGGATGGGTCAGAATGGGGGCTTGAGAGAACTTCTCCTTAAGTGAACTGAATGCTTTTTCTGCCTCGGGGGTGCACCGGAAACGAGTCTTGGATGAGGTCAGAGCATTCAGGGGAGCTGCAGTCTGGCTTTAGTTTCGAATAAACCGTCTATAAAAATTAGCAAAGCCCAAGAAACGTTGAAGTTGCTTGCGAGAGTCAGGGACAAGCCATTCTAACACTGCTTTGATTTTCTCTGGATCTGAGCGAACCTGTCCACCCTTACGGATAAAACCCAAAAATGCGACGGAAGGTTGGTGAAACTCTCATTTCTCTGCCTTTACAAACAGTTGGTTTTCCAGAAGACACTGAAGGACCAAACGGACGTGATGGTGGTGTTCAGAGATATCTTTGGAGTAAATTAGTACGTCGTCAAGGTATACAAAGACAAATATGTTCAAGAAATCAAGAAATCACGGAGGATATCATTTACCAGGGCTTGGAAGACTGCAGGTGCATTGCTGAGACCGAACAGCATTATCAGATACTCAAAGTGGCCAAGTGGTGTCTTGAAGGCGGTTTTCCACTCGTCTCCCTCTCGGATTCGGACAAGATGGTAGGCGTTCCGGAGATCTAATTTGGTGAAGATGGTTGAATTCTGGACTGGTTCAAAAGCAGAGGATAGTAAAGGCAGAGGATATTTATTTTTGATGGTTATTTGGTTCAAACCTCTATAATCAATGCAGGGACGGAGGGATCCATCCTTTTTTCCCACGAAGAAAAATCCAGCTCCTAATTGAGACAAGGATGGGCGAATGGTTCCAGCTGCTAAAGATTCAGAGATGTATTTTTCCATAGTCTGACGTTCGGATTGGGAGATGTTATAGAGTTTGCTTGTGGGCAGGGGTGCTCCAGGAAGGAGGTCGATAGCACAATCGTATGGTCGATGAGGTGGAAGGGTCTGAGCTTTGGACTTCCTGAACACCATTCTCAGGTCATGATATTCTTCAGGAATCTGAGTAAGATCAGGCGGCTCGTCCTCCACAGAATCCACTAGAGATGACTTAGGGGAGACAGCTGACTGTAAACAAGAAGAGAGGCATTTAGCGGACCAGGAACACATAACTCAGACCAGTTTAAATGTGGGTTATGTATTTGGAGCCAGGGAAAGCCTAAAACTACAGAATTGTGACGGATGGGAAAAACAAAAAAAGTAATGTACTCTCTGTGATTGCCCGAAAGGACAAGTTCCAAACTCTTGGTGCGATGAGTGATGCGGTGAAGTGACCTTCCATCCAAGGCTTGAACCAGAAACGGGGTTTGGAGTGGTTCCACCTTAATGCGTGCTTGATTGACCAATGACTTGTCTATTAGATTCTGCTCACACCCATAGTAAATGAATGCAGACAGTTTTAAGGCTTCTTGGTTATTAAACAAAGTAGCAGGTAATGTAAATCTGGGAGAAGGGTTTAAGTGAGAAAGGTCCGCCTGGCCCCCTTCTACTGCCGACGGACTCGATCTTTTGGCCGTAGTGGACAATGGGTGATAAAGTGATCAGGGGACCCACAATATAAGCATAACTTTGACTCTCTGCGTCTCAGTCGCTCTTCAGGGGTGATTCTGGCGTGTCCCAGTTGCATGGGCTCAGGTTTAGAGTGGCTAGCCGGCCCAGGCCGCGGGGTGTGGGTAGGAGACACAGAGCTGGCTTGTGGTCTTATGGTTAATCTTTCAGATCGAGATCTTCTTCTGTCCCTCATTCGGTTGTCAATGTGGGTTGCCAATGCAATAAAGTCATTGAGTTCCTTGGGTTCATCCAATAAAGCAAGTTCATCTTTTAATGCTTCATCCAAGGATTGAAAAAACGCAGTTTTAAGTGCGTTGGAAATTCTATAGTGAATTCAGTTAATGGTCTATTTCGCTGTTTCAGTGTCCACATGTGGCGACTCTCATTAGTTGGGTCAGACTCAGAAGAAAAAGTTAAATTAAATTCTTGGATAAAGTTCTCAAAGGAACTGCCAAACTGGTTACAATCTGGGAATCTGGCCTCTGCCCAACAGAGAGCTTTACCTGTCAATAGTCCTAAAATGTAAGATATCTTTGCATCGTCATGAGTGCAGGGACCGGTTGAACACAAGGGAGCATTGAAGCAAAAAACCACGACAATTACCCACCTCTCCAGAGAACTTATCTGGGTTAGGAGGAGTTATGTCACGTCCCGGAGGAAGTTTCTGTGACGCAGGAGGTCCTACAGCGCCCCCTGGTGGAGTGGTAGTCTTGGAAAGCTGGGTTTGCTGTAGGAGAGAGGCCATTTGTTCCAGCTGGAGGTTAGTTTGTTTTTGTTGCTCAAATAAGGCTCGGAGGGTGGATACGTGGGATTGGATCTGGTGGCTGTGTTCTGGAAGTGTTCTCCTGAGAGTCTCCGCTGGGTCAATTTGGCCTGAGTGTTCTGTCATCTTTTTGTTTATTGACTTGACCCACATGCAGAGACAACTCAGAAGACAGAGAAAAAGTTAAAGAGTTTATTTTTGTTGAAACGATATAATAACAGGAACTGGAACTGGATTGCACCCACTGTGTGGAGAGAAGGCTTGGTAAGTGATGGAAATAGTAATCAGATTTTCCTTATGAGCTCTTTCAGACTTACTGGTTGGATGGATGGAGCTTTGTATGAGAGGGAGACAAAGCGGGGCTGGATGGATGAATCCTGTGCCTGCTTGAAGTTGTATTCCACTAGATACTTCACACAGCATACAGTGTTAAGGTCCTTCACACAGCACACACAGTGGTGAGGTTTTGCGGGGGTTTGTTTTCTTTCTGAATGACGAGTAAAGGTCCCGGGCTCGGAGGTAAGTACATCGGAGGGTGGACAGGGTTCGCTCGCGTCTTGAGCCAGAAAGGAGGAGGTTTTAGCAGTCGCCAGCTGGAGACGGAGTCCAGGAACTTCACTTGGAGCATGAGACGAGGAAATCAGTACAACGAGGACTGGAGTCAAGCCACAATAGGCAAACACTCAGGCGTAGGAGTGCTGGTGAGCTGCTCTCTTATCCTCCTCCTCTCTGAAGAGAAATTGCGAGCACCTGTTCCTTCTCACCTAAGGAGCTCAGATGGCATCTAGTGGTGGAAAAGTGTAAGCAGCAGGCAAAAAAAAAACAAAGACAGACTCCAAAACCCCGACAATCCTTTAAATTTTAAAAGAAGAAAAAACAATTTCATATCAGCCACAGATCAAATTATTGTTTTTGTTGTTGACATAAGCTCAATAACACAAATCAACCTCTTTCATGGCCTTTAAATCATGTTTAACTCATTTGAATTGCTTTGTGTGAAAATCACAATTTGTGTAATGGCTAAGCATTTCTTATGCTTAGCTGAGTCAATCGTCCCCTAGGTGTGTTGCAGCTTCAAATTTAATGACAGCGTGATAAAAATGTGTCCATTAAGTGTCATTAATAACAATCTCATTTCTTATTTTTTATGTTTCCTTATCAGCTAACTTTGCATCGGTGTTGGCCTTAAAAAGAAAATATACTTCACTTTGTGTGCAGTTAATAGCGGTAGTGGTAGTGGTATTATGTTATGCTGCTGTGAGAGTTCTTGGCTTCGATTCATGCAGTGAACAATATTGAATAAATTAGTTATAATTTATTATGCAAACTCAGCAAATATGAAGTTGTTGCATTTTCTAAAATGCAAAAAAGTCTGTAATTAGCAGTTTAAAAAAAAGTTTTTATTCGTTAAATGGACCCAAGTACAGAGCCCTAAACAATTAGCGGCATTCCCGGTAAAGACCTGTGAAAAGCCTTCAAATAAATTAATCTTTTATTTTTCTGATACAAACATATTCAGAATAATCCAACCTTTCATTTAAGAAGAGTTATTGAAAATAGCAAACAAATCCCATGCTAAATCATTTTGACAGGAATAAACAAAAGATGATAAAAAACATATTTCTCTTAGATTTTAAAGTCACAATGTCACAAGATAAATCTTTAACTCACATGTTAGAAATACCTTCAAAATGTCCTGTCTCCATCTTTCAGCTTTTTACCCATAGCTCCTTATCTCGCTGCTGAACTCCAAATTAAACTTGACAATATTTTGCAGAACTGAATGGGTCAAATTGATGTCACAAACATTCTAAGGCGTATACAGCAAGATTCATAAAGATGATCCTGGGCAGATCCATCTCTCTGTTACTACACCCCAAAGTAGCACTCCACTACTTTGGGGGTCATAACATGGGCTACTTTGGGCCAAAGCAGCCCATGACTGAATGGGCTTTCCCTATCTTCCACTGAAAACTCCAGCTTGCAGAGTAGCTGCGCTGTTATGGTTTTGAAGGAACATGGTTTCCCTCCTGAAATTTGGTTCCAGATTTTTGCATAGCTCGATGATAACATTCCTTGGAAGACAAAATGTACTCAATACCCAATCATCTCTCATGTTTCAGGAGCTTAATGTCTTTTTATTTGTTTCCTAGTGTCCTCCATCCTGTTAAATAAGTAGGCAAATATACAATTTCAGAATTTTCTGCCAAAATGTCTCCTAAATCTCCAACATTTAAGCTAGTCCAAGGACATTACCTTCCACAACCTCTCTAATCTTTAAATTAAGACGAGAAAGGAAATGGAATCAAATATAACCCACAAAAAACCCATTACCTGAAATCTAGTGCTGCTGAACTTTATTTTGCACTACAATGAACTAATATTTCTTTGTGAACCACAAGTCCCCACTGATTTAAACTTGCATAGACAACCCTGGTGTAGGATTTGTCCATGTCTTACACTTACAACCAAATTGATGCATCCTGAAAGAGTGTAAAAATAACTTTGTTGTCAGACACATATTAAATAAATGTTTGCAATATACGTTTGTGATGGTAGGAATGAGAAGCCTATTTAAACAAGGTGCTGGGATGAAGATAATGTCTCATGGTTCTTATAGAGACTTGGCGCTCTCAAGATGCCAGTCTTTGCTGCTGTTTTTGAGCATGAGCATTTTTCACTTTTCCCAAATCCTCCTCATTGCACATGGTGGCACATGGTGGCAAGATAAACGTGGCTCCTAATCCAGCCTTGTTTGTCACACCTCTGGTTATTTTAATCTTCCTAATTATTGGTCAGACTTTGGATAAATGCATGTTTTGGCAAGCAGCTGTTATCTTCGGCCATTTGTTGACTAACATTAATGGTATGTTTTCCTATCTTTCCCATTTTGATGAGTAGCTAAAATAAAAAGGCCTCTGTATAACATCAAATTAATACTCCAGAGGAAAAATGGAGTCTTGAATTTTTGATAAGAGTTCATCAACACACAGATCAACTAAAAAAATAAGGAAGATTTAAAAGGTAATTGAAGTAGCAAACTTCGGCTTGATTTTATTATTGTCAATTTCTCAAGATGAAAGAAGTCTTTAAGATCAGACCGTTTTGAATAGTCTGGTCTTTTTCTAAAGCTGAAATATAATTGGACAAGTGACTCTAAGCAAGTAAAATTGTACTGGACCTCACAGTACTTTCTTGACAGCTTCTGACTGTGACAGTATATTATACATACCGTATAGGACCCACTTTGCGAGTGTTGAGGAGTGTGGCTGTCAGGCTAACATTGAGGATTGATGTGACGAGATGACCTGCAACAAGGGAGGGAATGGAACTGTGATTCTCCACTGTTTGAGGCCAGGGACCATGTCTGACCCTGATGCACTGAAACAAGCGAGGTGAGGTGAAAAGGTCGGTGTTATTAGATTGCTTCAGATGGGATGTGACACACTCCAATTGCTTGTTGAACACTGCAGAGGGCAGCGAGGACCTAACGGGAAAAGAGCCTCTGGCCTTTGATTGACAAGAATGAGAGCCTGAAGTAACAGGGAAGGCTGCTGTGAACTGAGGGAAAAAAAACATGAAGGGTTTTAGAAGAACTGTGAGGTTTGAAGGTCAAATTTGCTCAGCAGAATGTACAACAACAACAGAGGGCTAGTTGTAGAGTTCACTGAGACAAATAAAATGATCATCGCAATATTGACCCCTACGAGATGACCCTAATAATGTCTATAACAGATCATGGACATACATGTCTCTCATGTCAACTTGTTGCCTCTGTGTGCAGTTTGATCTTTCTTTCATTAGACAAATCTACACTAATTTTCCAAATGAATCAGATATCTTGGTGGCCAATTTTCTTCTATCCATATCACTGTCTATCTGGCAGCAGTTGACAGGTTCAGGAATAATTAGCATGTGAAAATGCCAGCATTGTGAGCAATGAAGGGAATGGGGAATATATATATATAGTATATATATATATATATATATATATATATATATATATATATGTATGTATATATATATATATAATATATATATATAAATGCTTCTTAGTGGTGTTTAATTAGCTATCAGTAAAATAGCATTTAGGGAAATATTTTTTCCTAGATTGGAAACTGATAACCTTTCTGGACATTTGATTCGTAACTAGCCTTCACCTGGCGACAAGAAAAGCCTATTGACTCATAAAGATGGCGGCGTTGGAGGTTTCAACAAACAAAGGAAAGCTTGTAGCTTCCTTAAAGTCAAACACGTACCCTTTTAAAAAAAGATTAATAAAAGGATGAAAATACATGAGCGTTGACAATGCGTTATGGTCGATTGGTGTTTAAAAATGGAGTTTTGACGAAAATTCAACTTGGAAGACTCACCACCACTTCCGGCTCTATCTTACTACTCCACCACGTTCTCCGATCCAAACAGTCAACTTCAGGTCCACATTCCTCTTCAGCCAATCATCCCTCTAGGATTTGCTTTAAAAGACCTTCATACGCAGAAATCTCTTGCTCTTCAGCTGAGCTACGACCCTCCACCATCAGACTTCAAGCTCCTTCAGACTCCCTTATCTCCTTAGGCCTCCACTCCACCACCAATATCAGGATCCAGTGGTAATTGCTATCTGATATACAGTATGTCTACATATTATCAAACCTGTTTGACCTGGATAGAATATTGATGGAATGAAATTTTCTAATCAATTTGCAAGTCCTTTTGTAATAATTTTAAATTAGTGATTATGAAGAAGAAAAGGGAGTTACTGGAAGGATAGATTTGATAGAATTGTTGTTATGTCAGCTGTATTCACTTGAGGTAGTACTATGGAGGTAGCTTTGATTTAATTTGTCACTTTGAAGAAGTGAGATGACACTATTAAGAATAAATGTTCACAAATTTAATCAGGAAACTATCAGGTCCATGTGATTTGTTGCTGGTCATTTTTTCTAATGTTGTATAAGGTTAATAGGGTGTAAGAGGAACTTCTAACAGGTCTTGCTCTGTGATTAATGATGAAATGTCTGTTTATTTTAAGAGGGATCCTCTTTCAGAGAGGTCTGGTTTCTGATCTGATGTATATAACTTACATTTAAATACTTTATATAATATGATTGTTTGTGGTTTCTGAATAGTTACTCCTGCTGAATTATTGATGACAAGTATCATGGATTTTTCTTTTGTATGTCTAAGCCCTTTTGCAAGATATGGAACTATTTTAATAAAACCCTGTGAAACGGTTATATTTATATTTCAGTTTAATAAATAAATAAATTGTGACCTCACATTACTAATTACGTATTAAAGAGTTAAGCGTTTTCAATTCAAGATTAATATAATAATAATATGCAAAATATGATGGATTACAGTTTCGGTAACATATTAAGTTAGTGTATTACTGAGATGAAAAATATCATTTCTATAATAAGTGGTAGGCTGGTGAGTGTTCAGTGGTCTATTGTGAGGTTTAAGGTCTAGCATCACCAGGGTTCTGAAGCCAGACACATTCCAAGATACTATTATAACATGTTGTGTGTTCATATTTTAAACTAGTTTTTCAACTTAGATAAAGTATAACGCAGACAGACATGACTAACCTTTGGTTCTCAGCCAATAATGTTGTGTAAAGGATAGTGGTGGACAAACCATCCTGCATATGCAGTGATTTGATCTAGATAATAAAAAATGGAGAAAAAAAAGGAAATAGAAAGAGAGTAACCATCTTTAGGTGTTTCTAGCAGGGAGCTGCCTACATTTAAGGTAAGGGGACTGCAAAACAATTCGGGAGAAAACGTCATGAAAATTAAATCAAACCTGTTGATTGGAGGTTCTTCCCCCAATTGGCCTCTACTTGCAAATGGATCGTCATTTAATTTCACATTTCTATTCCAGCCAATATTTAGCAATTATAAATCATTTGGCTTTATTGTTATGTATTTTGTTTTTTCCTAAATTAAATACAGTTGCTATACAATCATTTTTATCAAATATTTAAATGACAAAGGAACACTTTTCCAGGGTTAGCAGATGGGAGCTGCCCAGACAGGTGGAGAGCTCTAGATGTCTGGTGGTTTGTTGGTGACATTGCTCTGACAAACAGAATGCAAGTTCCCTTTACCTTTAACAGTGTATCCTACTCCCCCAAAATATCTCTGTTTTTGCATGTAGCTTGCAGAAATCGGTATATCTCATAGTGACTCCCAGTGACACGTTTATCACCAAAAACCTTTTCTTGTCCTTGAACACTGATTGTACCATAGGCCCAATCTGAACACTATATAGTTTCTGCCAGAAACCCTTTTAGCCTATTAAATGCTTGAACCCTTTTCCCCTCCTGTGCTTTCCTTAACATTCCTCCATCTCTGACATTGTTTCTCCCCTTCAGTGCCTGACACTAGTGGGACACTACATATTAGCTGGATTAACGGTACAATTTGGGCTGAAAATGCAGCCAATCATAGGCATTTCTGCTTAAAGCTCAGTGGAATCACAAATACTTGAACCTTTTTGAGCTTAACTAAAGGAAGAGCTTGTTAAAACTGTTCTTTTACAACAGGTAAATAAAGAAATGACATCTCCCTGATAATGCTGTCTAATGCATCTATGCCACCTTCAGTCACTTTCAGACTGATTGTCAGACACTCTAAGTACTGTTTGTAACATTATCGCTCTACTCATGATGCCACCACTTATGTCCTCTGCTTTCGTTTAAGATGGAGCAACTCCTTTTGTCCATGTGTTTTCAAACACACTTATCGTCTTTGTGTCTCTGATTTAAATTGTCATCAAAAAAACCTTTTAATATTCATATACTCAGGGTAATTTGTTTTTTTTAGATATTTCATTGGCCATTCGGTGCATAAAAAAAAATTATATATATATATATCTAATCTTTAAGGAAGACAAAACATCTATTTATGTGGGGTTTTTTATATTGCAAGAGCTGCACACTACTGGATCCATGTTCTGTAAGATTTATGGCCAGTAATGGGTACCATGTACTCCAAGTCATTCAGCAGGATTGTCTGCAAGACGGTCTAAACAAAAGTTTTATTTTGTTTTAAAGTCTTTACGTTTCTGACCCAAATATATTTTCATGTTTTAGTACAGGTACCGGAGATTATATAATTTTAATATAACTGAAAATTTACTTTAGTTTAGTAATGAAATTCAAAAACTGAAACTCATTATATAGTCATTTAAAATATTGATGTATTTTAGTCATTTATTACTGTTATTTTGATAATTATGAATTACAGCCAATGAAAACCCAACATTTGGTTTCTCAGAAAATTTGAACATTTCATAAGTAAAGTTAAAAAGGATTTTTTTTGTCAATGCAAAAATGCTGGCTGACTGAAAAGTATGTCTATTGATTTTGCAGTACGTGCACTCAATACTTGGCCAGGGCTTTGTTTGCATGAGTTACTGCATTAATGTGGCATGGCATAGAAGTGATCAGTCTCTTTCTCTGCTGAGAAGGAAGCCCAGGTTCCTTTAATAGCGACCTTCAGGTCGTCTGCATTGATGGATCTGGTGTAACTAACTTCTCTTCAGATACTCCATGGATTCTACGAGGTTTAGGTCAGATGAGTTTGCTGGCAAATCAAGCACATAAAACCATGGCCATTAAAGCAGGGATTGGATCTTTTGGCAGCGTCGGCAAGTTCCAAGACTTAGTGGAATATTAAAATCAGCATCTCCATAAAGCTTGTCAGAAAAGGAAAGCACACATGGCTTTAACTTTTTCTGGTAGACTGCTGTACTGTGAAACTTAACACTGGACATCAAGCAACTTGGATTCTGTGCCTCCCCTATCTTCCTTCAGACTCTGGAACCTTAATTTACAATTTAATTGCAAAATTTCCTTTCATCTGAAAAGTGATCTTTGGACCACTGAGCAATACTCCAGTCCTTTCACATTAGTGTAACCGGAATACCACTGAAGTTTTTTTCTGGTTTAGGAGTGCCTTTACACAAGGAATGCAACAGTCCTTGTCTTGGATTCTTCTGTGTATGGTAGCTGTTGGAAGTTTCCACTTCAGCCTCAGTCCACGCCTTGTGAATGTAGTCCAAACCTTCAAATAAACTTTGCTTCACAATACTCACAATGATGTGGTTATCCCTGTTTCTGTTTTACCTTTTTTAGCAATGTATTTTCCTCCCACGGAACTTTACACTAATTTGTTTGGAGACAGCACAATTAACCATCTTCTTTACCAGTGATCCTTTGTGGCTTACCCTTCATGTGGAGAGTTTGATCACTCTCTGCTGAAAAACTATGGCTTACACAATCGGGTCAGCAGTCCCGATACTGTAAGCCGTAAAATAATATTTCTATATTAAATTAAATTAAAGTTTTTTCTTTTCTATTGTTTTTTCATCATTTAAAGATTTTTAAGAAATTTGATTTAATGTAATCATCAAGACAAAAAAGCTTGAAATAGCTTTATCTCTGTGTTATTAATTACTAAATTACTACTAAATTAATAAAAAAACTTTATGATGATATTCTATTTATTCTGCATTTTGAGCAAATAAAGCAGGTAATAAGTTCTACTTTAGTTTCATAATGTTCCTTCTTTCAATTTACCCTAAGTTTTAATAACTTAAAATACTTTGATATTTTACTAGGTACGATTTTGATCATTTGAAGATCATTCCTAATCCTACATCTTATGTTTATGTTCCTCCTGCTCCTTTTATGTAAATGAATTAGAACATTTAGATAATGGTAAAATGAAAAACAGAATCAACAATTCAATGTAAAAAAAGACTGAAAATAATGATCTCCAAAAGGCACGAAGAGAAAGCAAACTGAACACATAATAAAACGTCTCAAGAGGGAATAGATCAGTAAATCAATTGCTTAAAAAAACAGCATGAGGTGAGTGCCATTCACCTTGTCAGCGAAACAAGCCATTATAAAGTCATTTTATATGTTACACCTCCATATCTTTCGTCTCTGCCATAAACCAGACAAAGGGTAACATTAAATTTGAGAGGGATGCACCTTACTCATAAAAGAAAAGCTGTATCATAAGTCAAATACATTTGTTCAAGTCGAAGTGGAAGAGAAATGATTGAGGTGGAAGTGCAGACAGTTTTAAAATTCACTGTCTGCATGTAGTTATTAATGATGGCAACACTAAAAAAAAACACTGGCTCTTTATTCCTGCAAAGACACACAGATGAAGTATTTGTAAGACCTTGTTTTGTGTCTGTTAAAAAGGGTCTCATTTCCCATAATTTACTCTTGGTGAACCAATTGCTGTTGTCCCCCATTTTCCAGCGGGGCAAAATTACAGTGAGACCAGTGTGAAAGCAATAAAAGACTATAACGCAATGACAAGCCCACAATATGGCATGAGACAGAGGAAAGGCAGGATACTGGAATGTTGTGGTAATAAGAAAATATTTGGAAGCACTTTGGACAAACAGGACATATTATGCCCTAAAGGAAAAATACCACATAATCAATCCATGAGAGGAATCCTGTACATGCATTGGAGAATGTAAAAACTCCATGCAGAAAGGCCCCAGTGTCAAAGGGTGAAACCTATTTCAATGCATACTTTTTTTACTACTGCTTTAGTTTTGAGCATGTTTTTCATTTGTGTGCTTTATAGATTGTTTTATTGGCTGGTTGCACCCTGACGAGAAAATATCCCAAACCTGTGTAGACAGAAAGCAGATTGAGCTACAAGAAAAACAGCAGGGAGAGGAGAACAGGCGTAGCAGCAGAGGACTTACAGTAGATACGGGGCAACAGACAGAGCGGCAGCAGTGATGCCAGTCTTCAGAATCAGAATCAGAATCAGCTTTATTTCCAAGTTTGTACATACAAACAAGGAATTTGACTCCGGTACATGTACAAATAAAATAAGATAAGAAGGTGCATTTGCAACATCTGTATGCTGTTGTTTTGTACTCTATTGAATCTTTAACAGAGAAACAGCCTGGGGGAAGAAACTGTCTCTGTGGCGGCTGGTTTTGGTGAACAGTGCTCTGTAGCGGTGGCCTGAAGGTAAAACTCTGAACAGTTTGTGTGCAGGGTGTGTGGGGTCTGCAGAGATTTTAGCAGCTCTTTTCCTGACCCTAGACCTGTATAAGTCCTGGATGGAGGGAAGGTCAGCCCTGATGATTCTCTCTGCAGTCCTGATTGTTCGTTGCAGTCTGGACCTGTCCTGTTTTGAGCCAAACCACACTGAGATGGATGAAGACAGGACAGACTGAATGATGGCAGTGTAGAAGAATTCCAGCAGTTCCTGTGGAATGTTGTACTTCTTGAGTTGCCTCAGGAAGTACAGTCTCTGCTGGGCCTTCTTTCGAACAGTGTCAATGTGTGAAGACCATCTCAGGTCCTTAGAGATGGTGGTTCCAAGGAATCTGAAGTGGTCCACAGCCGATACAGTGTTGTTGAGGATGGTGAGGGGGTTGTATGGGGGTGGTGTTTTCCGAAAGTCCACCACCATCTCCACACTCTTGAGTGGGTTTAGTTCCAGGCAGTTCTGACTACACCAGTGTATCAGGCGATCCACCTCCTGTCTGTATGCAGACTCATCACCGTCCTGGATCAGTCCAATGACAGTGGTGTCATCTGCAAACTTAAGGAGTTTCACGGACGAGTCCGCTGAGGTGCAGTCATTTGTGTACAGGGAGAAGAGGAGTGGGGATAGAACACACTCCTGGGGGGCACCAGTACTTATTGATCTGGTTCGGGAGAAGATGCTCCCCAGTCTCACCTGCCGCTGTTGGTCCGTCAGGAAGCTGTTGATCCACTGACAGGTGGAGGCTGGGATGTTGAGCTGGGTGAGCTTCTGGTGGAGGATGTCTGGTATGATGGTGTTGAAGGCAGAGCTGAAGTCTACAAACAGGATCCTGGCGTACGTCCCTGGGTAGTCGAGGTGTTGCAGGATGAAGTGTAGACCCAAGTTAACAGCATCATCTGCCGACCTGTTTGCTCGGTAAGCAAACTGCAGGGGGTCCAGCAGGGGGCCTGTGATGTCTTTCAGGTGCTTCAACACCAGCCGCTCAAAGGATTTCATGACCACAGACATCAGGGCTACAGGCCTGTAGTCATTTAATCCTAGGATGGTGGGTTTCTTGGGCACTGGGATGATGGTGGATCGTTTTAAGCAGGAGGGGACCTCACATTTCTCCAGTGACTTGTTGAAGATCCGGGTGAAGATCAGAGTGAGTTGATGTGCACAGGCTTTCAGGCATAATGGGGAGACGTTATCAGCTTTCTTTGTTTTCATGCACTGAAAGAGCCTATTTACATCGTCCTCAGAGTGAAGGTAGGGGGTTGGTTGCTTTACTGGTCGAACTTGTTCCTGAATGGGATGTGGAGGAGTTGTTTTGAGGTGTGAATGGCTTCTTGTCATGTCTGCATTAGAAGCCATTCAGATGGTTAGCCAGGCGAGGACTTTGTTCGGGAAGGGTGGTGGGGCTTCTGTAGGCAGTCAGGTTTCTCAGACCAGTCCATACAGCCGAAGTGTCACCAGTAGAAAGGTTGTTTTTCAGCTTCTCACTGTAGCTTCTCTTGACTGCTTTGATCTCCTTTGTAAGTCTGTTTGTTAGTCTGTGAGCTTTTTCCTTGTCCTTGTGCAGATTCCTGAGATGTGGAGAGAACCATGGCTTGTTGTTCCCAAAGGTGCAGAATGTCTTGGTCTGCACACACATGTCCTCACAGAAACTGATGTACGATATCACCACATCAGTTAGTTCTTTTAAATCAGTGGCTGAGGTTTCAAAAACAGTCCAGTCTGTGCATTCAAAGCAGCCCTGTAGCATCTGCTTCGATTCCTCAGTCCACTTTTTAACAGTGTGAACCACGGGTTTGGAAGCTCTTAGTTTATGTCTGTAAGTTCGGATGAGGTGGATAAGACAATGGTCCGAAAGTCCCAGAGCAGCCCTGGTAACAGCATGATATGGGTCCCTAAAAGCTGTGTAACAGTGGTCCAGTGTGTTTTTGTCTCTGGTGGGACACTTAATTTGCTGTCTGTATTTTGGGAGCTCATTAGAGAGATCTGCGCTGTTAAAATCTCCCAGTATTATGATGAAAGAGTCCGGGTGTTTTTTCTCCACGTCTGTAATCAGCTCAGCAGAAGTGCAGCCACGTGGTGGAAAATATGAGCCGATTATTATGAACGAGGAAAACTCTCTCGGTGAGTAAAACGGTTTGCAGATTATGGAAAATGACTCCAGATCCAGACTACATGTTTTCCCCACCACTTTTATGTCTCTGCACCAACCTTCATTTATATAAAAGCAGATTCCGCCTTCTCGCTTCTTCCCCGATAGCTCCGCGCTGCGATCCGCTCTGAACAGCTGGAAGTCAGGCAACAGCAGTGTGCGGTCCGGGATGTTTCCACTCAGCCATGTCTCCGTGAAGCGGAGAACCGCTGATCTGCGGAGGTCCGTGTTTTTACCGGTGAGAAGAAGCAGCTCGTCCATCTTGTTGCTTAGAGAGCGGACATTTGCCAGGTGGATTGAAGGCAGTGGTGTACGAAGTCCTCTTTTGCGGAGCTTTACCAGAGCGCCAGCACGCTTTCCCCTGAGACGCTTCCGGCGCAGTATCCCGTAGAGTGCCGCCGCTCCGCTTGCCAGAAGCTCAGTGAACCTCGGATCGATGAAAGATGGTGAAAAAATCCCAAGAGAGGACTCTCTGATGTTGAGAAGTTCCTCTCTACTGAATGAGACCACAGAATTGTGGCCCGAGACCACAGTACTGTGGCTTGAAAAACATATAAACACACAAAATACAAAAACAAAGACAGAGCGAAGCTCCGTGGCTGCCATCGTCGGTGCCATCTTCGATTTGGTTCCTATTCAAAGGAACCAAATCCAAGGGGAATCCTGCTTCCCCTTGGCAGGGAGCAGACTGAATCTAGGACTCTGCTCTCTGAGTAAGTATGATAAGACTAAGACACATTTCCTCCCTGACATTGTTCAGAAAAAAAGACTGTTGCCCTGCTTTTTAGATGTCCATTATGCCCTGCACAGTGGAGGTGTGTGACTGCTGACAGCCCCTAGAAATTTCCTAAACAATTCCAACTCTCTCTTGGATCAAGCAGAGCTAAGCTTTTTGGTAGTTTTAATCAAGGTTTTTAACATAGTATTTTAATTCTGGTTTTAGCTCCTCTTTACTTTTTTAGAACTTTTTATCTGTGGGTTTCAGGGGTTTTATTATTACATTTTTATTTAACAAACCTTTTAATCATTTTAGGCATTTTGTTATCTTCCTTGTTTGACAGTTTGTCTGGCCTTAAAGAACTCTCACATCCCCCATGTAACACCTGCAGAGGGTTGAACAGACAGCCTAGTAAGCTATAATATTGAGTGTTAATTGTCTGCTGTGCAAATTGCACAGAATAATCAAGTTATTATATTAGTTATATAACATATTATATATTGTATATTTGTTTAGTATTTTTAATATATTTTCTTTACACGTGAGTTTTTAGAGAACACCATTTACTTTGTTTAGATGTTACAGCAGCATTCGTTCTTTGAATCTATCCATTTGACAAGTCTGAGAATGGCAGTTACTAGAAAAACAACACTTTTCTGGCTGCTTTGTGTGAAGTGTTAAGTTTAGTGTAGAGAAGATCATGGAATGAGGCTGTCCTTTAGCAGTTGGGCTTGCTCCTTGGTTGTATTAAAATGAACTCCCAGAACTTTAGCATACCAAAACATTTTGGATAATATCATGCGCCCAACTTTATGGTAACGATTTGAGCAATATGTTTGGCAATATGGTCTACACTAACTCGAATTGGGAGAAAGAATATAAACTGAATTATAATCTGAACAATGGCAAGACTTGTCTATAAATCTAAACATATAGATAAATATTTCCCACCATCTTTATTTCCCACCAGATGTATACATTTATATTTACGTACATTATGAGCAAATTGATACAAAGTTAAATTCCTTGTTTTTGTACACAACCATCAAAGCTGATTTTGAATGTGATTCTAATTCTAAATGAGTGCACAACAAACACCAGACTGTGGACCTAGCGTGGGTGGAAAAGTTTCAACAGATTTGTGTTAAGCCCATAATTAAGAGTAAACAAACACAGATTCATCTCCTATGCTGGAGAATGCTTGGACATATAGAATTAAATCAAATCTCAAATATATTTTGGGACTGTCAAAACATTTTTATGGTTTGGAGTAATTTCAATGCTACAATTGAAAATACTCTGGCGTATTGTTTGCCTATTTGAACCTTTGAACCTACTGCCTCTTAGTCCTGCATTTATTCCAAAATGTTGTCTGGCCCTGGAATGAGAGCCTGCCATTACCGAGTATGTTGTGGCTTTGCCATGTCAGGCAGCATGTTGTTTTACTGCAGGTGATCCCAAATTCCCAGTCGTTGCATTTTGCTCAGTATTTGCTATTAGGACAAAGTTTTGTGTGCCTATAAATTCATTTAATACAAAAGGAAAAACTAAACATTTAAACTGAGATGTATGTATGTATCTTACTTTATCTTCAACCTTAAAGAAATCAAGGTGCCATTGGGATGATGGACACTCAATTTTGCTACCAGTAAACTTTGTAACTACTCAGAATCACTTTTTAACCTACTTTGTTCAACATTTTGAACACCCCCCTTCTGTTTCTTATCCTCTGCTATCCCTCGTTTTTTTCCTTTCTCTATGAAATGCACAAACATCCAATTGCCTGAATGCATGAATTGTGTTGATGCCACTGCACCTGCAACCATACTTAACACATTTAGCTAATATAGCCCTTTCTCTTCTGTTCCGGCTCATTTAGGTCCTCCCCCTATCTCACTCTCTATTTCCAATTTTCTTTCCCTGTTTTCCTCATGGAGCAGAGGTCTAGTGAGATACAGGGAAAATAAGATTACTCTCTGTTTGCTTCATTTCACTGCCTCCAAAGAATCACAGGCTAATCCCAGTCTCAGCTGCCCGGATGCTACTGATCTGTTTACTCTCAAAGCCTTTGACAGTGGGCTGCAGTTGTGCCACAGAGATTCCTCAGAAACAGCCAAATAAGAAGATTTGTCCCCACAAATGGTGTTAATTTCCTCTCAATCTAGGTGTACATGCTGACTTATTGTTCTAACATTTGGATAACTTAGAGCAGTTAAACCCCTGGAGCAGAACTGTGAAATACTCTCAGGAGCTGCACATGATGAAAACATTGTTTGTCTTTCTTTACAACAACTGATGTTCAGGAAGGACAGCGTTCCTGGTAACTCTTTGGGAAAGAGCCTACACAAAAAACCTTAGGAGTTGTTTGGATGAAACATCTGTTATCATCACACATGCAAACCTCTTCTAGGTGAACCAGTAGATCAACAAACGTATACCACCAGACACAGCTAGTAAATGAAACTTCATCCAGTTGAGGGTTAAATAAAGTTAAGAGAGAGACCTCATTTGATCCCTCTTTACAGTGGAGGTGTATATTGTCCAGTACCGTGATACTGAATATATGGCAGTTTTGTGGTATGATGTGCACAAATTTATAGCAGTTATAGCAGCCTTTACCAGAATTCAAAGAGAGTTTGTTGTCACCTCTTAGGATTTGGGAGAAATAAATTCCTGAAAATGACACGAATGCATGTCCCGGATAAGTATTATGATGTACTTTAAGTCTATCTCAAAAAAATCTACCATAAAATGATCAAATATGTATTCTTGAAATAGTATAGGTGAAACTTTACCAAAATCCAAAGACAGTTTGTTGTAACCTTTTACGATTTGGGATAAATAAATTCCTGAAACTGACACAAACGCAATTTTACTGGACAAGCAAGTAAAATTATGAAATATTTATTCTGGTGGTATTATAGGTGATCGTTCAACAGAATATAAAGTTTATTGTCAAATCTTAGGATATATGACAAAAAAATTCCTGAAAATGACACAAACGCACAAACATATTTTATATGTTAGATGCATTAAAATGCATTTCGAAGATGCATATTTCAGAAGAGAAGATACATATTTCACATCTGTTTCTGTTAAATCTGATGATTATGAAAAAACCCAAATTCAGTTTCTTATAAAATGTGAATATTACATTATTTATATGATTTTCAATGCACAAATGTAGGCCTACTATTCTGTACTATATACTATATCATATGGCCAAAATCCTCCGATTTCCGGCTATCAAAAACATGGGAAAATTTGGAAATGCTCCCTCCCTTGCTTTGAACCGAGAAAGCCCACTGGTTCGATTTGGCCCTACTCGACTCCACTCGGCTCGCTGTGCGAGTGTTTCCGTTACAATTTTTTCCGTACTGGTACCTAGTTTTTTGGTCCCTGCTCCAGAGCAGATTCGACCGGGGCTACATGTGACGTGAACACACTGCCGTCACTGATTGGCCATGGGAACAGGGGAAATGAGAAGGTTTTCACTGAGGTATGGCAGGTAAAGGTTAATACAACTCAAGAGGAACTACAACATTTGCCGAAGTGGGTAAACCTTTAAAGTCCTTGTCCAACCCAGAAAGCCCAAAATTGTAACTTCTTCAGGCAAACTTTGGAGCTTTACCAGTCCAGACAGCAGCGCTCTCCTTTCTATTTCTCCTGAAACACCCCTCTCAAATTAAAACCCCTGAGCCTTATTTTATAGTGTTCTGGTCAGACTGTGGTCCAGATAATTATCCCAGTGGATCATTTTATACATGGAAAAACATATATTACACATTTTTGCATATACAATAATACAAACATTATTAGTATTTATACTATGTATATTTTTATTTTCTATTTAAGTATTTCTATCGTTTCACGCAGATGACTTTAATGTGATAATGTCACACAGTATGTCACACACTAAACTGAGGGCCGGAGGCGGGGCTTCAGGCACCATAGCTCCAGTGGGTCAATGGAAACACAACTGCTACTGTATCGAGTAGAGCAGACCCACGCTGCCTAAAACGAAACAGTGAAAAAGGCGCATGTCCTGTGCAATTTATGCATTAAATACTTGGTCAAGACAGGGGCGGATTTACAGTCTATAGACTTCTTGTGGTAAGAAGAGGGCTAATTTTTCCAAATCTTGATGATTGCACATTGCAGATCACTATGAAATGGGAATTTAAAAGTGGATGTGTTTCCAGTTTTTTGGATGTGTTTCCAGTTTTTTGGGCAAGGAAGTGAGGGATGAGCAGGAAGAAAAGGCTGTGAGATTTAAGGAAGGAAGAATGATAGAGACCAGGAAGGTCACAGGGGATGGAGGCCACTGAAAGCGCAAAAGGTGAAGAAATGATGAGGAAAATGATGTTAGCATTAGCGATGAAGATGAGAAGATTTCAGAGTCAGACAGAGAGAAAGAAGAGGAAACTGATAAAGGAGAGAAGGAAGGGCACAGAGTCAGAGAATCCAGCCTATCCAGCTGTACCACCTGGTATGTATTTATTCTCGGTATAAATTCCAGTGCATATTAGATATTAGATGTTTCAATTAATAACTTACATCTATCTACAAGTGTGTTATGAATTTAGATAGTCCAGGCTTTATAGATGTAGCCAATTTATGTTTATTCATATATTTTTATGTTATTATAAAAGCAAATTCTACAACACAGAAATGCAGTGAAAACTGTATTAGATTATTCTGTCACTGTATATTTTTTTTAGATCAATGAACTTCAATGAAGAGGTTCAGGATTGCCACCCTGCCTAGACCTTTTGCATCTCCTTTGCCCCTGCATGTAAAATGTTGTAGATCCTCCACTGGGTCAAAGCATCTTTTGAATTAATTGACTAGCTTTAGACTTGACACTGGGATCTTGATTTTAAAATGCAATGCAAAATTTACTTTTATCTGAATAGAGAACTTAGGACCAATAAGGAGCTGTCACTGGTGCCAAGCTTAGGCTGTTATGTGATTATTCTTTTGTGGTTTTCTCTTCATGTAGATGGTTTTAGTGACTGTCTGCTGGACAGCTGTGGAGTCAGCAGTCTTCGCTATAACTGTGTACATAAGCTGTGTACAGCTTAATATTTTTGTACCAAAAATGCTTTTTTAAATTTGTTTTATGTATAAAATTCAATTCAATTCAAAAATACTTTATTAATCCCAGAGGGAAAATAATTGTTGTTGTAGCTCATATTGTGCAGGTTTCTTCAATGAGCCATTGTAGATGGAGATGTCCATGGGCAGGAAGGGTGTCCTGTAGGAGTCTGTATTCTTATTGTCTAACAAATAGAATTTTGGTTTTTCATCAGCAGGCTGCACGTTGGTGCAGTTGGTAGCACTCTTGCCTTGCAGCAAGAGGGTTCACCTCCCACAGTCTTAAAACTTGACCTGTTAGGTTAAGTGGTCTCTCAATTGCCCTTAGGTCTGAATGGGTGTGTGCATGATTGTTTATCCTGTGTGTCTCTGTTTTGCCTAGACCTGTACCTGTGCAAGGTGTACCTTGCCCATAGACTGCTGGAAATAGGCACCAGCTACCCCACGACCCTTAACGGAAAAGACGGGTATAGAAAATGGATGGATGGATGGTTTTCTGTTTCCAGAAGTCAGTGGGAGTATCGTTGTTGTTGGGTCAGCAGGGTGGGAATTGGAGGAACTGGGATAAGGGCTTATGCTCCATCAATGTGCTGCTTCTTCATCTGTTTTGTGCTATAGAAAAAAGTTAATTTCTTAGATGAGAATTATCTGTCCCAGTTCTGTAACAAGGGTATGCTCAAGATTACACATACGCACGCAAACACACACACACACACACACACACACACACACACACACACAATACGTAGGCCAGCATTTCTTTCTCTAGCATACAAACCTGAGAGGTGGCCAGAGCCCCAAGGGCTGATGAACAGCTCATAATTCACAGGCTGCTGTGTGACTGGACTGGGAGCTTGTTTAATAGCAGAACATTTGGCAATTTCTAACCATTTATGTGCTTGTTGCAATTTTTAGTGGTTTGGGAGTCTGTAAAGCTAAAATGAGCTGACTTATTTTTTGTCTGAAGCTCTGAACAGACAGGGAACTTCCTCTTAATATAAAATTGCTCATATGATGATTGAAAAAATAAATAAATAAACAAATACAAAACATATGGATTTATCCTTTGTCGGTTAAAGACCAGAAGCATGCTTTAATTTAAAATCCTTATCTTTAATTATCACTAAGACGTCTTGCTCTGTGCCCATTAGTGTTGCAAACAGCAATGCTTAAACAATTGTCTGACCACCTGCAATTTGTTCTGTAATCAGAATACACAGCTTTAAGTCACATGCTGACAAATTAAACATGTTCTCTTTGTGAGTTAGCGGTTCATTTTTTTCTACCTGCTTATTGCCCACATAACACAGCTATGCATAAACCACGATTCTGCTTTTGTTTTTTTCTTGTGTTTCTAGTGTTACTTTGAACACTAGTTGAGCTCTAAACCACACTTGTACAGTACTGTGAAAATGTGTTTGGCCCCTTAAATATTTACCTTTTTTGTTATTTTTGTCATGTTTCAGATCATGAAATATATATTTTTTTGTTTTAGATCATGTTGCTTTGAGGTTCTCTTCATGTTATCATCCGATGCTATTTAAAAGTTGTATTTACTCTATAGGTCCGGCAGTAATAACACCTTGGTGTGGCAATTTGATTTTAACTAATTATGAGAAAAGATTTCCTAATTACGTGATCTCTTCTCATAATTACCAGATCCTGGTCTCGTAATTATGGGAAAATATGCATATATTTCGTTTCTTTGGTGAATGCAATCAGAAGGTGTACTCTAGTTTATTTAATATGACTGTAGATTGCTTGTTTTGCTCATTTTAGAACTGCATTTAAAATTTACTAAGGTTATCTTTACATTTTCAATTATTTTAATCCTCTTAAACATACCAGAAGAAATCTGTCATTTGGGAATTACTGTTAAACAGCACCTCATATGGGGGATCAATTGTTGGCTAGGAATATGTAGGGCCAAAACTACCAAAAGATGGCTTAGTATATATACACTATTTATACCCAAAGTTACAGGTAGCCAGTTGTTTTAATGCATTTAATCCACTATTTCAAAATTATATGGGACCTTAAAACAAAGAAAATTGCTTTGCAATTTATTTGTAGCAAAGTAGACACCAGGAAACCAGAAATGCTGTGGTGTTTATGGTGGGTAGCATGACTTAGACATTTTATGGCTGCAAACAAGTTGGAATTTACATCATCTCTCGTCATAACACTGTTATGACATTTTATAATACAAATCAGATTTCGCTTGTTACACTTTGTTGTACTGGATATGTTCTTTTAAGCATTGTCTTCATTTGCACTGTAACTACATACAAATGTTTTAAAGTTGTAACTTGTGTTGAAATAGTTTATTAGTAAAAGGTCACCTACAGATGTGGCTACCAATGGGGGAGCTGTGGGGCCAGTGACCTACAGTCAGGGGGGGCAGGTGAGGTGGTGGCTCAGCTGTCATCATGAGAAGTAAAATACTAGCAATAAGAAGAGAACATTAATTCGACCAATTTACTTTTCTATAAATTTGTTTTCTGTATGATTTCAATGTTCTTATGGTCAAAATCACTCACTTTACACATTGCCTATTTAAATACATAGGAGAAAAGCAATGTGAGGTAGTAAATAGCTGTGCCTTACCAAAGATGGTGCTGTGTCACACACATTGACTGATGCAGGCAGTTGGGGCATGCCCATTACTGTCTCTCTTTATATCACCACTATACATGCTGGATTACACAGGTACTAAACATGCTTACCTTCCCAGTCTGTCCAATATATTTAATGAATGTTTGTGACATATTTAATCTTTAAATTTAATGTATCAGCTATAAATATGCAGTGAAAATGGACAGGGTGTGGCAAAAAGTACCATGCCCCACTGACAGGGGACAGTGCTGAGCCCCTTAGGCACAGACAGCTATCAGCACATCACTAGATACTCTTCAGCTACGCAGAGGGTAGGGGTGTATTAACCGAAAAGTCCTGAAAACAATCAATTAAATTTGGCACAATATAATAGAAGATTACTTCTCAAAACTGGAAAAAGATTTTTCCAAACTGGATTTTCAGTCAAAACAGGAGGTTTTAGAAAGGAAGACCAACTCTAGAGCTAAAATATCTGCTTCTTACTAGTGGGAAAAATTTAATATGCTCTTTTCAACCCGAGTGTGGAGTCCACGGATTTGACCTGGTATTGAATGGACAGCACAGACTGAACATTTACATCCACAATGCGAAGGTGAGAGAGAACTGGGAGATTTAAAAGATTTGATTAATGCAACCTGCCTCCATGGACTTCATATACAAATAAAGAAATAATCATACACCATTTTCAATGATAAAAAAGATCAGCCAAAATGAAAAATATTTTTAATAATCAAATGTATAAAACATAATTTCTTTTCTTGTTATCGTAGTTTTTAATAGTATTGGAACTGATTACAGCATAATAAAAGCTTTTAATTAAGTTAAAATGTGAAATATAAGCCTCTATTTTTGGTTCATATATTTGTACATTCGACTCCCGAGGAGTCTTGAACCCCATCACACGTCACTGCGTGGGCCAATATCTCTGATTACAAATTTAAGGAAAGAGCAAATGAGCTTCATTGATTTGCTACATATTTGATTATTTCAGATTACTGTGGAGCTCAAAATGTCAACTGACATTTATCCGCATACTTATTAATACCCACTAAGGGGCCACCTATTATGTACACCTGTTCCTGTTCTGTTGTTCAACATGTCCATGCTTTACAGCTACAATGTACCCATCTTCTGATGGCTTTGTCCATCAGTATATTGCACCGTGTCACAAAGCTCAGTCATCTTAAGCTAGCTTTTTGGACATTTAAATAGTTAGAGTATTCCAATGGCATACAGTAACCAAATCTCAATTCAACAGAGCTTCAACAGTGAAACATAAACTATATATATAATTTAAATATACTGATTCTTAGATTCTGTATTTTAACACTTCAGTTGGAAATAGAAATTATCATATTCCATCTATAATTCAACTATTAGTGATGACACTAACACAATTAATAAACTAGAAGACATCTAAAACAAACTGGAATTAAGTACTTAGAAAAGGAATTAGCTGATTTGGTGAATGGATGTTCAGGTTTTCTTTAGAGGTCTCCCGACAGAGGAGGGCCTCTGGTAGCAGAAACCTTATCACAGGATAGGGAGTACCTCCACTTTGGTTCAGATGCTGTTCACTTTCTCAGCTTTTCACTCCAGGTTCTGTCAGAACTTTCAGCCTAGTCTCTTTAGGCTAAAAAGGATCACCACCAGTGACTCACACAGGGGCTCTCCGCCGAGGGAGTTTATTCTGTGGCTGGAAAGCTGTTGGATGTTTGGCTGTACCTCTTGTTGGAATGCAGAACCAAATTATAGGAATTCAAAAAACAACATTACTATGCATGGGATAAATTTCCATTGGTATGCTGATAGTCAGCAATCCTTATCCACAAATCCTGATGAATCTAATCAGTTTTCTAGACTACAGGCATGTCTTGAAGATATAAAAACCCGGATAACTTTAAATCTAATCCAAACACGACAAAAGTTGTTGTCTTTGGATCAGATTTGTTTCTTTCCTTAAATTTGTAATTATTGGTCTCCAGTAATAAAGTAATGAACCTTGCTGTTTTTTTGGACCAGGACATGTCATTTAAATCCCATATCATGTTTTTTTTTGGGGATTTCCTTCTTTCAATTCTAGAATATTGCCAAAATTAGAAAAATCCTGTTCATTAGTGATGCAGAAAAAACTTGCCCATGCAAATAATACTTCAGTGCTGCACTATTGTAATACTTTATTATCAGGAAGTCCACAAAATGCAGCAAGCGTTCTGATGAAAAAAAAAGAGATCATACTTCTCTTATTTTAGCTTCCTTTCAGTGGCTCACTGTTAAATCCTGAATATAATTTTAAATTCTCTTGACTTATAAAGCTACGAATAATCAAGCTCCTTCGTATATCAGAGCACAGATTGTTCCATACATACTTAACCAAGCACTTTGCTCTCAGACTGCATGTTTATTGGTGGTTTCTAGAGTTTCTAAAAGCAGAATGGGTGACAGATCTTTTAGGCAGGCAAATCTACTGTGGAACCAACACCCAGTTCTAGTCCATAAGGCAGAAAAACGGTATACTTTTAAGAATAGGTTTAAAACGCTCCGTATAAATAAAGCGCATAGTTGGAGTGGCTTAGGTTATGCTGAGCTATTGCTGAGAAAAATTGCTTGTTATGTCTTCTAGCATACTATAGATGACCTCTAGTAGCATAACTACACTGCTACATTTGCATACAACTCTCCAATTTTACATTATTTGCTGTTATTTCAGCTTTTAACGTTACGTTCTCAAAGTCTTTTCTCTTCACAGAAGCTACACCTGGCCTGGTGTTCTGTTTAGCTTTGACATCTTATTGGAGGGAGGCATCGACTGGGCAGCAACTTAATGTTGTTTAACCCTGTTTCTCTCCTAGACATTGCATTGGCTGAGCTTTTACTGCGACTAACTGTATGTGCTCTCTTTAATCATGTATTCTTGAAAGTTGTCTCAGAGCTTATCTAGTTAGCTGAGTTTCTCTCCTAGATAAAGCCAATAACAAAGCTACAACTGCCATTAATCTTTTACTTTTCTTTGACATAGAAATCTCTGTCAGAGATTACACAGGCAGTCCAACTCCACCATAATGGCACATTGTGCATAGGTTTGCTGTGTCTCCCAATATAGTTTAAAGAGCATGGAGGAGATTCCAGCAGAATGGCAGGTACTCTAGGAGAGATAGATAGGGCCCTTGGAGGTCCATACCCCTCAGCGGGACCAGTCTCATTTGTGCAAGAAGGAACAGGATGAGTACTCAAGAGTCCTACAAGTGACCTACAGTGGGGCACTGGCTTTAATGTCTCTGGCCAAAGCATTGAAACAGATCTTATGACGGTGGCCTGGTCCTCTAGTATGCCCTGTGCTCACTTCCAGCACCGTGGAGCTTTACTGGCAATTGACAGAGAACACCGGAATTGGCAGGTTAAGCACTGACGGCCTGCTTTTCTCACAGATGAGAGCAGGTTCACTTTGAACTCAGTGATAGATGTGAAAGGGTCTGGAGAAGCTGCAGTGAACGTTATGCTGCCTGCTACATTGTTCAGCATGATCCATTTGCTCATGGGTTAGAGTTGGTCTACGAGAGCATATCCATGGAGGGATGTACAGACCTGTACAGGATAAACAATGGCACCCTGACTGCCATTAGGTATCGGGATTAAATCTTTAGACCCATTGTTAGAGCCTTTGCTGGTGCAGTGGATCCTGGGTTCCTCCTGGTGCATGATAATGCCAGGCCTTACGTGGCAACAATATGCAGGCAGTTCCTGGAGGATGATGAAATTTATACCACTGACTGGCCTCCATGCTTTCTTGAGCTAAATTCAGTAGAACATCTGTGGGACATCATGTTTAGACCCATCTGAAGCCACCAGGTTCTACCTCAGACTGTCCAGGAGCTCAGTGATGCCCTGGTCAGGATCTGGGAGGAGATACCATCCGTCATCTTATAAGGAGCAGGCCCTGATGTTGTCAGGTATGCATATAAGCATGTGGGGGCCATAAAAACTTGTAAAATTGGACTAGCCTACCGCTTCGGTTTTTCAGTTTAAATTTCCTGGTGATATTGGATTAAGGCCTCTGTGGGATGATAATTTTCATTTCCATGAAATGATGTGGTATCTTTTTGTTCCAAACATAGTGTATTAACCATTCCATTTCTTCATATATACTTATCATGTATTTTTGCAAGTGGTTTCAAAGTGTTCCTTTACCCCGTTAAGCCCTACCAACCCACCGGCGTAGGCTGTGCGGGTTTTGTGTGTTGTGTTTAATTTTTTTTGGTTTGATCACTAATGAATCAGACATAGTAACAGTTGCAATAGTGTTTCCACTTGAAAAATATTCGTTTTTCTTTTCACTTTACACATGTATCAAAAGTTTGCATGAAGACCTTCTAACTGTGAAGCTATACTTGATTTATTTCAGGTATGTAATTTCAGGCGGAAATTGCTTCTAAAACCATTAGGGCTTAACAGGTTGTTTAAGCAGCATAACTCTAGAAACGGTGCTTATCCAAAAAATATAACTATAAGGTATAGCTTCAAACATCCAGCTTCTAATCTATGTCTCTTCCAAGTGCCTGTAGACATTTATACAGTTACACAGACAGTATACACAGTTTTCAGACAGCGATATTCTTATCTGGCAAGCTATGAATTCTCTGTCCTCTGAAAAAGTAAAAATAGTAGAATCTATTTATTCTATTGGCTATCTAATATAGACTTGGCAAAAACACAGTTTTCTGTGTGTCTCTGAGAGCTGAGTCAGTAGAATGCAAGTTTGTGCAATGGAGTGATAAATAGATGGCATAGAAAGCCAGAGAAATGGACCCAGTGATGGACCTCTGACACACCATCCAAAGAATCATGCACAATCGAGTCGAAAAATAAGTTTGATGCACTTAAGATTTAAAAAATGTATTTACCAAGATCTTCTTTAAACTTTCAATTTAATTTAATTCAATTTAATCAATTCAGTTAATTTATATACTGCCAATTCACAACATGTGTCATCTCAAGGTACTTTAAAAAAAAGTCAATGTAATGCAATTTTGCAGACTCCAAATTAATTTAATACATTCTAAATTGATAATAGTTATCAAAAAATGCATTCAAATTCAAAAAGTTTTCTATCTAAACAAACCCAGCAGATTGGATCGTGTCATTGACTTACAGCATATACTTCTTCATGACTGTTGCTTGCATTGTATCATTGACTTTGCAGCAACCCTTCATATTGACCATGTATGCAGCAACAGAGGAAAGGAAAACTCCCTGTTACCAGGAAGAAACCTCAAGCATCTCCAGAAGTACTGATCCACAAAAACATTCTTGTTTTGGGGTCGTCTCATTGTGCCTTAGTGCACCTGTTGTTAATTTCATTAACATCAAAACAGCTGACATTGATTGAATGATTTGAGCAGTGTATTTTTACCTTTCTTGGTCAGAATATTAAAGTGTACACATCTGTGTATGAATAAATGTGTTCAAGATCAGTTTTTGGGTTTCTTAATTTTAGATATGATTTTAGGTGTCAGATATGTTGGATAAAATAGGCTCTTTTACATTTTTCGTTTCCCTTTGTAAAAAAAAAAAACTATTTGGCATACAACAAAAGCATTTAGTATTCATTCTTTGATCTGTCTTATCATTAATTAATTATTTGTGGTCTCAGACAGATATTATTTGATATAAGAATACATTTTGTCATTGTAATATTTTAGATTTTAGCAGTTTAAAATTAAGATCAATAAACTGTTTTAATGTATTCCCACATTAATTAGCATTGTCAAAAAGAATACCTAATACTAATAATTAGTAAAAAAAATACTTTATATGAGGTATGACATAAAGCAAAAGTCATAGATGCTTTAATCAACTTTCCTGCATAACATTTTCAGTTATTTCACTATGGTTTGATTAGCATCGCAGTAGGTTGTGGTCAACACTAAATCTCATTATACCTGTGCAGAGATCCTAAAACAGTTATGTTTAATACAACTTGGACTTCCAACCCAACCAGTATCCAAGTATTATCCACTTTTAACAGGCAAGGTCAAAGCTTCTGCAGCCCGGATAGACAATGAATGATTTCTATATCAATTTGCTGCTTTGCAAGCTACATTATAAAATGGAAATTGTCCATTCACAGCAAAGGATTTAATAAGCCCAGCACAAACTGCAGCGAGTAATTTAATTGTTGTTTCATTTAAATGAATACTTGCTGTCCTTTGGGTCTGGCTAATTATCAAAGGGTACAGTCACTCTTTTAGTTGTGTAAGTTGGACTAATGGGTTTTCACTTCAGCTAGACACTTAATGTGTATTGTTAATGTAGTTCATAAATTTTGCTGCAGCAAAACCAGCGGCCTAACTCACACCCATGGTCTGAATCTTTAGTTAATTAAAGCAGGCCATCTTGGTAGTATGTCCAATACAAACAAAACAATTTTTATTATAATTTATTTTATAAAAATACTAATATAACTATAGTCAGTCAAAAAGACATTTGAATTTAAAAAAATACTGCTTTAACAGTGTTTTAGCTCTCTCTCTCTCTCTCTCTCTCTCACTGCAACCCTCAGATCACCTGCTCTTCCTAGATTAATGTCTCCTTGTGTAATCCCAATAAGTGTCCCATGTTTCTGTCTGGCACTTATTACTCCACCACCACACCAGAGCAGATTCTCTGGCTCAGACAGGGACACCTGAATGGGGCTGCGCACTTTCTTCCCCTCAGTCATAAAATTAGGGGACTGAGGGGAAGAAAGTGCGCAGCCCTTTCTTCCCCTCAAAAAAAAAATATATAATATACAGGGGCTGGACAATGAAACTGAAACACCTGGTTTTAGACCACAATAATTTATTAGTATGGTGTAGGGCCTCCTTTTGCAGCCAATACAGTGTCAATTCGTCTTGGGAATGACATATACAAGTCCTGCACAGTGGTCAGAGGGATTTTAAGCCATTCTTCTTGCAGGATAGTGGCCAGGTGGAGGAAAACTGGTGGAGGAAAACGTTTCCTGACTCGCTCCTTCAAAACACCCCAAAGTAGCTCAATAATATTTAGATCTGGTGACTGTGCAGGCCATGGGAGATGTTCAACTTCACTTTCATGTTCATCAAACCAATCTTTCACCAGTCTTGCTGTGTGTATTGGTGCACTGTCATCCTGATACACGGCACCGCCTTCAGGATACAATGTTTGAACCATTGGATGCACATCGTCCTCAAGAATGGTTCGGTAGTCCTTGGCAGTGACGCGCCCATCTAGCACAAGTATTGGGCCAAGGGAATGCCTTGATATGGCAGCCCAAACCATCACTGATCCACCCCCATGCTTCACTCTGGGCATGCAACAGTCTGGGTGGTACGCTTCTTTGGGGCTTCTCCACACCGTAACTCTCCCGGATGTGGGGAAAACAGTAAAGGTGGACTCATCACAGAACAATACATGTTTCACATTGTCCACAGCCAAAGATTTGTGCTCCTTGCACCATTGAAACCGACGTTTGGCATTGGCATGAGTGACCGAAGGTTTGGCTATAGCAGCCCGGCCGTGTATATTGACCCTGTGGAGCTCCCGACGGACAGTTCTGGTGGAAACAGGAGAGTTGAGGTGCACATTTAATTCTGCCATGACTTGGGCAGCCGTGGTTTTATGTTTTTTGGATACAATCCGGGTTACCACCTGAACATCCCTTTCAGACAGCTTCCTCTTGCGTCCACAGTTAATCCTGTTGGATGTGGTTCGTCCTTCTTGGTGGTATGCTGACATTACCCTGGATACCGTGGCTCTTGATGCATCACAAAGACTTGCTGTCTTGGTCACAGATGCTCCAGCAAGACGTGCACCAACACTGTTGCAGACATGACACAGAAAAACACACTGGGTACAGTAATCTTTTTTCAGTCAAACATTTTTTAGGTTTTACATGTAGCGACTAAAATGAGATGTTTTTAAATCTGACAATCCATTGAAGTTCAGCAGACAGTGGAAGAGCTACGCCTCAGGGTTCAAACTCTCACCTGAAACAATTCTGCTGACTCTGGTCTTGTAGTGTTTGTTTCTGGGATGAAGAAAGTATGTCTTCCATCCCTGAGATCTAACCAAGCTCTGTGAGTGTTTTTAATGCTAAGATGTCAGAAACACATCTGTGCTGGAGCAGCAGCCAGTAACTAACTCCCGCTGGTTTTAAAGTTCGGACCAGCAGGGGCACTCATTTTCCCAGGCACCATTAATCTTACTTTCCCCCCACCTGTCTCCCTACTACCTCCTCTTCTTCCCGGGTGGTCTCCCTCGGGCACTCGTTTACCTCCCTGGCTCATTCTTACATCTGTAAAGCGCACACACACAGAGTTGCACACACATATACTTTCTATATATTGTGCGTTATTACCTCAGGCTCTTTCTCACAGCCCAGCAGACAAGTGGGCAGTAACAACCATGTCCCTAGACACTGTGGATCAGATCTGGCTGCACCTCAAGAGAGCTCTCACAGAAAATATTAAAAAAGAAGGGATTAGTAAAATGACTCAGCAGATTCAGAATATTCCTTACCAAATACAAGTAAAAAGGGCTTAACATAAGATTGTCATAAACATAAAGGCCAGTTTCTAGATACAAATAACGAGATGGCACCTAAAGGCAAGATTCGTAAGTAATACAATGAATTTCAATTTATCTCATCTTGAATATGAACACAAACAAAGCACATGATTGTTAATTTCAAAAGAAACAGGAATAAGTCAAACACTATTTCCATTATGGGAGCCGAGAAGAAGCGGAGGTGGTGGTAGAGTATAATCCCGGTGTTGACTTGGACAAAAGACTGGACTGGAGACACAACAGTGAAGCAGTCTACTAAAAGGGACAAAGCAGACAGTACTTCTTCAGGAAGCTGTGTCCCTTCAATGTTTGCAGCAAGATGCAGATCTTCTATAACTCTCATGTGGGGAGTACAATCTCTTTTGCCATCAGGTGTTGGGTAGCAGCATCAGAGCCAATGACTTAAAAAAAGCTTAACAAGCTTATAAAGAAGTCTAGCTGTGCTCTGGGGACTGCTTTACACCCTCTGGAACTGACTGTGTAAAGAAGGATTCTTTATTAATTAACACTACGGACAACCCTCAGCATCATCTTCAGACTGTCATACAATAGACTGTTTCAGTCAGAGCCTTTTATTATATCTACTGTAATACTGACTGATACAGGAGATCCTTCCTGCCCACAACCAACACCCTCTACAACTCTGAGGAAACTTGTATGGGTAACAACAATACTTTCCCTTAGAGAATAATTACATATTTTTTCAATTTTATTGAACTGGAATGTCTTTATGGTAATGCAATACACATAACTACAGTACATAAACTGTCCTTTAAAATGTCATCATTTAACTGTTACATTTAACTGTCATTTAAAAGTAACATTAGTCATGTGGATGTTATTCCATGATAATCCACTCTATTAAAGGTTTTTTATTTTTAAGCCAAAAGATAAAATGTGTAATTGCAGTGGCTAATTTTTGATGATTTTGATGTTTAGTTATTTTGTGTTATTATCTTTTTATTGTTTTAGAAATAATTTTCCTGACATGTTCAAAAGTAAAAACTAAAAATAGCCACTAGCAATAATCCAAGTGGCACAAACTGACATTTTTGCAGCAAAAAACCACAGACACCATTTTTGTTTGATTTGGGTATTGTGAAGGGGTCTGGTTGACCTTTAATGACCCATCCTAAAACATTTAACATTTTGAAATGATAGCGACACAAACAAAAATGCTTGCTGGACAAACCAGCACTAACCCAGCACACATCATTCAATCCACGTGAGTTTTCATGTTTCCAGAGAGCTCCCTGACCCACATGTAGAATCAACTTGGGACCCAGACCTAACTTTAAGAATTTCACAAGAAGGGAAATGGAAAAAAGTGCAACAGGGAGGCCTTAGGACTTTAGAGGCGTCTGGGAAAGCAGAAGTGCAGATCAATGAAGCAGGTAAAAGGAGCAAATGAGGATTACTGAGTATGGCTTACTTAGTTGTGATCGGTAAATGATTTTGTGGAGAACTTGAGACCCTGGTGATACCCTTAGAATGCAGAATACTTTGTAGGAAGTCGTGTTCCTGAACCAATTCCAGGAGAGCAGGCAGGCAGGTGCAGGCTGATTACATAGGAGCTGCAGTAGATGACCGTATAAGGTTGCCGGATAGCTCTGTCTTGGAGAGGTTTGTAGAAGTGACTGAGTGGATAGGAAGCCACCAGAAGGGATCCAATCTGAGAGGTGAAGAAGACAATAAATTATTTCAAACATGGTAAGATGGTTTCTCAGGGAGATATGATAGCTTAACTCTACCAATAAGGCTGAGCTTCAGGCAGTTTTATTAAAGTGTTTTCCTGGCAGACACTAAAAATATATTTTTTTTCTATCTACTATGTTGTATTTTTATTTTCTTAATGTAAAATTTTAAAATTCCGATAGTATCCAAAAGCAAAGCTGTTGTAAACTGCTTTCATTAAATCTAAAAAATCATAGTCCTTCCATGAGCAATACTGTATATAGAACAAAGAGGGTTTCTACAAAAAATAAAATCCTTAGAAACATAAAACTCCTTAAAACATAGAATCCTTAAAACATAGAAACATAAAAAAAACTAGAATGTATTGCTGGTTTATGTTTTTATTATGACGGAAGAGCTACACTCGACAGCTGGAAAATAATTAAGTACATTCCATATATCTAAGTACACCCTGCTCTACACAACTGGACATTAAGCAACTATTAGATGTTTTATGGGGGCAGTGATTATTTTATCCCTTCAAAATTTTACACTGTTTTGGTCTTCTGTACAAAATTTTCAGTTACAAAAAGAGCTGAATTGCAGCATTGTAACATTGGATCTTAAGTACTGACTGTGCATCAATTCATAGCTAACTTGAGGACATTTTGTACCTTTTTTGACAAATGATGATTTAAAATCACTACACTTGAACTATGGTTATGTGCCTAATAAAGTATACATAATAGCATTAGATTGCTATGTTATTTTGTGTTGATCAATGGTGAAAATTCAATATTTGACAATAGTGACTTCCCAAAAAGAGAATCAGCACCACAATCAGAAAATAATTCTGAAAGTCATATACAGCTGAAGGAAAATGTGCTTGAGATTGTAATATTTTTAAGATTATTCATCCTCATTATTTATTGGCAGCACAGCACTTTGGTAAAAATGGTTTCATAGCCACAGCCTGAAAAGGCTGGAAAGAAATGGGAATTCGTGGATACAAACTAGGGGTGTGAGTTGGCCAAGGAGCCAGTTAAACTGGCGGTGGACTAATGCCCCTTTTCCACTCGCTCGATTTGGCCAGCCCCAGAACAGCTCCGCACGGATCTGCACGTTGTTTTGTTGCATTTCCATAGACCCGCTTTTGCTCCACTGAAGGGAACACCTCCTGGAGGCGCGGCTTTAAAGTATCATGTGTCGTGCTGCATAACCGCGAATGAAGCACGGCCACGATGTGCGGTAAAAACCTTGACTGGCCATTTGATCTGCTACATCAGCAAACACCTTTTCATTCCTTGTCGCCCCATCCAGCTGCCGCTGACTATTGCAGTCTCCTATGATCGCCAGAAAAGCTTGCACCTCGTCGTTGCTCCAAGGGGTGACTTTTCCAGATAACTGTTCGGACTCCATCATATGTTTCTCTCACTCGCTTGAATGCACGTTTGAAAATTGCAGTTGTTTTTTTACGCTGGTCGACTCCTAAAGTTGGCCCACGGCCAATCAGTGAACAGCCGTTTGTTCACGTCACGTACAGTGCCGGCTCGGCCTCCCTTAGCTCTGCTAAGAAGGACGTACCAAAAAGGTAGATACCGGTACTGAAATAACAGTAACAGAAATACTCGCGAAGCGAGCCGAGTGGAGCCGAGTCGGGCCAAATCGAGCCAATGGAAAAGGGGCATAAATGGCCACTAATTATCGTGTTGGGTCAATCAGATATTCCACTCCCCAGGATCACTCTCAAACTTTTTCGCGGGATCTCTGGGTTTTTCCAGGCCAAAAGGAATATAATGTCTCCACTAAAAATGTGTGGTTTGGAAAATCACACTCCCATGTCTCCCTTTAGGAAATAATTTAATTCAAAGGCAAACTGGTGGAGTATGAAGTCCCACTTTTTAAAAATGAGGATTTACAACATGCACCATTGTGGTTGCATTTTCATAAATGTGCACATTTACCCATTATTTTTAGAGGCTGTACAAGTGGATGTTTACAATGATGCTAAGTCAAACTAGCTTAGCCGCATCTGCAAAAACTTGTACCGGAATTCAGCTCTTTACCTTCTCTTCCCTGCTGTTACGCTATATTTTACCACCATCCAGTTCACCTGTCACTCAGATGTGTGGCAGTCGGTTTCTTATGTCTGAGTGAATGACACTGACTGAACTCACCAATCTGCTTGGTAGAGCTGTTAACACAGGAATGAGATTGTGTGGAGATGTCTAGAGTAGAGGATGACACGGGTGTGGATTTTCTCTCCTGTCCCATCCCGCTCCCACAGAAAAATGTCTTGTCCCATCCCAATCCCAGGCCAGCATAAAAAAAAAATCCTGTCCCATCCCGCTCCTGGTAAATTGACTCCCACTCCCATCCCACTCCCATTTAGAATGACTCCCACTCCTGTGCCACTCCCATTTTTGTTTTCTTCATTTAGTCTTTTGGCAATTTCTTTGAAGGACCAGTTAGGTCCCTGTTTTTAGCTGTAGTAAAGGCCAGTTAAAGTAAAAAGAATAATAATGAAGAAATAATAAAATATCAAACAAGGAAACAGACCATGCCTATCTTAGTTGAATAAACAAAATGTACATAGTTGTATTTTACTCATTTATTAAGTGATTGTTTCCTTTGAACAATTACATTACTTTTATGTTTCAAATTGCTGAAACGAAAGAAAAATGCACCTAGCAAGAGAACTGTACTTGGTGAACAAAAGTGCAAATAGGCATTACCTTCACAATTTAGAAACTGCACCTCAATGGTTCACAGCCCTGGTCCTCAGGGACCCCTTCCTTGCAAGTTTTAGATGTGTGTCTGCTCCAGCACACCTGATTCAAATTCTGACATGACCTCCTATACAGGCATCAAGAATGGAGGGTCAAACTGGACAAAATTAATACAATAAAATCATCATTAAATAAATAAATGTTGTGAATATCCCATAAGTGAAGTAAATGTAACATGAAAGAACTGTAACATTAAATGTGCTATTAAATTAAAGGTACCATTTATTTATTTAATACATCATTAGAAACAATAAATGTACCATTATATCATTAAATGGACTATTATGCAATTAAATGTGCCACTAAATAATTAAGTATAATTTTAAAGACGACATGACGTAATTAGTGGTACACTTAATATTTAATGATGTATTAAAATAAATTGTACATTTAATGGTACATTCAATTGTATTCCATTTCACAACGTATGTATTAAATGTCTTCCCTTGATGAAGCCTTTCCCCTCTACTGTGGCAAAGGCTCTTAAATCTTTAATTCACATGCGAGCAGTTTTGTTGGTCAGATGAGACTTGACACGTGATGGTACTTTTCGTTTGACAAATGAAGAGATGCAGGGCTGATTCAATCCAGAATTTGCCTTACAAGTGTGCCTTACAAGTGTGCCTTAATCACTGGTGAACTTGATTACGACTAAACACAATTTTACAAGCAGCATACTGCGTGTTAACACCACTTCATTCAACTCTCCTGAAGTTCGGTAATATTTGCGACTTTCCTGTCAGCTCTATGAGTTTAATAGATAAGTCCTTACTTCTGACTTTACGTTGCAAATCCAATTTCACCACGTCCAGTTCTCCACCTGCGTTTCCTCCCTCCATTCTGAACACAGGTGGAAAACATCGATCAGAAGCACTGTTGGCTTCTGGGTCGTGTAGTTCGTTTGACTCGCATTATAGTAAATGCATCTTGGAAAAAAACTACACAATGGCGGCGTCGATCCAAGTGTTTTTTTTTCTTAAAGTTTATAACAAAGTCTCAGTTTTACATTTCCAAAGACAATTGATCCTAGTTTGTTTTCCCTCCTATTGGTTAGCTCCCGCTCCCGTCTGCTCCCGTTTATTTTTTATCCTGTACCGTCCCAATAACGTGATCTTCACTAATGCTGTCTCCCATCCCGCGGGATTCCCGAAAAAATGTCAGCCTCTAGTCTAGAGATGTGGATGAGATGTTAGGTGAAACACATCCGATGCCATTCAAAAGGGGCAAAGAAGTTGCCGTGAAAGATTTAAATACATTGCTTCTTCTAAGGTATATTTACAAGCAGTCACTGAAAATTGTGGCATGGTGCTTGCTTTCAAAAGTGAGCATACAGTGTTATTATCAATGGAACACTCTCTGTACTATAGTGGATGGAGCATATATTTAGTGGTTTTTAAGTCATCATAAACTCTAAATATGCTAGATGGGGTGGACTTTGTTTAAAAATAGCTCTGTCAACGGCTCAAGATCATCTCCAATTCAACTAAACCTCTTGCAGACAGCTATGGCTAATTATGCTCGATCTCTCAAAAATGCATACTAAATTCCTAACATTGTATATGTTCTATGTGTTATATTCAAATCAACAATCTCCACCTAATTTAGATCCCGATGGACAACAATAACAAAAATAAGTATAATTAATAATACATTCAAGGAAGTAAAGAGTTAAAGCTATGCTGTATTCATGATACCAATTGGTAAAAGTAGATTTTTTAATAGAGAAGAAAACAATCAATTAGCCATAGATTTGAATCATATAGTTTTTCCTTGCTAGACTCTGAATGATGATCAGCATGTCACAAAATCCTAGATTTCTTCCTATTCAATAAATGCATCAAATCTAAGCATGTTTTGTGGACAAGTGCAGGTACTTTGACACACTCTTTTGAGTTCATAAATAAATCTGATAAAGATTAAGGACATTTGCTTTGATGCATAAAAAGGGATATTGTAATTTCTTCATTTCATGTTGGATTCAAAACTCCAACATCTATCAAGGAACCTCTTTTTCTTTTTTCAGTCTCTGTCTTTTCTAGTTATCATGAAAACAAATCTTAATCCATTTTAAAGATCTCACAGAAAACTGTAAATTAGTACCGGCAGCAAACGTCTTGACAGTCATGTCTATGGTAAATGGAGGTAAAAGATGTGGAAGTGTATTGACCATTCCTGACTAACTGCTTTTTCTAACAGAGTTTATACAGTTCCCGTCAAAATTTTAAATCCAGTTATTCAGAGACATAGGGATGGATATTCATTTAGGGCTTTTAATTACTAACTGCAACCATTGTTTTGTTTAGAGGAGAACAACCGTACAAGATGCAATTTGTTTTGCAGGGTGAAACTTATACCTTCAGGCACAAATATGATCAGAAATCCTCTAAACATGTTTTTTTACATTTAATGATTAGGGTTTTAGAATGTTTTAACTTGACAAGGCCCAGGCCCATTAACTTTTTGTTAGAGACCATAATTGCTCTGAGTTTCTAGTTTCTCTTTGCCGGCACATAGATGATTGTTTCTGGATAGCACTCACTAGACTGACCAATAACTAGAACAGAGAGTACAAGCAACTCAGTCTCAATTCAGAAGGTCTAACAAAAATTATACATTTTTACAGGTTAAGTATTTTGGAGCCATTCCTGAACAACTGCTAACATCATTGATTGAGTTCTTTCGGATTTGTCAGCATTTCGTCAAATCTGTGGGAATATCCAACTCCTTAGATAAATGGAAATTTGTTTGGATGTTTATTATTAACCCACGAACCATGAGGCTCATGCTTGCCATGAACAGGAGATTACTGAAACACCAGTGTCATTGTCCACAGTGAAGCCAGTTTGCCACTCCAAGGACACCTTCAAGCTGGATGAGAATTGTGACTGCCAACAAGGATTGGCCAAATGCCTTCTGGGAAAAAGGTTTTTTAGTCAGACAAGACAACTTTCAATATTAGGTAACATGATTTGAAGTATGTTTAGGTGAGTCAATTTACAGTTTTCTAACTTAAGACTGTAACAATTGTTAACCATGGTGTAAGTAACAGGCTTTTATTTCCAAGCACGCTTTTACGAACATGGTGGAATAAATGTTGATGTCAACAACTTTATCTTATGAGGCTCAAAACCTGCATCAACACAAGCATCTATCAATTTGGGTCAACTTATCCCATGCACAATGCAGTCTACAGCAGTGTTTATCTCCTAAAATAACATTCATGTCACTGCAAGTCTTAACACCCCCTCTTCCCTCACAAGACAGACTTTGTTTAACACCTTAACACTTGCTTGGCAATGAAATCTTTCAGATTCTGTAAGGCATGGTGGTGGTAGCATTATGTTTCAACCAGACAATGATCTCAAACACGGTTATATCAGAATGGATAAAGCAGGCTATCTTTTTCAGGAAATGGACCTCTCAAAACCCTGATCCCAACCCTTTGGTTTAATGCAAAACTCCCAATAAGATTGTGTCTAATACAATGATTTTTGACCTTCTCAAAAGAATTTTTTTTTTTTCAGTTCAACAAACTTCCTTCCACCATGTTTGCACAATTTTTAGAGTGAACAAATTGTATTTCGATGATGGTGCACAATCTTTACTTCGATAAATAAAGGGTACAGAAAATTATGAAAAAAAAGAAAAAGAGGAATGAATAAACCAAGTATGTTGGTTTTAAAAGAGGTGATTTTGATGGGTACATCCAATTGACGGTTATTAATACATTTCTTGACCACATTTTTCACAAAGCCATTGCAAATAATAAGCATCAAAGTGAATTCACTTTGATGTTATTAGGTCAAGGGCATGCCCAATAAATGCCAAGGGCATGAGGGTGACTTTACATACTAGAAAGCTTTAAGAGTTTGACTTTGAGGAGCTCTTTATACTATGATGACAAAGGTCAAAAACAGATTCTCTTTGCTCACACAAACTGTATTTTAATATGGCAGAACTTTCAATAAAGCATCTGTCATTCATATGTCTTCATGTTAAAGACGTCAGAAAGCTAGGTAACGCTTGGTACGCATGGTAACAGGAATAAACAGCTATGGAAAATAGGTGAATAAATAACATATCCTAAACACATTTTTATGCAGAGAAAGTACATTTTGATAATAATGATGATTTCACTTGAGGGTTATGTCATTGAATTTATGCTGAATGACTCTGCACATCAAATTATATTTTTTTATCACTACACATTCTTGGTTCCTGCATGTGTTTTTTTTATTCACTTGTGTTTAGATAAATGTCTTTGGCAAAAGCAATTATGGATTGAAAACTAAAGTTTCAAGTTTAATTCCAAACAACCCAGTCCACCTTTATTTGTAGGAGATGCTTGGTTACCATGCAGTAGCAGTGAGTTGGCTCGATTTAGATCACAAATCCCCCACTAATTATCTCAGTCCTGTGGCCGGCAGTCATGCTACCAGTAACTCATACACTTCAACGTACGCTTTGAAATGCTTGGATTGTTTTCCATTTCACTGGCATTTCTGCCTATTTTAAGAATGCACATATGCAGTGTTTGGCTATCATAGAGCATAGTAATGTGTTTTAATGGTCTCCACAGGGCAAAAAAGCCAGTTAAAGCTCCACTGTTGCTGTAATTATTGAAGAAAGTGAAGGTCATCTGAAGGGATCCAGAATGTGGAACATCTACTCAGTAACATCTACTCAGTAAAATGATTCAAAGCACACTTTTAAAACTGTGAAGTGTTTAGAAGGCAGGATACTAAAACAAAATGTTATGTCTCTGTTAAGTTTATAATCTAATTTTCCTAGATTTAGCAATTTAATAAATCAAAGTTAATACACCATGTCCAAACATTGCAGTTAGTCTATTCACCCATTCTAGCTTTTTTACACAAGCTAACCCTAAGCAGTTTCTTATCTCTCTATTGTCTTAACTTGCATATTGCCTAATGAACCCAGGGGTAAAAGTCAAGATGCTGCCTTGTTTTACAGAGGACAACCCTAAAGGAACAGAGCTTTGCTGTAAATGCAGCCAAACCTGGGAACAGCCTGTCCTTGATTTCCAAATCCATTTGCAAAACCAATTTATACTATTTTGCATTTAAATCAGAATGAGACATGACATTTGTTGTGTGTGTGTGTATGTGTACATGTGAATGGAAAATACAGACCATTTTACTGTTCGTACGGTGAGTTTGTAGTTTAAATTGTAAAGTTTGCATTTAACCTGCTACAGCATTTTTGAACTTTTTTTTTTTTAATTGAGATGTTTGATTGTTGTGCTGATCAACAACTGCTTCTCAGATTATGAGAGGCAGTTGGAGGGAGGCTGATCATTTAAAATTTATCATTTGAGAGAAAAAACATCTTCAAAAGCTTGGCAAGACTGGCAGCTCCCCTCCCAATGTGTGTAATTAACAATCCTGAAGACTCATAATAATAACATGGGAGAGTGCAGCAAATGAGCGAGAGAAATATTAAGAAATAATCAGATCTTCTGAATGGAAACAAAAAGAGATAAAAAAAAGAAACAACCCCTTTATGGTTTTTGTGGTAATGACTGTCTCATCACACACTCACAGGGGCCTTAGGGAAGAAAAAACCTCCTAAGGGCAAAAGCTTCTTTGCCAGAAGAACCGGGACTTTATATGTGCCAAATGTTACAGTGTCTATAACTGTCTGTGAAAGATTCTGTATGTGTAAAACTAATTAGATGTATCTTTTTTTCATCAGTGTATCTGTCTATTCTTTGGATTTCATATTGTTTTTTTTGTTTTTTTTTCAAAAAACATGAATTAAAAGATTAACTCTCCGCTTTTGCCACAGTTACATGTATGTTATACAAATGACTATAACCTAAACCGTGCAGTCACAAGGGATAACTCTTTCTTAGCTTGAAGTGGAGTGAAGGGAAATGGAATGTATTTCAACAGAACTGTCATTAATATTTCATGTAGAACAAAAACCAAATAAAAAATCGATCTTGCATATCAGGAAAATATTAGGAATCGTTTTTAAAAGAAATTGCTAACTTTGTACACATTGCAGTTTGTACAATCATTGTAAACTGTAGTTTACAGCAATCATTGAGTAATGAACAAAACTTGGTTCAATGTTAGCAAAATGAGCTATGTTCAGTAGTATGCCCTGATGTTTTTGTTACCAATTTGGTTCTGTGGAACCAAAAACTATTGATGTGAATCTTAAACATTCTCATTTGAATCAGATCAGATCCCAAAGGCTGTCGTTTATCTTCCTCTCTGCAGCAGTAAGCTGTTCTTTCCTTGGATGTCCTTGGACACTGACAACTGTAGACCAGGGAAAAGCTCACAAGAATCTGTTTGGAGATGTTATTTATTACTAGTTATTTAGCCGTCACAATTTGGCCCTCATCAAACTCAGTGACATTCCTGCCTGCTGTTTTTTCCTGCATTCAATACATCAACTTTAAGGACAAAAGGATAACTTCCCACCATAAATTTCCCACCCCCTATAAGGTGCCATGATAAGGAGATGATCAATGTTATCCATGTCCTCTTTGTTTTATTATTATTGATTATTGATTATTGATTAATTAATATTTATCAATAATTGTAATTGAAAATCATAATTTGACAAAATTAATTTCTTAACCAAAAATCCTTATTTATGAATCGAACCCAGAGATGTCCTCTGGTGTTGTAATTGTAGCCTAAAGCCCTTGATAATTACAACCGTTAAATACTCAGTAATAATTGATAACTATTACTAGATGTCACTGTTTAATCAACCATTTCTGCCGAAACGTGGGGAACTTTAATCTTATTTTGACTGACAAATCACTCTTGCACAAAATAGACACAAACGCCTTCTCTTTATCTACGTGAACATTTATTAAATCAACAGCCCTGATACAATCCGCTCTCCGATTCAATAATCTTCACCTAATCAAACATGCAAAGTTCTACACAAAAAGGGCTAAAATATCTAACTAAACAAATAAAACAAAACAGCAGTGGGTGTGTATGGAATCAAACCAGCAGTTATGGCAAACAAATGATAATGTGAGTTTTGGGAAGCGGCCCGCCAGAAAGTGTAAGTCAGCGGGACACGGGCGGTCATAAAACCTCCAAGCATAGTTGTAAACTCAGCGCATACAAAGGATCATAAACCTGCCCAAGCTATTCCTAATAAAGAAATAAAAATAAAAGGTGGGTTTTACTTGTCGTTGTCTCCTCTAAGCAGAGGGAGAGGGAGAGGGGGGGGTTAAGAGTTCCGCGCGTCCGCAGGTACTCAGCAAAGCAGTCCGTTTCCTTCCCTGGTGGCCTCCGTGGCAGAAAGGTAGAAAAATGATGACGGACCGTCACTAGTCGACTGGTAAAAACAAGGAGGACAAATTGCGTCTCCTTGAAAACTCCTGGTTTTTTTGGTTACGTGTTAAACCCACGTCTTCGATCGGTAAAGTTGAAAACTTACAAGCCTTCTTATTCCTGTAAGCTTAATTCGCTTAGTTTTCTCGTTGCCCAAAGAGGAGAATGAATGAAATCCACGTGGGACCTCTTCTCCAGAATGCTGCTTCAGATGCCGGTAACCGTGTCTAGGTCCCAAGCTGAAGGCAATGGTGGGCCGTCTCATACTCTGTTATATAGTTGACTGTGGCCTCAGAGCTGCGACGGCCCCGTCCTATCAGCCGCGGTGGCCGCTGGGATTTGTAGTAGCGGACTGTCCTGGGATACAAAATGGCCGATGACGCCGGAAGGACTGTTGGTGTCCAGCAACGCGCAAATGGCCCAATATTCAGCAAACAAGTGGTCCAAAAAATCAAAATTTTTTAACTGATCGATGTATGTTAAGCATATTCAGCCATATGTGAAACTCTACTCAAGCAAAAATGTCTCAATTTCTTCTGCATCTTTTTTCTGAATTTCCTACGTTTAAAAAATCTTTGATCTTTCAGTATTTTAACATGTTCCTCTGTAAGACTGGTCACACAAAAATGAACACCTCTTTCCTACACCTTATTCAGCTCCATGTAACGTTCTCTACATACAGCGAGAAAACCTTCAATAAAAGTAAATAACACTCAAGGCCTAACCATAGGAATAATGCAAGTGAGGTCTAATATCTGGAATAATCAGTTGAGTGTCACATCCAATTCTCTGACTGCTTGGAATTAAAATGGTGGATGATGTGAAGGCAATTCAGACGGCTCTAGGAATGCCTCACTATTTTATTAGAACCTTTGTATTTATGTCTTCTACACACATTAAATAAATAATATCCCTGAGTGAAGTGTTACTTGACTTGGATGTACACCTCACTGTCATTCATTATTAAAACGTTTTTTTGCCCTTTGCCTCAGAGGCAATACTTTTTTTCATCTTCAATAGGCTTTGTGTTCTTGTTCCCAGTGAAAACATTGTATTGTTTCTCAGTGGCTGAATGATGGTAGAGATAAAAAATGGAAAGAGTCTTGTAAATTCCCTAGTTTGTTTTACTCCTTACATTTTCCTTCATCTCTTGTTTATATACAAATTATATTTAAATTGATGTTATGTAATGTAAATATATATATATATACTGTATATCTGACAAACACCTGACTGTGAATGGCAAAAATGTAGGGAAGAAAAAAATGCAAAAGCAGGATTCAGATGTTTAGGAAAACAGCAGCCGTATTCTCTTCCCTGAAACCATTAGCTTAAACAGCTTTGATCAGGGGTCATTTACATGTGCGGCCATTAACTTTGCTCACTGTCAGTTAGATCACAGTTATCTATCTTAGCATTGCTATTGCTAGGTGTACTGATGTTTGATAAGAAGTAGCATAAGAAGTAGCATTGCTATTGCTTTGAAAATGTTTGAAAATGTCTGATTTTGGATCACAACTGCTTGGTCAAGCTGCTGCCAAACAGTTTTCTTATTTTATATTAAATAAGGAAATGTGAATTACTCATACTCATTCTCGTACTTGTACTCGTACTTGTCATCTTCCGCTTCATCCGTGACCGGGCCGCAGGGGCAGCAGACTCAGTAGAGACACCCAGACGTCCCCCTGCCCAGACACCTCCTCCAACTCTTCCAGGGGGAGCCCAAGGCGTTCCCAGGCCAGCCAAGAGACATAGTCCCTCCAGCGTCTCCTGGGCCGTCCCCTGGGCCTCACCCCAGTGGGACGTGCCTGGAATACCTCCCAAGGGATGCGTCCAGGAGGCATCCATTATAGATGCCCGAGCCTTCTCAACTGGCTCCTCTCGATGTGGAGGAGCAGCGGTTCTACTCCAAGCTCCTTCCGGATGGCCGAGCTCCTCAACCTATCTCCAAAGGAGTGCCCGGCCACCCTACAGAGGAAGCTCATTTCAGCCGCTTCGGCTTTCGGTCAGGACCCAAAGTTCATGGCCATAGGTGAGGGTGGGAACGTAGACCGACCAGTAAATCAAGAGCTTCGCTTTTAGCGAATGTGAATTACATGAAATTGAAATCAAATGTTATTTTGAGAAACTACACATTCTGTCACATCTTTGAAATATGTGTCTTGCTTATAATCTGCCCTAGTATTGCACATTCTATATGCAATCAGATTTAATAAATCAGAATATGCATTCCAATGGGGCTTCTTGGGCAGATTAAAAGTACCTTTTCAAAATAACATTTAATTGGTGATAAACATATGTTTCATTAGAAATCATTAAAATTAACAGACATAACAGCTTGAAAACATCAGTCTGTGTATAAATAGTCCATATGTTTCACTAAATTTATTGAGCTGTTGAATTTAATAAACTTTTCAATAATATTGTCATTTATTGAACATGTTTGTATATTAGGATAAAGGGTGTGAAATTATGTGTTCTGCTCCCTTAGAAAATTGCACCGATATCCTGGGAAGGAACCCTTCTATTCTTTCCTTTCTTCTATCCTGAATGGACAGCTGACAAACAATCGCCTTATCTCCACTTTGACGATATAGTGAAAAATGTATCAGCAATGTATCTGCAGTGTTTTGCAAAAATGCATTCCAATGAGTATGTTCATGAAGGAAGCTGACTCGTTTTGGAAGCTGTTAATAATGCTGTGTTTTACATGATTAACTTGAACTTGAACACAGCCCTCTGTGGTTACATTAAAACACCGTAAACAGCATCATGAGAACCGATGAACAAACCAATTAGGTGAGGTATAAAATCGTGGACAAGATTAAAGTTTGAAAAGGTACAGCTTTACTGCAGACCTATGAAAGTGCACTAATGTGAGCTAATCTGTAAACAAACAATAAATTTGGCCATAATGAAACAGTGGTGAGGAGTGAGCCACTGTAGATAGAAAGCCACCTGGTTTAAATATCACTGATAATACCTCCTCAGAATTTGATCTCCTTGGTTTCATTGTTCATTGCTTGATTCTTCAGTTGCTCTCTCCCCGGTTCTATGCCCTGCTTTTCTCAAGCAATATTGTTTAACTTCTGTTGTTTTATAATATAAATTCCATCTTTAACATGCTTCTCACAATGTCCTGTCTGGATCTGGATCCACCTCAGCCTAAGAATATGACAAGTATACTATATAGTCATATCTTAGTGGGAGTGAGATTCCATGATTGATGAAGTGCAAACCTTTGCCTAAAATGTAATCATTTAAACTAAAGACTTTTGAAAGCTTTTGTTGAGTTGCACGGTTAATTCAACATGTTGTGGTTCTGCCAATGAGTCACCCTGAATCCCGGCATGTAAGCACGACAAAACGTTTCGGCAACATGTCTTTCTAACAGTTTTACTTTAAAAACAATACATGTGAATGTCAGCAGCATACATTGACAATAGTTTATATTATAAACACTCAAGAGTTTTTCAGATAATATGTTTAGTAAAATGAAAACCATTTAGCACAACCCACTTTCAGCGGGGCTGGATTGTTGTAAATTTGACCATGTAATCATGCAGTGTAGGTGAGTTTAGAGAACAGTTAAGAAGGAAATGCTGTCTGAAAACAGGACACAAATTCTGCATATTGATGGATGGATAACAATATAGACATACAGGGGTTGGACAATGAAACTGAAACACCTGTCATTTTAGTGTGGGAGGTTTCATGGCTAAATTGGACCAGCCTGGTAGCCAGTCTTCATTGATTGCACATTGCACCAGTAAGAGCAGAGTGTGAAGGTTCAATTAGCAGGGTAAGAGCACAGTTTTGCTCAAAATATTGAAATGCACACAACATTATGGGTGACATACCAGAGTTCAAAAGAGGACAAATTGTTGGTGCACGTCTTGCCGGCACATCTGTGACCAAGACAGCAAGTCTTTGTGATGTATCAAGAGCCACGGTATCCAGGGTAATGTCAGCATACCACCAGGAAGGACCAACCACATCCAACAGGATTAACTGTGGACGCAAGAGGAAGCTGTCTGAAAGGGATGTTCAGGTGCTAACCCGGATTTTATCCAAAAAACATAAAACCACGGCTGCCCAAATCACGGCAGAATTAAATGTGCACCTCAACTCTCCTGTTTCCATCAGAACTGTCCGTCGGGAGCTCCACAGGGTCAATATACACGGCCGGGCTGCTATAGCCAAACCTTTGGTCACTCATGCCAATGCCAAACGTCGGTTTCAATGGTGCAAGGAGCGCAAATCTTGGGCTGTGGAGAATGTGAAACATGTATTGTTCTCTGATGAGTCCACCTTTACTGTTTTCCCCACATCCGGGAGAGTTACGGTGTGGAGTAGCCCCAAAGAAGCGTACCACCCAGACTGTTGCATGCCCAAAGTGAAGCATGGGGGTGGATCAGTGATGGTTTGGGCTGCCATATCATGGGCATTCACTTGGCCCAATACTTGTGCTAGATGGGTGCGTCACTGCCAAGGACTACCGAACCATTCTTGAGGACCATGTGCATCCAATGGTTCAAACATTGTATCCTGAAGGCGGTGCCGTGTATCAGGATGACAATGCACCAATACACACAGCAAGACTGGTGAAAGATTGGTTTGATAAACATGAAAGTGAAGTTGAACATCTCCCATGGCCTGCACAGTCACCAGATCTAAATATTATTGAGCTACTTTGGGGTGTTTTGAAGGAGCGAGTCAGGAAACGTTTTCCTCCACCAGTTTTCCTCCACCTGGCCACTATCCTGCAAGAAGAATGGCTTAAAATCCCTCTGACCACTGTGCAGGACTTGTATATGTCATTCCCAAGACGAATTGACGCTGTATTGGCCGCAAAAGAAGGCCCTACACCATACTAATAAATTATTGTGGTCTGAAACCAGGTGTTTCAGTTTCCTTGTCCAAGCCCCGTAGATCACTAGTCAACAACCCCTTTTGTGGGTTTAGAACAGGGTGTCATGAAAACTTGATAAGCTACCCCAAACTGTTTTGCATCGGGACTGGTAATTAAGTTCTGAGTTAACGCGGCATTATTCCATTTGTGTTGAACCTTTAGCTGTGAGTTTTTTAAGGGAGAATTCTGTATACCCCTCTTCGTGCTGCAGAGTATTGTCTGAAGGTTTTCACAGCGGACATTAATTCAAAAACACGGGATCCACATTGTACGGGCCACATATTTATCAATGGAGATAATGAGTAAGGATTAGTCTTGTCCTTACTCTCTAATCCTCAGAAGAGAATTCAGTCTTTCATGTGCACAGTTAATGCAGAACCACTATCCAACAACAAAAAAACCTGTGGGAACTAGAACTGAGAAAATCTGTGTTAAGATGGGATAAAAAATCCAGACAAAAGGACCTAAACAAACCTCATTTCAAGTGCAGTACCCGTCAAACCCTGTGAACCTTCCAGAAGTGCTACTAATCCCTGCAGTTCGTACATTGCTTTGAAAACCTATTTGCTCTCTTTCAGTTTTTTTTTGTTGTTGTTTTTTTTTTGTATCACAGTTAAAGGTTTCAGATTCAGAAGATTTTCAGATAAATTTCAGAAAAAGAAAACCTGAGTACATACAAAATGCAGTTTTTTTAAATGATTTTATTCCAAGAAAAAATCTATGCAAATCAGTTTGGCTCTATGTAAAAGCATAAATGCCATCCTGTTAAATCATGGATTGTTGACATTATCAGTCTGGACGGAGTTGCACAACCAATTTGAAGGCATTGGGACTCGCTTGCTGTACTTTACGGAACAATATTGTTCTCTAACAGAAAATCCTGAAGAAGAATGTCAATCCATACGTTTGTGACCTTAAACTCAACCATCCTCGGGTTATGCAGCAGGACTATAATCTGAAGCACACCAGCAAGACCACTTCTGAATGGTTACAAAACATGAAGGTCAAAGTTTGGATTTAAATCTGATTGAGGTGCTGAGGCCTCTCTTTAAAAAGGTGTCTCATGCTAGAAAACCCTCTGATTCTGTTTCTAAATTAAAATAATTTCAAAAGGAAAAGTACGGCCAAAATTTCTTCACAGCGATGTAAAATATCACCGTCAGTTATCACAAGTGATGAACAGCAATTTTTGCTGCGAAAGATGGACAACCACTGATTAGGTTTAGGGGGCAATTACTTTTTCACATTAGGTTTATTTGGAAAACTTTTTTAATTTTATAATCTAATATATGAAACCACTTGATACATTTTCTTCCGACTCAAGTTACATTTGTCTGATATTACAAATCTTGAGTGACAAAAAATATGATGAAAATGTTTTTGTCAGGGTCATCCTCCAACTCCATATTTTACACCAACAAAGTGAATAAATAAAGCCCCTCCACAAATGCAGCCACGATGTTTTGAACAGTGAAACCTTGGAGATAACTAACACATTGTCATGGAACCAAGCATAAATATTTCTATTTTATACCTTATATTAGGTAAAGCAAAACAAGAATAGGTAGGTAATTTATCAGACTGCTAGGTAAGAGCCTATGATTGGAAAAGTACTGTAATTATACATATGCTTGTGTGAAAATACATGTTTAGTAGCTTTAAAAAATTATTTTGTTTGAACAAAAGTTCCTGCATTGATGTTTTACCTCCTTTCATATTTTATTTTTTCTTGCTTTTAGTGTATTACCAGCATCAATATATTATCTTTCTGATTAGTGATTAAACAAATCTCTGCTTGCTTGCGTAGTTTATATGGCAATATTCCATTGGAACCACTGGAATTTTGTGGACCTCTGATAGTTTCTCTCTTTCCTTTATTCTGTTCGCTTTTTTGGCTCTGAACTGACTTTGACTTTGTAGAACTTGGATTTCAGAGACAATGAATGGAGAAACAGTAAGTTGGAAAAACAAGCTCATCAGCAGTTGAATAAATCACAACCTTACAAGAAGGTTTGAAGAAACACTGATCTTAGGTTAGTTGGCAACTGTGTACCAAAGAGTAAACTTAATAAAGTTGTCTAATACCAACCAAGCAGAACAACATATTTCCTGTGATATATTGTTAATCCAGTTGGTGGATTGTGAGAAAAAAAGCTATTATTGAAGGGAAGTAATTCAAAGTCCTGTTTGCATTTTGCCATGTTGGAGACACTGCAAACACATTGAAGAAGTTGCTCTGGACTGGTGAAAACAAAACTGATACTGCACAATACCATAAACACAGAATCCCCAACATTAAATAGTGGAAGGCTCATGCTTTGGAGATCCTTTTTTGTCAGCAGGGATATTGAAGATGGCCAGAGTTGTTGGGAAGAAGGATGGAGCTAAATATAGGTCAACCCTATACAGCAGGACAACAACCCTAAATATGCAGCCAGGGTCACAATGGCTTAGATCAATGCATATTTATTTGTAAGAAAAGTCGAGTCAAAGTCTGCATTTTAATCAGACTGAAAGCCTGTAGCAAGACCTGAAAGTTTGTATTCATAAACTTTAAATCCATACCATAAAGTCCACAAATAAAATGAACTGAGTTTGTACTTGTGATGGCATGGTTGCTTTGTTTTTGGGCACCTTTGTTTTTTCCCCTTTTTGTAGTCCTGGGTAAGATCATTAAAGGTCTAGCCACACCTGAGAGTTGTGTTGGACAGTTGCCTATAAAGCCAGTACCTACAAAGTGCTTCTCTCTCTCCCCCTGGGAGGCAGCTTGCCAACATGGGTAATGTTTTTGTTACAGGCAGCCTTTTAAAACATATTGCACATACCTTTACAATTATCTATGCAGTGATATGTACCATTACTTATTACTGAACTTTTTGTTCAATAAACTAATTGAGAAAGTTTTTTTTTTTTTTTTTGTGGAGTCTCTTTGATTCCAAAGAGAAGAATTATAAAGTCACACTGTTTAAAAAAGTCCAAGGGAAATTAATACTTTGCCAGCTATTTTGCAAATAAAACCTAAAGCGGCTTGCAAATACACTGCTCAAAAACTTATTGGAACACTTTGTTAAAACATCAGGTCTCCATTGGAAAAAAAAACATGCTGGAGATCCATACCGATATATAATGGGAAATGTGTTAGGAACAAAAGATTGCCATATAATTTGAAATGAAAATTATTAACTCACAGAAGGCTCTGAAGTCACTAAGAAATTAAAACTTAAAAACTGATACGGCAGGTTAGTCCAATTTGTTAAAATCTCAATGCAGAAACTCTAGTAGTTTGTATGGCCCTCATTTGCTTGTGTGAATGCCTGAGAAATTCAGTACCTGCTCCTAATGAGATGACAGATGGTATCTCCACTCAAATCCTGACCAGGGCATCGCTGATCTCCTGGACAGTCTGAGGTGCAACCTGGTGGAGTAGGATATACCTAAATATGATGTCCCAGCGATGTTCTATTGGATTTAGGTTAGGGGAGCGTGGAGGTCAGTCATTGGTAGCAAATCCTTCATCCTACAATAACCGCCTGCATACTCTTTCCACGAGAAGCCGGACATAATCATGCACCAGGACGAACCCAGGACCCACTGCACCAGCAGAGGCTCTAACAATGGGTCCAAGGATTTTATCCCGATACCTAATGGCAATCAGGGTGCCATTGTTTATCCTGTATAGGTATATGTGTTCCTCTATAGATGTATGCTTCCCCAGACCAGCACTCACCCACCACCAAACTGATCATGCTGAACAGTGAAGCAGGTAGCATAATGTTCACCGTAGCTTCTCCAGACCCTTTCACATCTGTCAAATGAGCTCAGAGTAAACCTGCTCTCATCTGTGAAAAGATGAGGAAGGGCAGCCGTGCCTAACCTGCCAATTTTTGTGTTATCTGGCAAATGCCATTCAATCTCCACGATGCCGGGCAGTGAACACAGGGCCTGTGGCCTCCACCTGCAAAACCATCCCTTTTTTTGGGATTGTCTCATTGTTGCCCTTTAGTGAAGCTGTTGTAAATTTCATTAACACCTAAACAGCTGACACTAATTAACAACCCACTTAACTACTTAACTGAATTGATGTTATACTCTGATTACAAAGTGTTCCTTTAATTTTTTTGAGGAGTGTATAAGCTGCCTGTCAAGCTAAACAGCTGTGTTTCTCAAAAGTGATATCATTGTATGTACTATTTTCTGAAGACTAAAAATTATAATTTGAAGAATTATTTTACAAAATCTTCTTTCCAGGTAGGTAATATCTGCTATTGGTATTTCATTTACATCCAAGACATTGACACACTAGTTGAGAAGTTTCTACAGCATAACTGTACAATGTGTTACTAAGGAAAAGATGTGCTTCCACCACAGAAATGTCTGAGAAAATGTTTGTATTTTCCATTAAGCACAAGGCAGTGTTTTAGTGAATCAGACTGAAGTGTTACATTTATTCCTGTTACAGAGGAGAAAATGTGAGCCTCTGTCGTAGACCCTTCTGCACCCAGCTGTCATAACACCAGCAGCAGTGATTAATGTGATGGGGAAGGAACGAGTATTACTGGAGGATATATGTGTTTGTCTACAGCATGAATTTGTATGTATAAGTATTTGCAAAAGCAGGCAGCACACATATTTTATATTTACAAGGTGTATTTAAAGACTGATAAATGGTTTATGACTCTCTTTAATGTAAAATTAAACAGATGAGTCTCTGCACACAGAGCTGCAGAGACACTACAAAGCACTGATCTCTGGGTTGCAATTAAATTGTTACCTGTGAAGAGGCTGGTACAGAAATTTCTTATCCGAACCCAAATAATAAGAAATAGAAAAGCAAAAACAAACCCTGTGAATATACTGGTGTTGCTCTTTTGCTTGAAAATCAAAGAATTTTCTTTTTCCTTTTCATTATTATTTTACTTGATTACCACATACTGAGACCTGACCTGGATGTTTTCAGTAGGTGAAACAGCAAGTACACATTTTATAATATCATTTATTGTATAAAAAAAATTATTGGAAGTAAGAAAACTTTTTTTTCTTTTTAGTGGTTGTACTTTTTGTCTCAATTACGTTTTTCTTCAGTGTCCAGAACTGTATGCAAAAATATGAAAAGTAGTTTACAAAATATAAAAGTTAACCAGCTCAACTTAACCCCAGATGTTTCATAATTGTTAGATCTCAGAGCAGTAATTTAAATCACACCAGCAACTCCCACTGTAAAAAAAGGTTTCCGGGTGGCCTAGTCTAAGTCTGGACATAAAACAAGTTTAGATGCTGTGGCATGACTTTACACAGGATTTTTATGCTTTAAAATCCTCGTTGCCAGTTATGGCAAAGATCTGACGGCAGCCATTGTGATATTTGGTTGTGGTTGGACAAAAATGTATACCTTTTAATAAATTTTGATTGATGATAAAAAACATTCATGTGTGACTGAAAAGCAAAACAGAAACTCTGTAATGGGGCAAATACATTTTGACAGCACTTTTAGTGAATATTGCACTCCGATCAGCCCTGATGTGTTTCTTCTTTATCCAAATTTATTTCGATTTTAGGAAAAATGAATCTAAAAATGCAAATAGAGTATCGATATGTGAGCTCCACCCAGAAGTACAGATGAATTTTATCGTAGCGTGAACACATTATTGTCCATGTCCAATGTTTGAAAATTTACTTACATAATTAGATATTTAAATGTAATGCCTCTAAAGAATGAGTGTGTCTGTATGGAGGGACATATGTGTTTGTAATCACTACCAGAAGCTGCAGTTTACCTTTCAAACGGCCTGATTTACACGTACATTTTGCTGTGCTATGCTGCCAAATTACCTGTCAGGGGTAGTTTATTGGTGCTTAAACAATCATTTTCACAACCCTGATGGATTTTCCTCACTGTTAATGTTTTGTCATTCACGCCTCAGATTCTTTCACGGTGTCACTCTTGCCTCTAAACCAAGAGTGAATGCGTTCACAGAAAGTCAAGAAAAAAAAAAAGATGAACAGATACAAATGATATAAATGCAGTACGCTGAGCATGAACCCTTATGAACTCTATTACCAGCATAACGCAAGATAATTGTAAACCGACACCATGTACAAACAAAATAATAGTCATGAATTTACATGAAATGTTACAACATTTTTTTATTTTAGGACCAAGACAGTTTCTGAATTTTTAGTTTAATCATTTGTTATGACTGCTTCAAAAGATCTGACGTTTCCCTTAACTAACAAATTTTTATACTAAATTAGGGTATTTTTATTTGATGCAATTCTGAACTGTCACTACTTTTGGGTGATTATTAATGCATAAACAAGCCTGAACACAATCTTAAAATAGATGCTGATAAATTAGAATGTCTTTAAAATGTTATTTTATGGTTACATCAGTCAAGCCACAGGCTGATCACCTCCATTCCACTCTACATTGATGCTATACTTCATACAAAATAAGCTCAAACCTAAGCCAACATTAGCAAACGCGTTGCAAACGGCTAAATGCACGGCTAAATGCACAGCAAACACATTAATGATACAAACTGCAAAACACACAAACACCAAAATCCAATGTAACATAAAAACGCTGCAAAAGAAAAATGCTGCAAATACGAAGACAATAGCAAATAGCAAAAACAACAGGATGTTAGAAAAAGCAGCCCACATTAAAAATCGTTTTATTTAATTGAATGTCTCTTATTATGCATATGTATAACTTGAACCATACAAATATCTCTTCAGTAATTGAAAAACAAAACTAATCAGAAGATTTAATGGAATATGTATGAATACAATTTGCTTACCAAAAAACTACCAGTGGTAGTCTGTGATCAGTTTTTGCCAGTAAAAAAAAAATATCTAATTCACCCAAATTCACCGGGTGGCTGTAGAAATTGTTGAAATTGTCCTTTGAACAGAATGTTCAAAAAACAATTCAGTATTAGCTGATTATATGAAAACCTAATGAGAGTGAGCTTTTTTCAGGAAATGGGATGATTATCAGATATATGAGAAGCTTAGCAGGTTTGATAAAAGAACAAGCTTTGAAACATGAACATTATTTCAACCTGGAAAGACTCACAAAGAGAAGACAGAGATGCAATTAGAAAAGAATGACATGACATGTCATGACATGACATGCACTTGAATGAACAACTTAGGGTTAGATTTAGAGATTTCTTTCCCCCTGGGATCCCATCCTGGTGGTGGAGTGGAGGCCTGAGGAGATTTGGAAGGAGTTTGGAAGTCAAATGGTGGAGATGGGGTGGAGGAGGGTCAAAGTTCAGCTGCAGAACGAAGGGTTCCATTGATGAAGATCTTGTAAAGTGGAGCCTTTAAGGATGATTGGCCGGGGAGAAATGCAGACTTGACGCCGATTGGAGGAGCCGAGCCGCATGAAGGTGGAATTAGACGAAGCTGGAGGTGATGGTGAGTCTTCCATGTTGAATTTTCGTTTAAACTCCATAATAGCACATGCTTAAGCAAAAATTTGTTGAAAAGACAAAAAAGAAAAGGTTGTCTTCTGTCTAAACTTCAACTAAACATGGCTGGAAAATTAAAGTTAAAAAGCAGTTGACATAAAGATATCTAATGTTGATTAAATATAGATAAAAATTAGTAAGTGTTGAACAGGCAAACCAAACCTGGCATTCAGTATCTTTGTTTAGGCTAAATTTGAATGTGACGTTGAAGTGGAATGAATACATTTGCTCATGTAAATATAATACTCCGCTTACTGAGATATCTCTGTTGACTTCACAGCTAAAGCCGTGATTATACCTTCATTCAGCAGCTGTCTTGAGAGAATTTGGCCGCCACAAATGCTTTCTTGGCATTTATACTTTTGTTAGAGGTGCAGTTGAAGCACTGCATGTTACGCGGTAGACGATGCAGCAAATTAAACCTGCCTATATTTCACAACTGGTAGCAGGAGAAGAGTCTATAGAGAGACTGCATTCCTGATGTGAAACTATTAAGTTTGGTCTCATAAGTGTAACTGCTTAACCATTTTATAGTTAATATTTACAAATATTTTTACTACATTGTTTTATCTGTGTTTATATTCAACCGTGCACATGCTTGTAAAAACAGAAGTATTTTAAGACTCGCCTTGCTACTCCTCCTGTTTAGTGAGTGCCACTCACCCTGCGTGTGGACTGTTAAAAAACACTGGGATGTGTACAACTGGCCACATACAGAAGAAATGCCTCCACTGAGGCACCTGAAAAAAGCCTGCATGTGTGTGCTACTAATTTTGAGGCTAGGAACAGCAAGTACAAACCAAGTTTTAATGCAGCTACAATAAACTAATTCATAAAGGAATGTTTCTCTTTTATTCAGGGCTTTTTAACTGTGTGTGACAAGTGTGGTCTGAGATGAACCTAGGCGATTAAAAGCAAAGCCCTGCAGCTCTTAGGCCAACAAAGTGAAACAGGTAGTTATAAAAGACAAATTAAAGCAATATAAAAGTAAAATAAGGTTTTAAAAATTTATGGGAAGGCTTTTACAGAATTCTCTAAGCCAGAGTGTAATGAGTGGAAGCAGATTATAAAAATAATATCTCTATTTTGTCCTTTGTGTCTCTTTGTTTTATTAATTTCATCATTTGATTTCTAAAGAGCTGGCAACCACCAGCAGCTCGTCACCTTTATGGACTTTTTATGGAGCGAGTAGGAGTAGTTCACATTGATCTGTTGCAACTGATCTCTGTGGTGGGTGTGCACTGATAGCTGGCACCACAGTTTGTCTTCGTCTGTGACCGCCATGGCAAAAGGGTGGGAGGCACTTTGGATCCTCTCCATGTCCCATTATTGACCTTTTAGTCTGTCAATGAAAATGCTCCTTGTTGCTTTATGCGCCTCAGCAGACTCTAAATGTACATTGCCCATGTCTTAGAGCTGTAGCATCCTTTGTTCGTATTCTGTCTACAAATACACAGCAGATGCAGATGTCTTTTTAACACATTTTGTGGTATCTTTGAGCGTCACCAAAGCACCCCATTCTTAACTTCATTCTTTCATTTATTTCTTTTTTATTTTTACATAATTATTTTACATAAAATTTGTATCAATGTTCCTAATAATAAACAATATATGCTTCTTTTTATAGCATTTTGTAAAACCTAGGGCATTTAAACAATGCTAAATTGATACTAACGGGACCAAAGTGTCATACCACTACACCAAACACCACCTGTCTAAACCCCTGACAAAAGACGGGATGGATCCATACATTCATGTTGTTTGTGATGTATATATGTATATATGTATGTATGTATGTAGGTGCAGGTGTGTGTATGTCTCCATGTTACTATATGGATGTGTGCAGTCCACATAAGTGTGGGGAGATATTGCCTCAGGTTACAGTTTGGAGGTGGTCACCAAAGGAGAGGGTGGGAAGTCAACCCCTACCAAATCTGGGAGCATCCCCAAAAATCCAGAGGCAGAGGAAAACCGCAGCTGGAGATACAGCTCACATCAGTAAGTGAAAACCTCTACGATAAAAGGTCATTGCTAAAGAAGTTAGCTTTTCAAAAAATGTAATGGAAAAAATAAGTGGAACATACACATTATGGACAGACAAGGATCAAGATTCAGCAAGCTGTCTAGGCTGACACTAACTGTTCTTGAGGGCCATGGCATCCTCACAATGCAACACTCCCCAACCAAATACAATCAAATAAACAATCCTACAAACACAGCAACCCAAGACAGCCACTGCTATCTGCCAACAACACTACGACACTAAGACCAGACCTCCCACCCCTGCATCTTTAATGCACCGCAAGTATTAATATGTTTAATATGTTTTGCTTACACACCCAATTATTGGGAGCAGCAGTCTAAATTCACAATGGATAATACACAGACATAAGGTAAAAATAACATAAATCTCCATAAATATTTACAGTACAGTCACTTCTATCTATATTTGGTTAAATGCTGTTTTGCCAGTTGCACCTCAGTTACACAGTTGTTGTAAGTATCAAGAAGTTCCTACCATAATAATCTCTAGATATTTAACCACTTTTCTTGTAAAAACTGGTAAATACATATATATTTTTGTCACATGCCTGGCTTTCAAGTCTACTGCACAAATATTTATTATTTATTATATTATGGTTAAGGTCATGCTTAGTGCTTAATATTACCCTGTTGTATCCATTGCTAACCATGGACTATAATGGAACACCCAACAGGGTCCAACTTTTAACCATCACACCCAAGCTGTCACCCTCAGAAGAAAATTTGTTAGGATGTTTAAGAACAATCCAAGAACGAGAGAGGCTTAAGCATGCCATCAACTGGAAATGCTGTTTAAACTGCTGTAAAACACCAGTAAAATTGCCCCGAGAGGAGTCAGTTTTACACCGCTGTAGATAGTGGGTGCTAGAGGATGACACGGGAGTGGATTTTCTCTCCTGTCCCATCCCACTCCCACAGAAAAATGTCTTGTCCCAACCCAATCCCAGGCCAGCATAAAAAAAAATCCTGTCCCATCCCACTCCTGGTAAATTGACTCCCACTACCATCCCACTTCCATTTAAGAATGACTCCCACTCTGTGCCACCCCCTTTTTGTTTTCTTCATTTAGTCTTTTGGGCTTTCTTTGTTTGAAGGACCAGTTAGGTCCCTTTTTTTTAGCTGTAGTAAAGGGCCAGTTAAAGAAAAAAATAATAATGAAGACTCCCTGTTAAAAAGGGAGTTTTTCCTCTCACTGTCGCTACATGCATGCTCAGTATGAGGGTGCTGGCAAAGTAAAACGCCAGGGACTGTCCACTGTCTCTACATGCTCATCCAGGAGGAGTGAATGCTGCAAGTCACTGACTGGATGCAATCGTTGGTTTTTCCTTAGATAGAAAAATTTTTATCCAAATTTGAAAAAATAACAGAATCTGACTGACTGTTCAGTGATTTGGATTAATTGTAATGAATGTACCTGACTTTTGTGAAGGCCTTGAGACGACATGTGTTGAAAAGGGGCGTATATAAAAAAACTGAATTGAATGAATTGAATTTGAAGAAAAAAATAAAATATCAAACAAGAAAACAGACCATCCCTATCTTAGTTGAATAAAAAAAAAATGTACATAGTTGTATTTTACTAATTTTATTAAGTGATTTTTTTCCTTTAACAATTACATTTTTTTTATGTTTCAAATTTGCTGAAACGAAAGAAAAATGCACCTGAAAGAGAACTGTACTTGGTGAACAAAAGTGCAAATAGGCATTACCTTCCAATTTAAAAACTGCCCCTCAATGGTTCACCCCCGGGGCCCTCAGGGACCCCCCCCTGCAATTTTTTAGATGTGTGTCTGCCCCGCCACCTGATTCAAAATTTGACATGACCTCCTATACAGGCATCAAGAAGGGAGGGTCAAACTGGACAAATTAATACAATAAAATTCATCATTAAATAAATAAATTGTGATGTCCCATAAGTGAAATAAATGTAACATGAAAGAAAATGTAACATTAAAGTGCCTTAAATTAAAGGTACCATTTATTTATTTAATACATCATTAGAAACAACAAATTTTACCATTATATCATGAAAAAGACAATAATTAAATGTGCCACGGAATAATTAAAATATTTTAAAAGACGACATGACGTAATTGTGGTACACTAAATTTAATGATGTATTAAAAAAAATTGTACATTTAAAGTACATTCATTTTTTTTCTATTTCACAACGTAGTTATTAAATGTCTTCCCTTGATGAAGCCTTTCCCCTCTACTGTGGAAAGGCTCTTAAATCTTTTAATTCACATGCGAGCAGTTTTGTTGGTCAAATGGGTTTAACGTGATGGTACTTTTCGTTTGACGAATGAAGAGATGCAGGGCTGATTAAACCGAAAATTTTTTTACAAAAGGTGCCTTAATCAATGGTGTACTTATTACGTAAAACGTTTAAAGCAGCATACTGCGTGTTAACACTGCTGCATTCAAAACTCTGGTTTTTGGAAAATTTGGGTTTCCTGTCAGCTCTATGAGTTTAATAGATAAATCCTTACTTCTGTTTACGTTGCAAATCCAATTTCACCACGTCCGTTCTCCACCTGCGTTTGCTCCCTCCATTGCAGCATTCTGAAAAGAGGTGGAAAACATCGATCAGAAGCACTGTTGGCTTGTGGGTCGTGTAGTTATTTGACTCGCATTAAGTAAATGCAACTTGGAAAAAAAAAACCCCAATGGCGGCGTCGATCCAAGTTGGTTTTCTTAAAGTGTATAACAAAGTCTCAGTTTTACATTTCCAAAGACAACTGATCTTAGTTTGTTTTCCCTCCTATTGGTTAGCTCCCGCCCTCGTCTGCTCCTGTTAATTTTTTATCCTGTACCGTCCCAATCACGTGATCTTTACTAATGCTGTCTCCCATCCCGCGGGTTTCCCATGGGAATCCCGTGACCCGTAGGATTCTCGAAAAAATGTCAGCCTCTAGTGGGTGCTGCCGATGAAGAATAGGATGAGACCCTGCCCCAAAATGCGGCAGCCTGCGTGGTCAGACAACATGAAAATTGAGCTGTGTTAACAGAATAGTAAAAAGTATATTCATTTCAATTCAGTTTTATTTATATAGCGCCAATTCACAACACATGTCGTCTCAAGGCACTTTACAAAGTCAGTTCAATTGAATCATACAGTTTTCAAGTTGGGTACATACATTCCAACTAATATAAAACAGTGCAGTCGGATTCAATTTATTATTCAAATTGGTTTTCTGCCTAAGAAACCCAGCAGATTGCATCAAGTCAGTGACTTGCAGCATTCACTCCTCCTGGATGAGCATGTAGCGACAGTGGACAGTCGCTTGCAGTGACTTTGCAGCAATCCCTTATGCTGAGCATGCATGTAGTGACAGTAGAGAGGAAAACTCCAGAAGAGAAGATTTGTGATCGACTGTATCAAATGCAGTACTGAGATCTAACAGAACAAGTACAGACACAGGTCCATTATCTGAGTTCATGAGAATATCATTAGTGACTTTCACTAGTGCTGTTTCCGTGCTATGATGAGTCCTGAAACCTGACTGAAACTCTTTAAACAAATCATTATTGGAGACCTTTGTCTTCAGAGGACTCCAGGTGATACTTTTAAATGTAAGAGCACTGCAACTGTCAAGATTAATGGTGGCAGCATAATGCTAAAACTACCTTCAAATTCTTCAATTTCATCTCAAGTCATCAACTACATGGTTTTACTGTTGGAGCACCAAACTGTCTCAAGTTTAATTGTAACATGTAACATGTAACAAAACTGGTTTGGACTGTATAAAACAGGAAAATTTTAAGGTTGATGGAATTTTCCAAAGCCCCTCTCTGAACCCTGTTGACAATTGTGTGAACTATTCTTCTAACCTGGGTTTGTGAGGTTGTATGTATATACAGTATATTATAATTGTATCAACAGTATATTCTGTTGATGCAGTTCTTGTTTTTCTAAATAACTTATCATCCTTTCACCCTGAAACGAGAACAATCTACACAAAATTTAAATAATTGTTTTTTAAGATTAAAATAAATAATGACAAAAAAACAAACAGTTATAAAAAATGACAGCACTTCTATATGAAACTTAATATGGACTTTGACACAGACCCTATAAGCCAGCCTTATTTTTCCTTCTTCATCTCTCTAGTCATAGCATCAACTCAAGATGTTTATTCTTTTCACTCTGCCTAGTAAATGACACAACAAACCAACAAGTGACTTTGTTCTAGTAAATGAAATGTCACGGTGATAGGAGGAAGAGAATCGATGGCTGTTAGTTTCACTGTGCGTAGGCAGCATGGAGACACTGTGACTGTGGAGATAGAAAAGATATCAGGAAATGCTTTAGATCAATAGTTTCTGGACCCAGACAAGCATTCCATCAGAGGTAAACTGAAGACAAAATGGGAGTCCATGTGTTGGTTTATGAGAGTTTGTTTGAGAGTCATTTTTTATTTTCTCCCTATATGTGTCTCAAAAGGGGTGAGACATGGCATTCTGTTAGCAACATATTATACATGTTTTGTGTTTATATCACATCATTTATAGATAGCCCACACTTTTTCGGGTGCTAAACAACACAGTCCTGTCTTTATTGCTAATTCAACCCATTTGGGTGGAGAAACAATCTTTCAGGGCCAAACTAAACCTGCAGATATGTCTTTTAGCGCAATGACCTTCTGGGCCTGAATGCTTAATATATGATATCGAGCTGTAAACTCAGTGTGTTTGTGTATTCAAATTTGCATGTCAATGTGTGACTTGTGAAAATGTCCTGTGTGTGCTTGTGTGTGTGTGTGTGTGTGCCATGTCAGTGATGCAAGTGAAGACGTGACTTGAACCTCAGTTGAGCACTTTAGGCTCTTATTATGCAGCATTTGCTTGGACCCTGAAATCCAACTGCCTTTCATTTCTTCAAAAATAGATACTTATCCAAATGTGGCCATGTGCATGTGAAACATACCCGCACAGATGCAGGAGTGAGGATGCAAGAAGATTTAAACATGAGGGCAAGATTTTTAAATGCACTGAGGACAAAGTTGCATGCATACACAAATACTTGTGATTCACATAAAATCACAAAGCAATGTACTTAGTCTCAGTAGTTGTTTTATTTTCCTGATTTTTTTAACCAACGTGTCCCTGATTCCTCAAAGGCTCTGCATCCCTAATGCCCCCTCCCTCCTTCCAAGGCTCTTGAGCCACATCTTATTTCTCCTCTCTGCTCTATCTGCACTGGGCTTGCTTTGGTAGAATTAATAGAAGTCTCCCTGGCTCATCACATTGAAATGGGTGCCATGTGCTGTGCTGTCTGCCAGCCTGTATTTCATGTATAATGCATCCTCTATTATTCAGCAGAGGTGGAGAGAAGCCTACCGAGTTGATGCCAAGTATGACCACATCGCAGGGACCAGCCACTGGAGATGAGAGTGACACACAGATGACTGAGAAAAGGGGAAAAGTAGAGAGAGGGAATCCAGACAGGTAGTGGACGAAGAGCAGAAGATAAAAAAAGGTATTGGTGGAGGAAAATAAAAACAGAATTAATAAACAGTTTTAAAGGGAACTGTGCATCAGAAGTGAGGCAAAACAACTGACCACTTCTAGAAATTACATAAGTGACATTTAATAATTTGAATGATTAAGAACTATTTCTACTTCTTGAACCTTAGTACTAACCTGTTTTTTATTATGAAGGGAAAACTATTAGTAATAATAATAAAAATAAAAATGGTGAGTCATTTTTTTGTTAGTGTAGTAAAAAGGAAGAACAAGTGATCTGTGTAAGACATGCGCTAGTATGAGATTCTCATGGTATTATGGTATTATAAGTTATCACTGTATTTACACAATAATTTTAAACAATAAAAATATGATACGATTTATTTGGATCGTGCTCCATTACTTTCCAGGTCATTGCAACTGGAAATATTTCCTAACAGCCAAAATACTCTATTTTTAATGCAAGGGAAGAGCGTCTTAGCCTCCTTTCTGCAACAGATGTGGGTGGGGCTTTGCAGCTTTTAGTGAGATTCGGCAATGTTGGAGACAGGTTGGATTTTGAGTCAGTGAGAAACCTCAGAGTTTCTAAGTCAGAGAAAGTCCTTTTTCAAAGGCGGATTCAAGTAGATTTTTTTTAACATGGAACTTTTGACGTTTGAGTCAATATTCTAGTGAAGAAAAATCTGCGTTTCCATTAATCTGCAAGGATGTTTTCAAGTTTTTTGATTCATTCCAACACATTTTCATTGTCAACTTTCTAAAGTTTATGGAGACCATTGTGATAGTTTTTTGCCAGTTGGCGACGTCATAGAAGCCACTGTAACAAAAAGGTCAGATTAAGTTTTACTAATAACCACATTTCAAAACTAGAGCAGTTTTGAAACAATACAGTTTAGATTAAATTATAAGCAGTATGTGTCAGAAAGACAGATAAAAAGTTTGGAGAAAGCAACTACTGGTTGCTTGTGTTTATTGATGAGACAGTGCAGCCTGGAAGCAGCTGTTGTGGGAAAATTCTTTTCAATGCTCTGAACTTCCATTTACCTCTCTCCTCTGACCTCTGTGTTTTGTTACCCTAGATGAGTTTTTTTATTACACATTAACCATTATCTCCTAACTAGTTAATTAGGCTCCAGAGTTGGGAGAAGGAGGACATCGGCTGAGGGCCAGGTTACCCTGTAAGGAATACAGGGAGGTTCTTATTGGTGACAATAAGATAAAGACAAAACACAGGGTTTTTTGGGGTGGTTTTTTTTGCAAATTTTCTACACCTCATAAAGGAGAAAAGCCAAAAGGGGCGGGGTGTGTCGCAAAACGGGTAAAAAAGGGTTTTTCCCAATCACAGGCATCAGCGGGGGGTCCTTCTCTAGACTGCGATTTATAAAAAAGGGAAAGAAAAGGGGGGGATGATTGTGTTAAATGTGCTTTAATTTGGGAAGATAATTTGGTTTTCCACAGCGTGGAATTTTGAGTGTAAAAAATTTAAATAGTTAACAAAAAATAAATAGTTTTAAAATTTTTAAAGTGAAACGTTTGATGGATGGAGATTGGGGAAAAAAAATAAAAAAAAAAAATAAAAAAAGTTTAAAAAAGCACAGAGTGCATCAATTAAGGGGGTTTAAAAGAGTTAAAATTTTTCCTGCAGGAAGTTTCGTTTGTCTTAAATACTGCAATCAGTTGGAAAAAAAGGTAAAAGGGGAAAAGGGACATTAGAGATGAAAGGAGCATAGTGCATGTTATGGAAGGAAGTGACAGGACAACTGACTGACTGACTGATTAAATTTTCTGTGGGGCAAATCTGAACCTATACTAAACTTTTTCTTGGGTCTCACCCCACAACACAAAATATAGGGATTTGGGGAGTGCAACCTCTGCGTTTTTTAGAGTCGGGACTTTAGAAAACCCTCCCCCTTCCCCATGGCTACTCCACCAGAGACCACTTTTTCAGCATGGCTTGAAAGAAAAGGGGTCTCCCTGCCTGCTTGCTGCAGATGACAGTGGGGTTTTTCCCCCAGGAAAAAAACTCAGAAGAAGTCTGGCCCCCAAACCCATTGAGATGGACAATGATCTATGCTGTTTGTCAGAGCCACAAGAGCGCTACACTGGATTTATTGAAAGCACATCTTATGGGGGGGCAGAAGAGAAACGGCCGGAGCAAAATTTTTTTTTCTCCCTCCTGGAGAATTTTAAAGTGGACAAGGGAAGGAGTGAATGGCCCCCCCAACAGCCGGAAAAGGGCCCCTGTTTTTTTATTATTTTTTTTGGGACTGATAGAGGACTGTGTGCCATGACAGTCGAGCTTGGGGGGGGGGGGACAGAGTGATCAAGAAACTGACGGGGGTAACGTAAAAACCACACACACACATTTGCATAAATCTTTTCCTATTTTCTGCAACAAAGAACCTTATTAAACCCGCTTCCCCCTCTGTGAAACACCTTGCTTGACGTTGACAGTATATAGCGGGTTTTAAAATATTTTTTTTTAGGGTTAGAAAAGTGTCTTCCCAAAAGTGTGAAAACCTTGGCTCATTTGATACCTTTCCAGTTAATTTTTTTTTAGAAAAACAATTTTCCCCTTTTCATTGTGGAATTTTCAGGGTCCATTATTCTGTTTTTAAAAAAAAGGTTTTTAAAAAAGCAGAAGAAGTTACCACCTCTCCAAAACTCAGCAGTAACCATGTGTTTCTATTTTTATTCTCAGGACTGATCTCATAGAGGAAAACTTTTTTTAAAACCCATCGCATGCGTAACCACCTGATGGGTTCCCTCCAGGCATTTTTTTTCTGTTGTCCAACTTTGTATCCCATAAATCTAAGGGGTAGAGACCTCATTAAAAACAGGCTTAGCTCTACTGCAGATGGTCCCTTATACAGTCTTTGACACAGTAACTTACAGTGGGGTGCAGTTTTTTGTCCGCAAGTGCTAACTTACGCTTAGGGGGAAGGTACAAATTCATTGGTTTTTCACAGCAGCTGCTTGGGGAAGGGGGTTAAAAATTTCTTTTTTCTTCCCTTTTCTGATTCATGCCGGGGTTTGATTTAAACTGAAACCTTAAAATCAGGTCCTGACAAAATTTGGGGGGAAAGGCTTGGTTCTGCAGTTTTTTTTTTTCCTCTTGGGGAAGGAAAAGGAAATCTAATCTTTTCTGTGTTGCATAGGAATATTGAACAGTTTTTGTTTTTCTAAGATATCACCAGCTTAAAACTTTTAAAATTTTTTAAGAGTAATTGGGTTTAGTTAAACACATTTTCCCTTTGGCAAAACAAACCTTTTAAAAATGAGAATGGAAAAATTTGGGGCTTTTTTTTGAAGGTAAGAAAGAATCTGATTGGGGACAGTGGTCCCCACACAGAAATTTAAAACTTATTTCATTTTTTCCCTGAAAGACTCTGCATAAAAAAGGCCTTCGGAACGGGGGGAATTTTTTTCCCACCACAGTACCAAATTTTTAAGCAGTTTTTTCTTTATTTTAAAAAACAGATCTGGTATTTTTTTTGTTTTTTGGGTTTTGGGTTTTTTTTAAGCATAATGTTTTTGTCTGAAGCTTCTTATGAACTGGGTTAGGAGCAAATATGATCTGAGGTAAATTAAAAAAGCTGTGGAATAGTGATTTTTAAATCTGATTTTGGGTCCAAGCCAGAGAAATAATACACTAATAGGTCCGGGGATATTAAACAATCCTTAAATTTTCTGCAGAAAAGCTAGCATTGTTTTTTTCAAAGCAGAAGTACTCAACCGGGGGGTTTTCCCGGGTCCTGAAGGCCCTTGAGCCATAATTTTGGGTCCTAAAAATTTTAAAGACTTAATTAAATGTACCCCCGATTACCTATTAAAAAACAGATCTAAGCCAATGATGAGTTCCAGTCATTTTGGTACTTTGAAAATGCAATAATACTCAAAAATTTTTTTTCCTGGGGAACAAAGATTGGGACTGAAGAATTTTGTTTTTGAGCCAAGGCTAGGATTCTTTATGACGGGGGAATAAAGACAAGTAAAATCCCTTTATTTAAAGGGAAAAGAAAAGAAATAAAGGGTCTCTTCAACACTAAAGAGGATGGTCGGCTCAAAATACGTCTTTCCCTTGGGAGATTTTCTTCGGGGTTTTAAAGATTTTAAAAAAATACCTAAGAGTACACCAGGTAATTTCAGATTACTAAGGGGGAAAAAAAAATATTGACAAAATTTTATCAGCATTTAAATAGATTAAAGGGGGTTCAAAAATAAAATTTTTTTCCCCAAACTCTCAAAATTTAAATAGCCAAAAATTAAAGAAAATGATGTTTTGGGTTCTCCTTTTTAAACATTATGTAGGGAAAAAAGTCCCCAGTTTTGGAGTCAAGCTTCTTAGCTTAATTTCTGGTTAAGTTTTTAACACTGGAAAAAAATGTCAATGCCGACTTAAAAAAACTTCTTTGCTTTAACCTGAGCAGAAACATTCTTGAATACAGCTGGGATCAAATTGAGCCAAACAAAAAGAGAATTATAACAATGGACCCTCAGGATTGAAATTTTATTATTTTTTACAGAGTTACAAATAAAAGAATTGGCAAAGGGTTTTCAGCAACAGTGAATTTGGATTCATTTTAGAGAAAACTGTTTGCTGTCTTTCTAAATGGTTTTTGAGATATCTTTGGATTAGGTACACTCATTTTAAAAAAAGGATCCTGAAAATTGTAATAACAAAATTGATCAATTGCCGAGCATTAAAAGATATGGCTGAAAAAAACTATTTTTGAAAAGAGATTTTAAAAAAATTTTTTTTGGGGGGGAAATTTTTGAAGCTTCAAATTTCCCTTTTGTCTGTCTTTTTTTTTTTGTCTTTTTTTTTTTTGGAATGAAAGTTTTTTTTTAAAGGGGTTGCATTGACATAAAAAATCCATGTTTAAGAATAATGTTTCTAAATCCCAGACTGATTAAAAACCCTTGAGTTTTTTCAGGAGAGTTAAGAAGCAGCTTGTTTTTTGAGGGTAGGTGCATGTTAACGGGTTTTGCAGTTCAAGGTATACTAAAAATGGATTGGGAATGAAAAACTTTGGGTTTTTCCACCCATAGGGTTTCCCATCAGAGGGTTTTTTTCTGCCTGACTCCACCTCCCTACCAGGTTTTTTCATGCCTTTGCTTTCATGGAAAACGCTCAGCACCTCCCTTCCTGAGTTTTAAACTTTTTTAAGAGACAATAGAATCAAAAGGCTTGGTTTTTTTGTTGCCTTAAAATTTTTTTTTTGTATAAAAATTAAGGATGTAGGGAGACATTTTAGATGTATGTATTTTACTATTAAAAGGTTTTAATGAAATAGTTTTTTAAACTAGTTTTGAAGAATTAGTTTTACATGCAGAATCATTGGTGATTTATTAGATTGAAAGTTTCCCCTGGTGCCATTAAGCTACCTGACAGTTCACGATATTCTAAAAGTAAGGAATTAATTTTTGATAAAGAATCTGAGTTATGATCTCATACTTGGTGGGAATTATTTATCAGATTAAATTTGTAGAGTGTATGCATCAAAATTACATTAGATGTTCATTAATTCTAATCCTTATCTTCATACAAGACAAATCAGGATGATATGTGACTTAATTCTAAGTGAGACATTGATGTACTGCACAACAACTGAAGTTTGCGTTTTGTTGTTAATGGAACTGAATTGTATTTATGTTGCTTTTGTTAATTTCATAGTGACATAGGTATGTCAGAATTCATCTCTGTGGGTTTATGTAATGTGATCCTGGTTACTAGAAGTTTTTTCTAAACTTTTTGCTGAATTGTCACATGGGTTGGACCCGGCGCCAGAAGAGGGGAAAATTTAGGGAATAAAGAATAAGGTACCTGGAATTACAAAAGTTTTGGCACTCATGGAAAAAGGGTAGCTCATACATCCAGTGAGGACTTAGTGACAATGCGAAAGAGACGTTGTGGTTTGTTTATATAAATGGTGCATAGCTCCCTAAGACCACATTCTGAAAACCTGTCTGAAAGTATGGTGTTGATTTTTCTTTGTGAAATTTTACATCTCCACCTATTAGACCATTTTTGAAATTTTCTTTGGGCATTCTGAAACTATCAGGCCTTCCTGAAACATCATATGTCACATTTCTTATATTCAGAATATTTAGCCGTTGATCACTGCTAGTATACTAGGTGGAGTGAGAAGAGTAATTATCTTTGATTTTGCTGGATGTTTTGATGAAGTTCATGTAATTAAGCACCTAGGCTTGAGAATGGGACTTTGAAATTAAAAATTAGCCAAGGGTTGTGAAGGCTCTGCTTATTGTAGGTCTCCTAGTTTGGGCATGGGGATATTGCTAAGATCTCTTCCTTCCACATCTTTGTGTGAAGAGAGGATGCTGTTTTACTGTCAAAACCTGTCCACTGTGGCTTTTTCAAGTTTCACAGATTGTGAAGGCTGCATTGCTGGAAACAGCCACTTCCAAATCCCCCCCTTGGTTCCAGGAGAACACATTTTGAAGTCCAGATGCTGGAATGGCCCCTATCAGATCCCCACAAAACCTTGGTCAAAGGTAGCAGAACGTGACACCTGGGTCATTGCGACACACTGCAAGGTGTTCATTGGGAACACCACCTGAGCAGCATCCTGGCTCTGAAAACCTCCTACCTTGGGGGAGGTTTTTCCCCGCCGCCCACCTGTACCATATTGGTAACAGGGGGGGCCCTTGAAACGCAGAACCCCCCCGGAGAGGCAGCAGGATTTTTAAAAATTTTTTTTGTGATTTGTTTTTTTTTTTGAAAAAAAAAAAAGTTTTGCTTTTAAAAAAACCCAGAAAAAAAGGGGCATTCCACTTCAAGGTCATGATGCAGCTATGTGGAAGATGGTTTTTCTGATGCTGGTGATTGGTATTGGCAAGTTTTTTTATTACTCCTGTGTTCATTTGGGGAAAAAAGTACTGCTTTAAAAAAATTTTTTGACTAATGTGAGTAATTACGCCAATAATACTCATCAGGTGATTCGAAGAGGGGGTTCATCACTTGATGCATCCCAACTGTGAGGAAAGGAAAGGGAATGACAGTTATTATGTTTGTTGTTTGATTCCACGTGGCTATTAATGATCAAACCCTTTTTGGTACCTGCTCTTATTGATACTGCTTCATTCCAGCTACTTTCTTTCCAGATTGGCAACATAACCAGCTGGTGGAGGTTATTTTTTCCTTGAGTGAGGAAATATATTGTAAGGTAAAGCAGAAATGTTAGTATTTTTTTCTAGTGAGACTAATTTTAATATGTTGGCTACTACAGGAACTCTTTATAGATTTTGGGGTAATAGGAATCAAAAAGAGATCCGAAAATGATACAGATATTTGTATTGCACAGGGGAAAAAACACCTTTTTTTCCTTGGGGGAAAGACAGAGGGTTGCAAACTATTTATCTGTTTCATGTGCTTTTAACCCCAAAAACAAAATTGAGTCAGGTCCTATCAGAACTGATTCTTTAATACCATTTCAGGATATTTGGTCCCAGATCCTTTGTGTTAACTCTTAATCTGGCAGCCTTACCGAATGGAAGTAAATTGAATGGCCAGGCAGGTAAATTAACCAGGGTTCTTGTTACTTTTTCTAGTAGAGATGGGTACTCGTGTCTTAAGAACATGGTTTGGATGTGTGAAAATAGATCATATCTGTATTTGCCTGCTAATTGGTCTGAAGTATGTTATTTAGTTATTTACTACCTACAGTCATTACTTATGATTCAATCACTCCATTATTAAAAAGGTAGACAATGCTCAAACGGCAAAAGAGAGCTAGGATTCCATATTGGAAATGGATTTTGGGTACACTTATTCCTAGTTATGAGTTGTTAGTTTAGTTAGGAAATCTTACTGCTTTAACTCAAGAGGTTTCACTGTTCTGAACAAGGAGCAGCAGGATATAAGAATTATGAGTTTGCAAAATAGGATGGCTTTGGTTTACTTGCTAGCTGAGAGGGGTGGTTTTGGTTCATTTTAAATTTGGGGGGAAAATGTTGCAATTTTATTCCTAATGTGTCTAACAACATGATAAGTATCCATGATAAATGAGGAGTTGCTGACGGCTTAACAAAATGAAAATATGGGTTCCCCATGGAATTTGGTCCTGGTTAATAAAGATTGGAGTAATTCTTTATTTTTATTTTTATTTTTGATTTTGATGTTTATTTTAAAGTGTTGTCGGTTTTTTTTTTTGGTTTTACTTTGAATATTATCCTGGGTGATGGTTTTCCTTTTAGTTGTGATTATCTTGTAATCAGGAGAAAGGAATGTTGTAGGAAAATTATTTTTAATGCTCTGAACTTCCATTTACCTCTCTCCTCTGACCTCTGTTTTTTTGTTACCCTAGAGAGGGGGGTCTGTAAAATCATTATCAGAAGTTTAATGGTTAAACCCCTGAAGATTTAGTCCAGAGGAAAGAAAAGGGGGGTGCCCTCATAAAATAACTTTGTTACCTCTGACCCGAGGTAAGGTCTAGAGGACCATGTCTCCAAACTCTTTTAAGTTGAGGTAACACCCACATACTGTTTAAATACTGTCTGTAAACTGTGCTCTGGGCTCTGCTTCACTGACTTGTCAGTGACTGGATCTTCAAACGCTGGATGCCTTTGAATAAACAGACAAAGTCCGGATTTTCTCTTGTTGTGAGATAACTTCTCTCCTACTTTGATAAGAAAAATCCACAACACAGCCAAATGTTTTCTGGAGTATACACTGTCAGCCTATTGTCTAAATTTCATCCAAATTCAGCTGCGTTGTGGATTGTACAGTGCTTCAAAGTACTGATGGCAAATGGCTCAAAACATACTGCACCTTGAAAGCAACATAGGAAATCTGAAAGTTGAAGAACTTCAATATGTATTAATGGCAGATTTAGTTACAGAATATCAGGGAAAATTGTGCAGCAGTCCAATACTAAAGACAAAACGTATGACTAATGTGAGCAGAGATAAAAGTGTGGTAAAGCATCACAAATGCGAGGCTCTTTCATGGCTGCCAAATTTTGTGTAATTATTGCCAGAAAGTTCTCTCTCTAGTGTTTTCAAAATTCATCAGTTTCTTTCTGATTATATTCATCCATTCAATGTTTATCAGAGCCTTTTGAGAAAAAGTTACATACACTTATTTGCAGAAGTACTTATACTCCAACTTTTTAATATTTTGTCATGTTTCATCTACAAACATCATTGTGCTTTATTTGGATTTTATATGATGGATTAACATAAAGCAAAACAGAATTGTGCAATGTGAGGAAAACAAAATTTGTTTACAATTTTTTTTCTTTTACGAGTCTGAAAGGTGTTTTGTGCCTTTGCCATCACTCCCTCTAAGTCAATACTTTGCAGAACTACCTTTTGCAGCAATTGCAGCTATCAATCTTTTGAGATATGTCTCTACCAGCTCTGCACAACTACATACTAAAATGTATCCCCATTTTTCTTTACCAAACAGCTCAGTCAGATTTTCAACATCTATTTATAAGTCTTTCCACAAATTCTCAAATGCAATTAGGTCTGGACTTTGACTCGGCTGTTCTAACACAAAGATATGCCTTGATCTAAACCATTCCACTGTAGATCTGGCTGTAGGTTTAGGATCGTTGCCCTGCTGCAAGGTGAACCCCTGTCGCAGTCTCAAGTTATTTGGTGCCACTGTAGTGTCTGAAAACACATTAGATAAAAAAAATGACAGGATACGAATGCTCGACTGTGCTTATAGTTGTACACCATAAACAGAACAAGAAGAAACTAAGAAAGTAAACCTAAATGAATGAACTAAAGTACCACCTGGAAAACATAATCATGATCAGTGGAAAACCCCAAAAACAAACCTCAAAGACGTACAAATCATGACAGAACCCCCTCCTCAAGGGCGGATACAACCCCAGTAGTCCAGGAAAAACAAACAACTCGAACCGGGCAGGTGGAGGGGCCTAGGAAGGAGAATGTGAAACAAAAAACAAGACAACCCAAATGGGGTGAGCGGAGGGAGCCACGGAGGTTGTCCCGTACGTGCAAAGAGTTCAGGCGGGTGGCCCAGAGGTCGTCCAGCACAGGCAGGGTTCAGGCAGTGGCATAGAGAAATTGGCGACTGCGGCAAAGATGATGAACTGATGGCCGGCAGAGGCATAGAGACCTTGGCGGCCAGCAACTGTGGCGAAGACAAAGTCCTGGAGGTCGGCCAAGGCGAAAACTTCGTGGTTGGCTTCAGAGAAAAGGCAGCGTCTGCCTGGCAGTCTTGTATGCCAGTGTCAGTGGTGTGAGCTGAGGCGTCAGGTGGACCCTAAGTGGCATAAGCATAAGTGTCGGGTGAACCGCTCTGGAGACGTGGTGAAGGGATTCATCAGGAGAGCTCTGGAGACAATAAAGCAGGCTTTGCAGCATCACTCTGGTGACATTATGAGAATGATGATCAGCATCAGTAAAAGCCCCTCAGTGCTGCCTCATGATTCCGCTTGAAGAGATTAGAGATACAGGACAGGCTAAGGTGGGCAGATTTAGCAAATATCTGTACCGATCATTAAGTTATTCTGAAAACCATATGGTTCGGGCAAAGCTTTCCACTATGATCCTGAAAGATGGTTTTTCCCTCCAAACAAGATCCTGCATAGACTTGCAGAATTGCTGCATTCATACATTGGGTTTGTGTTTATTGTAGTGTTAATTCTTCTCACTAATAAATATTTGAACTATCAATTGATATTACTATATTAAAAACATAGTTCCAAAATGCATATAACCACTAAATCATATAATCACACATTACAACATGCTGAAAAGTGTGAACATTACCAGTTTGATGTGCTCGTGTTGGGATATTCTCTGCTTGGCCCTTCTCTATTCCTGTACAGGAGGAGAAAAGTAAATTGAAGAGATTATGAGAGAAACTGTGTTTACCAAACCATTGGTTGGGGATTTTATGCTGATAGAAGTGCCTGCATCGGTTTGAAAACTATATTTTGTCATGGGGACTCATTGGTTTTTGCCTGCAATCTCTTTGTGGCACAACAACGGTGCTAATTTTGTCGAATTTCTTAACACTCTATCTATTTAGTTTTCTTTTCTTCTGCTTAACTTTTTTGTCTTTTGCTGTAATTGTTCTGACACTTTTTAAAGATTTTTATAATGCTAAAAATATTTCTTCTCAGTCAGCTGGCAGCAGAGACACCATGGGCAAGAGGCCACACCTATGGGCAGGAGGCGGGGTACACCCTGGACAGAACATTGGTTTTGTATTTTGATTATTTTAGGATCTGAATTTTTATAGGTTTCTGCCACTTATTTTTATATTTTGAGATTTTTATAGACTACCGACACAGTACCTGCCGGTGGTTGGTGTCTCTGCCCGCCGGTGTACTTGTGGTTCTTGGTATCCGGGGCTCGGTGCTTTGGTATGTGCTGGCCCACTCCCGGTGGCTGCTTGCCAGGGCCTGGATCCCTGGGCTCTACAAGGCATCTGCTTGGGGAGTGATGTGGCCCGGGGTCTCGGGTCTCTGGGTCCATGGCTGGATCTGCTCGGGCGCAGACGACTGCCAGCGGGGCCTGTGGGCTCGTAGCAGCAGCTCCCTGGGGCTTCTGCACTGTGGCTACTGGGTGGTTCCCCTGGGACTTTCCCCTGCTCTTCTCTGGGGGGGTTGCGGCTGTCCCGGCGGTGGTTCTTCTGGGGTTCTTGTGCTCTGGGGGGCCTTTGGATGTCTGTGGCTCTGATCTCCTCCGTACCTGTCCCGGGTCCAGAGGGGCAGGTCTGTGGCTCCTCACACTCACAATTGCATATTTTTATGAAGAAACCTTGTATACACAAGCACGCTCACACTCAGACCCACAGGTGTTTAGATTCAGGTGTTAACAGATACACACATATTCTATATTGAGTCGCATTTACCACTAAATACATCTTCATTGATAAGTATCGTGCACTTTTTGGTAAAAAAAAGCTGGTAATATGAATGTTTCTGCAGGTGTAGAAGCAAGCAGGGTGTTATCTTGTATTCTCTTCATCCCTTTCTTTCCTCCATTCTTTTCTCCTTCTCTACCCTTTTCCTTTTTGCCCCACCTTTCTCTTTTTCATGCTTTTTATTTTTTTCCTTTTCATTTCTGTTTCTGTGTCCGTAACAATTGAAATAATCCGAAAGCAGTTTCTAATAAAAGTTTATTTTTATAAATATCAAGCAGAGCTTTAAAGCGTTAGCTGTAATGGTCCACTTGTGAAGTAAATCTGTTGGGCTTTTACTTGGCACTCAGACAACAATTCTGAGTGCTGCTCTGCCAGACAGGACACGGTTTAAAAAAAAAAAAAAACCACGTAGGTATTTTCCCATGGTCAAAATGTGGTTAGCTTTATCAACGCGGTTAGCATTAGTAAAATGGTTAGCTTTAGCACCAGCTGCCAATTTAAACTGAGCAACCCAGCCCCAGTTTCACTCACCAAGATGATTGTTCAGCACAGAGAGAGATTTGGTCTGCTTAACCTGCACCCATGCAAAACTATAACATTGGAAGTTTAGGCATTAGATTTCCCAGCCGAAATTTAGCCACCGTGATTGTTCCAAGATTGAATATATTCACAAAGAGCTCCTTCTGTTCTTTGAGGCACACACAGATCTCTGGAGCAGACGCCTGCTTAATATTTATTTTATTTTACTTAGCTTTTGATGAGGGTTAGCAGCTGTCTCCCATGAATTCATCTCTGCGTCTCCCCAGTGCTGTGGAGCACTCGCACGGTGCAGAGCAGGAGAGGGTGGGGTTTATCACCACACCATGCAGTGTATCACTGGGTACCAAAACTCACTGGGTTACATCCTCTCCTCTTAAATCTCATCCACGTCTCTGTGCATAGCTGTATTAGAATATGCTGTATTAGAAGTAAGGGAGGTCACAAGGGCATTGTTTAAATCTTGAAAGAGCGATTTGAATACTGTTATAAGTGGGTTACCCAGCTGAGGATAAGTATGTCTCTGGAATGGCTAGCGATGCCTCTCTGATCTTCTCTTTATCTAATACTGGGTAAACTGGGGTTTCCATTGATCGTAAGTATCCTGAAGGGTTAACATTTGTGTCCTGCTCCCACTCTGTTTGGAACTCACTTTTAATGCTGTTCTGTAGGTTTACATCACTTCCAAGTTTCATCTAGGGTAAAGTTGTTTTACTTCCACTTTCCACACCAGGTAAGTTTAGGAAAGATTCACTTTCATATTTCTTTACAGGTGAGTGTGTCGTTTCTGGTAATTCATGTTGATTGGTGTCATCTGTAGGTCCTTCTCTTTGAATGACCCATGGTGTTATTGAGGTGTCACGTATTTGGAAAAAATGTCTCTCCTTTACCTGTGGGGGTTCAGAGTAATATACCTCTTCCTCAAGCAGTTTGTGGTTTGAAAGGCTTTGAGATGTGTTCATGTTCATGCTCTGTTAGAGAAAGAAATCCACAGGGAAGCAGAATGTCTATGGAGCGCTCTGGGGGGTCTATCTGCTTTTTCCGGTTTCACTGTATACACAGGTAAGTTTCCTATTTGTTTGGTGACAACATATATCATTTGTTATCATTTGTCTGCCAATTTGTGTTTCTCAGGCAAAGATTTCAAATCAAGACTCTATCTTCCACATCTAATGTGTATTCGTGTATAGCTCTGTCAAACCGTTTATTGCTCTTCTCAGCTATTTTCTGTGAGTTTCTGATAGCTATTTCATAGCTTTGTTCAAGGCGTTTTTTCAATTGTTTGACATACAACAGAAAAAAATTGTCAATGCCTGTTTGTATGGTTGTGGCAGGCCGAAAGCAATATGAAAAGGAAGGCGAGGTCGCCTACCAAACATTAACTCTTTAGGGAAATATCAAGTTACATAATTTTTCGCACAGTTATAAGCATGAGTAAGTGGTTTTACATAATCATGCCAGTGATGTTTTTCTGTGTCTTTCAGAGTACCAAGTACACTTAGTAACATACGATTGCATAGTTCAATGGGATTGCCTCGAGGGTGATAAAGGCTTGTTCTTACCTTGTGAATACCCAGGATTCAACAGAGCCCCTTGATTGTATGTGACTCAAAATATCTCCTTTGATCACTATGGAGTCTCTCTGGAAAACCATAATGAACTAGGATGTTTTTCCACAGATTGTTTGCAACTGTGGTTAGGGTTAGGTCTGTGGTTGGAATGGACACAACATATTTTGTAAAATGATCAGTAATCATTAGGACATCTTTGGTATTTTTACTGTCAGGCTCTATAGAGAGGAAGTCCATACAGAGTTGCTCCATGGGTCAATTGGTTTTAATATTTACAAGTGGGGCAGCCTTGTCTGGTGGACTTTTCTGCGGACATCTTTCACAAGCTTTTACTTTCTTCTCAACATCATCAGCCATTTTTTGTCCAGTAGAAATGGACCAAATGAGTTTAAATGCCCCAAATTATCATGAAGATTGAGCATTACTGTGGCCCATAAAGAATCCGAAAGCATTAGGTCATTTTGGAGCTCTAGATGTTTCTATTCCTTTAAAAACATAGAGACATCAGGAGACTCAAGCGTAACACTGGCTGATACATGGTAATCGGCTGCCAGCAGCGTGATAATAACTAATGGCTGGATCTTTTCTTTGCAGTTGGACAAGGTCAGTATGGGTGTATCTGGGCAAGGCTAAGAGGTTGTTATCAATCCTTTCTTCTTGAAGAATCCATATCTGGGATGACATGGCAGGTGACTGAACTAGGGTGCTAGAGGTTTCAGTTTGGAGTAGGATTGTATGCCTTTGACAGGCTGTGGTTACTGTGTCAGCCTGAAGTTGGAGCTCAACATCTTTGACTGATGACAGGAGATGGAATCTAAATTTATCAATGCACTCACAGTCCTCAGTAAAAACAGAATTATACTCAGATTTGTCATGCAGTTTCCTGGATAATCCATCGGCATCAAGATTTTGTTTGCCAGTTCTGTACTTTATGTCAAAGTTGTAAGTGGATAATGCAACCAGCCAATGATAACTGGTGGCATCCAACTTTGCTGTCATAAGAAGGTATGTCAACGGATTATTATCAGTGATTACTGTGAATGTGTTACCATATAATCATGGAACTTGCCAGTTATGGCCCATTTTAAAACTAGAAATTGTAACTTGTGGGTAGGGTATCTAGCTTCACTCTGAGACAAACCCTGACTTGCATAGGCAGTTACCTTTGTGGGTCCACTCTGTCCTTGTTATAGAGCTGCACCAACCCCAGTTGTACTGGCATCTGTGTGTCCCTAAAAAGGGAGCTTTGCATCGACATAATCAAGTTCAGGTGAGGTGGTGAGTTTCTCAATTATGGTTTGAAAAGCTGTTTGACATTCTTGATCCCAGCGTTCACCAAAGGGTTCTTTGGGGTTCAAATATGTTGAATCACTGGGCGTTTTTTTACAGGTTTTTATGTTTCGGGGGGTACTCTGCTGTCAAAGAAATGAGGGACTTGACAATTTTTTAATAATCTTTTACAAATCTCCTGTAATAACCAGTAAAACCCACGAACGACTGGAGCTCTCTCAGAGTTCGGGGACTTGGCCAGGTTTTGAGTGCCTTGAACCCGTATTCTCTGAGGTGTTCAAGGACATGAATGAGTCAGGTCTCGTTGTCTTTGAGGGAACTGGTCTGTCAAGAACACCAACCTTTCCCTCAGGTGTATTTCTTTCATGCACTTTTCCATAAGCCTTTGGAAAGTGCTTTGGGTATTTGCTGTTCCCTGGGGCATTCGGTTAAATTCGTGGAACCCAAAAGGGCACACAAAGGCTGCCTTGGGTTTGTGTTCCTCTAACATCTCAATCTGATAAAACCCTGATTTGAGGTTCATTACAGAGAACCAATTAGCTCCTGCTAGTGCAGAATAAGACTCCTCCAAATCAGGCAGGGCACATGCATCACAGATAGTCTGCATGTTAAGCTTTCTAAAATCTATGCATAACCTCACGCCGCCATTCTTTTTGCGGACCACCACTACTGGTGACGAGAATGGGGATTTCGGATTCTCTGATTTTCCTTGCATCTACAGTAGTAGGGTTTGTAAGTGCTTTTTCATTGCCTCATAATCAAGAGGGTGAATTGGTTGGGATCTCAGTTTGAATGGGGTTTCATCCTTTAGGTTGATGTGATGTTTTATATGCGCAGTGTGCCCAAAATCAAGATCACTGTAAAAGAATACATCCGAGAAAATGTCAAGTTTCCCAGTTATGTTTTTCTTCCACTCCTCATAATGACGATACTCCACAGTCAAAACTGAGAGTGGATCTCGTGCTTGAGGTCTGCTGCTGGGAGTTGCAGATTGCACAGATTTTTTGATGACTTTTCTTAGGCTACTAACTCTGCTTTTACACAGTTTGTGGGCAATGTGACGCCATAGTTAGTTTTTTTTCTCAACACAACAAAGATTTATATGGGCCCTGCTTTGGCAGAGAGATCAGGCAACAATATACAAACACACCCCCAGGCAAGGAGGGTGTTTTGGGCTGTTCAGCAAATGCACACTGGTCATATTTAACATAGTTAGCTTGCAGAAAACCTTCAAGCAGTAGCTTTTGATTAGTGGGAAGGACCTTTTGTGTCCTAGCCTTGGGCTTAACTAAGCCAATTTTGCTGCTTTCACTTAGCCTTTTTCTGAGTGCTAATGTACTTAGCCTTTTTCTGAGTGCTAATGTACTTAGTAGTTGTTGGTAACTATAAGGGACTGTCTTAAAATCAGGTAAAGTGTTCTCACAAAGCTTTTCATATAAAGGGTAAAGATTATTTGTGCCAGTTAGTATCGGTGTGTCTTGGTTTGAGCAAAGGTTAGGGACAACTAAGGCAGGAGTAGGCAGTTTGAGCTTGGACTGGTCAAGAGCTTTATGTAACTTGAGACTTGTTTCTATATATCCCAAATAGGGGACCGTATGACTGCTTGCGCCTTCAACTTTGAGAACGTCACTTATTGACCTTATAGGCTGATCAGGTTCTTGGTAGAAATATTTGGCATTAGTGGTTACTTGAGAGCCTAATTCGTGCAAGCAGCTACACTAAAACCCATTGACAACAACTCTGGCCGTACATTTCCTGCCCACCTGTCTTTTTGGCAGTTAGGGTTAACTGGATGGACATTAGCTGTTTCATGGAAGAATGAAAGCACCAATGTGTTCCGCAATAGGAGCTTTTTCAGGTTAAATCAGAGGACTCTGATGTATCCTGACTCCTTGTTATCAAGCATCTCTCTCTCTTATCTGCTCAACTTTAAACTTTACACTGTATCAAACTGTCCATTGTCAGCGTTTTGCTTTTACTTCACTTACAGTTAAAAGCCATCACCTCATTCTTTTTATTCATACATCACAAATGATTAACATTATCTCTTTCATATACTTTTGATCAATAGTTTCTAAACCGTAATGCCTTTTAATCATCAGTTCACAGTCATAATTCAATCATATTTCAATTTATATATGTTGTAACTTGATAGTCAAAGATCACTAATTACATTTAGTACTGTAGAAAATCATCATACATCATTTCATTAGTTCCACTTATAGTAGTACTTCTGTAAAAGATAAGATGGTTAATATATGACCCCATACAGGCCTCTTCAGTCTTTTAGTCCCAAAATGATAAGATATACTCATTTTACTTTTATTGATTTAACTGTGTATTATTTAATAATTGCTGCATGGATTACACGGAAAGATCTCACCTCATTTTGACACTATACAACGAGAAAGAGAAAAACGTCATCCATAAAAGAGTCCCAAGACCAAAACCACTGCCGAACAGAACACACAGAAAGACCTGTCTCACATCAAACATCTTCATTGTCCCCAAGGCTTTTGGGACAATATTCCTTGAATTTAAAAGCCAAAAGTGGAACCTTTTGTGAGATTTGGTGTAACTGGTGTAAACTGTGTTTCAAAGAAGAAATTATCATTCCCAGATACAAAAATAGTGGTGGTAGTGTGATGGTCTGGGGCTGCTTTAGAACCCAGACAACTTGCCATCGATGCAAAACTGATTGCTGCCTTTTTTAAGAATAGACCAAGTTGAATATCTCTAAAACCCTTTATAAACAAGCTGGTCAGACGTCCAGAGATTAAACACCTTCCCACATGTTATATCGATGTTTAGGTCTGTCTTACAGTATGGCTCTTTATTTCCTTCTAGGAATAATAACAACAGTGAAAAGGACTTCCTAAGGCATCCTTCTCACAAATGTGTCTGTGTATTATCTATCCCACTTTTCAAAATGATTCAGATATACTTCAGCTGCCTCAAATTGGATGCTTAACCCCAATCAAATTTCCATTTACTGCTGAGCAATTTTTGAAGATATGACAACTCTCCTCTCTCTTGGCTTCATTTGTTGAGGTGACTGTCTATTTCAAAGCTGCCTCCAGGCCTTTTCTCAAACTCTCTCATTAACACATAGCATGATTTTCCCAAGCATGATACAAAATACAACTTTTTTTTTTTTTTTTTATCGACAATTGGTAAGGTAGTTGGTAAAAATATATTCCAAATAATAGAAATGTGCCTCACTAATGTTATATACTGCCTTGCAAAAGTATTAATTTACATGAAGTTTTAAGTTTTTGTCACTGTAAAACCTAAAACGTCTGTGTATTTCATTGAGATTTTGTGTCTGGACAACACGACTTAATGAATAATGGTGAAGAAGAAGTAAAATAAAGTGTTTTTAATTTATTTATAAAAAAATAAACATCTGAAAAGCATGGCAGGTATTTGTATTCAACAAATACTTTGTAGACTTGCCTTTTACTGCAATTACAGATGATGGTCTTTTAGAGTATGTTTCAAAAACACAGAATAAACCAGAAAAAATAAATAAATAAATATGAGATACAGAAGTCAGGAGTGTCCAAACCTGACACAGGCTGTTTGACAACTGAATGATGGAGACCTGAAGATGTATAAAAAGGAAATGCCCGAGAGGAAAAGTGGAAGAAGATGATCTGATTGGGGAACTGGGAGCTGGTGAGGAGGTATAACAGATATAACAGCTGACACAAAGAGGGACGATGGCCCCTTATCTCATTACGCATCATGCCCTTTCTCAGTTCCTCTCCTGCACTTCTCTTCTTTTCTCTTTAGTCCAGGGATTCTCAGCCGTCATGTTGAAAAGGTAAAAATCTTATTTGTTTTAAATCAAAAGTCCAAAAAAGTCAGTTTTTTTAAAATGTGATTATGAGGAAGAAAAATGCTACTTTATTCAATTTGTTGTGACCCCAAGCAGCTCTAATTTTTGACAGTAAAACATAATGAGCACTTTCATCCTTTAAGAACACATACTGTATATGCCTCAGCAAATAAAGCAAATCGAATTACATAAAATAAGAAACCTAATAAGCTGAACTTAAAGTGCAACAGGAGATTGTAACATGAAAACAACTGAGGTAAAACATACCTTTCCGCATGATTACTCTAATTTCAACCGCTCAGTAGAAATAATCAAACTTATTGAGATTTTTTTTGTAATGATATTGTAGCACACATTGTAATATTAAAGTCAAGAAACAATCGTTTTATGTAAAAAAACAAATAAATAAATTCTTCACATTTGAATCTAAAATTCACACTGCGTTTCATCCAAATCCACAATACCTGCAATTAAATTCTAACGTATGCACTAGCAATCTTTGGTTTGTTCATTTTGTTTTGACAGCAAGGAAACTTTTGTTTTCCTGGAGTTACTGGACAATCTTATCTGCTCCAACACCGGGTTAAATGGGTTTTAGAAAGCTATCATGTCGTTATCATGTTGTAATAATTTACCAAATTCCCACACAGCTTCATCATTTATTTCTAAGCACTTGCAGAGACAAACATTCTTCAGGTGATGCACATCTCACTCTGCTCAAGATCTTTACAGAGGGAAGTGTTTGCTGAGGTGGTAGGCTAAAATTAGCTGGCTTCCAATGATTTGATACAACTTGTTAATAACTTGGCTCCATTCAATTGTTTGTGACTAAAACTTACAGTAAGACTTGTTCTCTTGTTCTCTTCATAAGTTTTTAACTTTGTAATAATTAATGATAAGTGTTCTACCAGCATTCTGTGCTTTTAGAAGAGTGTTGGAAAGTTCCTGATTAGTGAAATTACCCAGTCCGCCATTCTGTCCACAATTTCTAACCAACAGACTAGGTCCGGACTGACGTTTGGTCGAGATGCAGACTTTTGTCCAAACTTTGAAAAAGGCTGCTTTAGTCAATCCTGGAGCAAATGCAGAGCAAGTAAAGATAGGGTGCTTGGTGCCAGACTAATGTTTTGGGGCATGTGCATCAATGTCCTCTTTGAAATCTTACAAGAAGGTCTAAATGTTTAGATGAAACTATTGAACCATATGGACCGACAAGAGAATTATGGACAGCACTGTTTACACAGATAAAATTGCATTATGAAGCCCGTTATATTTAATACAAAAAAGTCACCATAAAACTTTAAAGCATTTAAGAAATGTTGCACATACCCAAATCTGGAAGTTATGTTAGCCAAAATATGTATTTCAACCCAAAATGGGAATATGGTTTTGCAAAAAGATTATGTTGTTCTGAAAAAGACTTGAAGTCCATAAATTACAGTCTAAATTTGGTGGGAAACAAAGTATTTTTCCCCTTGTTGTTCCCTTCCTTGTTCCCTTCCCTTTCTAATTTCATGTGCTGTCTGGCTAGGAGCTCTTTTATATCAAAACCAAACTCTTTAGGAACATGTTGCATTATTGCAGCTTTATGTCTCACAACATCCTTAAGATGAAGGAAAACACAAGCACAAAAGACATGAGATGACTTGGAGATTTGTTTAGCCAACAACAGTGAGTCTCACGATTGGACCTCTATTTTGCTTTAGCATGCCACTGTATTTTTTTTTATTTTGTTCAGAAGAGGTGTTTTATTATGCTGTTTATTTGTTGGACCAAGGTGCAGTTCAACGCTCAGAAGCGGTATGGTGAGTTGTACAGCTTTACTTTAATAGTAAGAAAAAGGAACACCTTACTAGGTAGGCAGTGTAACCGACATGGAGCCAGATAGAAAACAGAGTAGTATACAGGAGGAACCAGTGACAAACAATGAAAACCAGAGAGGATAATACTGAGGGAACTGGAGTATAGACCAATCAACAGAGGAGGCTAATCCGGGAGAGAATCAGGAGCAGCTGGTGGAAGGGAGACTAAAGAATACCGAGGGAGAATGACTAATTAACACAAATGAGCAGGGAGTGCAGGGAGGAAACAGAAAAACATCTAAATGAACTGAAGCTAGTAAACAATGAAACTAACTCAAGAACATTAGCAAGGGGGAACCTGATCTAAACACAGAAGTAACAAAAACTAAACAGAATGAATCTAATAAGCCTACTTGAACTGAAATAAAGCAAGTGAAGAACATGGCAGTCCAAAGAAGGTAAACGGAACTCACACCCAAAACATAACAAAGGCAGATTCTGACAAGAGGTTAGTGTTGATGTATTTTTAATATAAAATAATTCTTTATAAAGTGTCAACCAAAGAAGAAAGAGAGAATAAATAATTTAGTAAAGAAAAAGCTTTGTAAAAATATATTTTGTTACTCAAAGGTTATGAGAAATATGTGTTAAATAGTGTATCTTTTGATGTCGAGATGCAGACCTACCTGCGTGTAGGTGTGTATTTTTTATTTAAGTCTAAACTTTCTCAAGTATTTTAATTAATTCAGTTTCTGGCAAATTCATGAGCCCACCTCAAAATCCTCTGCTACCCGGGAAAAAAAAAAAAAAAACAAATCTGTCTCTTACAAATTGCCTATAATTGGTAGTTGATTTTCTCTGAGATGTGTAATTAGAAGCATAGATGAAAAAAAACAGATGAAGAATCCATATGTTCCTGTGACCTTTCACAGTATACTTTTTTTAGAACTCTGGGAGTTATTTGGAGAAATTTGAAAATTGTTTTACTAAAGCTTTTTTCAAAGGTGACCAATAAGCACTGTACAGATGGTAACATTATCCCCTATGCTAAAAAGTTATTAAAAGGTTAGTTCCAAATTTTGTGTGACGCTCCCTGAAGTGATTATTGGTGAGTTTCTGTACCTGACTAGATAGATGTCATATCACTGTGAAATTATTAAAAAAAGTAAATAAATCCTTTGAGTGGAGGAAGCCAACAATTTAGTCAGATACATTATCACTGAACTGATATCAGTGTGATCATTCTGACTACAGCTTTGGCCTGACATTCCTAATCCATGTTCAAAACTGCAGAAGTCTTTTGGAGAAGTGGAACATCTTCAGGAAACAAGAAAAGTTGTCCAGTTGCCTTTTAGTTAAGCACTCATATTGGTCATGTGCATTCTAAGAAAAACACCAACCCCGGATTCTATGCTTGAGAATGATGTTCCAGCAAGAGGTTGCAAAAACACTGAGCAAACATTTTCTTATATTTAGACTCGTATTTACAATCTTGCAGAGTTCCATATTAAACTTTAAAGTTCAGTATTTATTAATGATTCGTATTTTTTGATTCTGTATTTTCAATCTCTATGTTCCAGTGATAATCCACACATCTTGATCTATATTCCTTAAAGCTATTTTCTCATTTGGAGTATAGTAGAAAAATCTGCACAGGCTTGGGTAACTTGTGACTGACAAATTAGATACTATACATGCAATACGCATGGGATCTTATGAAATGCTAACGGTATGATAACTTTGAGCAAAAATGCTATGGTTTTATGGTTACATAAAAATGTATAACTAAAATGTAGCTTAATGATATAATTTGTTTTTTGAAAAAAGCTAATACATATTGCTGCAACTGTTAAAATGATACGTAATGTTTGTCACAGTTTTTTTATTTGTTGTAATTTGAATTTTGATAAGGGCTGCACGGTGGCGCAGTTGGTAGCTCTGTTGCCTTGCAGCAAGAAGGTCCTGGGTTCGATTCCTGGCCGGGGGTCTTTCTGCATGGAGTTTGCATGTTCTCCCCGTGCATGCGTGGGTTCTCACCGGGTATTCCGGCTTCCTCCCACAGTCCAAAGACATGCCTGTTAGGTTAATTGGTCACTCTAAATTGCCCTTAGGTGTATGAATGAGTGTGTGCTTGGTTGTTTGTGTGTTGCCCTGCGATGGACTAGCGACCTGTCCAGGGTGTACCCCGCCTCTCGCCCATAGACTGCTGGAGATAGGCACCGGATTCCCCGCGACCCACTATGGAGTAAGCGGTAGAAAATGACTGACTGAATTTTGATAATATATTTAATTAAACATATAGAATAAACACCCACTTAATCGAATAGTAGTTTTAAGTGCTTATTGTGCAGAACATGATCCCTTTTTGTTGTTATACTCTTTAAAGAGTAACAAGTATAACAGGCTGATAATGTATTAATTATTTGAGATATCTGTTCCAGTAGTTAGCCTGCAGTCAGTGGTATAACAGTGGTGTAACACTGCTTTTAGCTTACCAAAAATGATTTAAATTAAAGCTTTTTGCACAAATCTTGATAAGTGTCAATTAATATGGAGGTGGTCCCAAAATAAAGTCACTGTTTAAATATAGAGCGTTGTCTAAAAAGTTTGGTTTGAACAAATTATTCTGTCGACTAGTAGTGGTGATCTTGATAAGTTAACAAAACAGCATAAGAATCTTTAGCTTTATACCTTTATATACCTTTCAAACTTTGGTGTAAAAAAGGACTAAATGAGGATTTTTTCTGAAAATATTTCTCTAACATTTAAATGTGTTTTTAATTTATTCACTTTTAAAATGTTGAAGGAACATGTGCACCCCAGACAGGGTAAAAGTCTTAAATCTATTAAGCATTATGTATGTTGACTTAAATGGTGCTTGTGGAAAACATTTATATTGCTCTCAGAAGAGAACCTGAATATCTTTATAAACATTAGAAGGGTTTCTCTTTTGACTAACTACCTTTTTCCCCTAATACTTCTAAAAACAAAACTCGTGTTGTTTTTGTGAAGGCCCTCCATTTTTTCGTTTTTTTTTTATTTTCTATATATGTATGCCCTTTTTCGGCCCAAATCTTTTTAAATTATGTTTGCCCGTTTAAGGTTTAAAAAAACCCAAAATTTTTCCATAGAAAATTTCTGAAAGGGTTTAAAACAGATATACTGTTTTGTGTAATTTTGTTTTGTTGTCAGTTGTGTTATATTTTTCTGAGATTGATTTGTTCTTGTGGGGTTTTTTTTTTGGGGGAATTTTTGGTTTGGGGGGGGGGTTGTGGAAACCCCTTTCCCCCGTCGTTTTGGGGGTAACCCCTTTAAAACTGAAAAAAAAGGGATATCTGGCCATACAAAAAGTACAAAAAAAACAATTTTTTTTAAATCAGAAAAATGGTTCCCCTTTCGTAAAAAAAATTTTTTTTTTCCAAATTAAATAAAAATTTTTAAAAAATTATTTTTTTTTTTCTTTAAAGGCCCCAGTAAACAAATTTCCCACCCTTTAAATTAAAAAAAAAAAAAAGCCCCAAACCTTTCCTATGAAAAAAAAAAAAAAAAGCAAGATCATGGAGGGCTGTAAAACTGAAAAAAGGGGAAAAAACAGAGAACCCCCTTTCCCAAAATTCAACTTTTTAAATTTGTACACTGGCAAAAAGGGTTTTAAAACTTTAAATTTAAAAACCCAAAAGGGACAAAATTTCACCAAAATTTAAAGGGCAAAAATGCTGTTAAAACCCGGGAGGGGTCACCCAACCCTTACTTTTTGTACCTGTTTTCAAAGAGATTTTTTTTTTTCCCCTGTCCCCGAAATTAAAAACAGACAACCTTATTTCCCGTTTTTTAAAAATTAATTTTAAAAAAAACATTTTTATTTCTAAATGTTCCAAAATTATTAGGGCTTTAAAATTTTTCCCCCCGTAAAGTTTTAAAAACACAAGGGTTTCCAAATTTTTCCAAAAAAAGGGCAGAAACCCAGATTTATGAGTCATCCTTTTTTAAAATATTACGGTCAAAAAAGGTGGACCCAAAATTCCCGCCAGGGCACCCGAACCTTTAAAAATTAAAATTTTTTTAAACCAAGGAAAAAACTTCACGCAGGGGTTAAAAATCCACACAGGGTTCCTGGGTTTACTGAAGCAAAAGGGGGGGTTTGTGACTTAAAGTTTCTCCAGATCTTGCAAGGGGGCAGAAAAATCACTAACCTGCTTTTGTCTAACTTGAAAACCCCCGAAAGGGGGAAACCTTTAGTGGGTAGCAGGCAGGATCTCTAAAAGCGCAGGTAAAGAGGGCAGGGGACTTTAGGCTGAATAACCAAGGGCTAGGGTGGCTAATAATCCAGGGAACAGAAAAAATGGGGCAATGATCGGAAAAAAGAGGGCGTCAGGCAAAGGGGGAGGCAGAGGGATGAACCAGATGCAGGAAAAGGGTCGAAAACCAAAATCCAAAACAGTTCCCAAAAAAGGGGGAGCAGGCCGAGAGGCAAAATTTCCAAGAAAAAGGCAAGGTCAAAAACACTGTCCCGACAGGGGGGACGCTGGATATCTACCTTTAAAAAAGGGCTTTCAAAAAACGGGCATGGTCTGCTTGGGTCAGAGTCAGTAATTATCAGGGGAAGACACAGGCGCTTGGGATTCCACAGATTGCGCTGCACTGCAGCAGCCACCGGGGGGGTTTTCACTGCTTATTTGCAGGGCCCGGGAAGACAGGGTAGAGCCCGAACGTGCCCAAGAATCCTAACAGTAAGCCTCTGAAACTTAATGTATATATATGACCTATTTATAAACCATCATATTTTCCCGGAAGGGAAAAGGGTTTTTGTTTTCCCGGAAATTAACCTGTTTAAGTGTGAAAACATGCATTTCAACCTAAGAGCAAACGCAAAAAAAATCTTGGGAAAATCCTAAAAAGGTAAGACAGTTTTAAGATCCCCAGTGCATCGTCTACCAAGTCGTTTACTGACTTGTGCTAAAAGGCTACTAAGAGAAGAAAAAGCTATTACTCCAAAAGGAAAATAAAATGCCAAATAACAGCTTGTAAATACACTGAGATAAAAAAAAAAGTGTTTGGCTATAATAATCATGGTTACATTTGTGGAAAATCAGGAAATCTAAGAATCCTGAGAATACCATGCCCACTGTGAAGTATAAATGTGGCCACATCATCAGTGTGGGTGTTTTGCTGTGGGAGGGACTGCTGCACTTCACAAAATGGATGGCATCATGAGGAAAGAACATTATATGGAAATGTTGAAGCAACAACTCAAGACATCAGCCAGGAAGTTGAACTGGACTTGACTAAGATAGCTTTTTTTTTACAAAGTAGTAAACCTGTGTGTGTTAGAAACTTTTAGTCTCACTGTGAGCTCGACAAAGTGGAGAAACGATTGAAATTCAATCCAATTTATTTATAAAGCACATTTAAAAACAAGAAACTGCTGACCAGTGTTATACATTAAGAGAATACGAAAATACAGACATAAATAATGTTAGACACAACAACTCACGCAAAAAACAAACCCATGTTCTGTTAAACGCCAAGGAAGAAAGTCTTAAAAAGGGATTTGGGCTGGGGCGCTGGTGGTGTAGGGGTGAAGCGCGCTAATATATATAGAGGCTATATTCCTCAATACGATTGTCCCGGGTTCGGCTGTCCCGGGTCCGGCAACCTTTGTCGAATGTCTACCCCTGTCTTTGGCCCTCTTTCCTGTCTGCCTACTGTCAAAAAATTAAAAATAAAGGCCTCAAGTGCTGAAAAAATATCTTGATAAAAGAATTTCAAGAACAATAGTGAAGCTCTATCACATCTTAGCTTCAGCCTCATCCTTTGAACATATTACACAATGTGAAGTGTGTGTAACCCCGCAACACAGCCTATTGTTCAAAATAGTGTTTCTAAATTAGGCTGGATATATAAGGACATCAATTTGTAGGAATAACAACACAAATACAGTGATTTGTGCAAATAGAGGCTTTGCCTGTGTTAATATCTTCTGCAGAAAATCTAAATATAATGATATGACAGACCTGGTTCTCAGTCTGTGGAGAAAAAACTGGATATTTACTGTGTGTGTTAACCTACCGGCAGTTAACGCTCATTGGATGGATTAGCAATTTGTATGAAGCTTTTATATGCAAATAAAGGAGAGGTACAACTTTGAATGTAGCATAACATTTTGTCGCTCTCAGACAAAAACCTTGTATCTCTAAAAATGGAATTTTTCAGGAAATTAAAAAGTGTCTGTCTTCAAAACTTAAATTCATACTGGTTGGTAAGAATCACAGTCAGATGTGAAGGGCGATCAATAATCACAGAAACACAAAGATGCACAAAAATGGAGATACAAGGTTTTTGTCCGACAGCAACGATTTACAAAATAAGTTACAAAGTATATTCTAACTGTGCTTTGTGCAGACAAATTTTCTTTGGATAAAGGTGAAAGTCAGCTGATAGGGAAACTGCTCGGATATTTGTAGTTTGTGTCTGTGGAGGCTAAAAAACAGAAAATAAAATATGAGTGGACTGAAGGTGAAGGAGATCTGCCACTGTTATTAAAAACAAAAACATTTGGTATTTACTCTGAACGCTGTCATCCTCCCACACACGTACACCTTACAATCCGGAAAAAAAAAGATTTCACACCCACATGCATTGCAAAAAGAATCAAACTGCACAAGAATTTTTGATAAGCAGGAAGACATTTTATCATTAAAATGAATTGAAAAAATACTGATGGAAGAAAATTAATCAGGTAAAATAAATCAAGGTGAAAAGAAAAGATAATCTTGGAGCAAAACCTAAAGCAAGCCCTAGACTTTTTCGGCTTTACAATGCCATTTTAAAGTACCGTTTTCAGGACAGTCGTGGAGGAGGAAAAGAGTACAAATCACAGTTCTTTTAGCACAAAAGTACTATTTTGGGGGCATCCAGCTGCTTTTTTTTATTTTATTTCTATTATCCTAAGCAAATCTTCAATGGGCTGCTTTTTTGAGATTCTACTTGCAAGCCTGGCATGCATTTGTTCCTTTAATGGCTGAAACAATAATATTATCCTGATATAGAGAAGCCTGTTTTCTAATGGTTGCCATCTATTTCTTTCAAATTTTTTTTACATTAAAAGTTGTAACTCAGATCAGTGAATAACATTACACAAAATATCTGTGTTCCAGTTGAGGTTCAGAAAAAGACAGAACTTGCAAATTGTTGAGCGTTGTGAACATGCTAAATTCTATTAGTAATCCAATGCAACTTGCAAATTTGCAAATTTTATGCATTCAAACACTACTGCAACATGTTCATGAACAGCTGTTTTACAGTACTTTGTGTGAATCATTATATGAGATACAACTCTGAATAAGTAGTTTATCAATGCAGTTGTTCATGTTTTTATGCAAATTGTATGTGTAATGATTTTTTAATTGACAAAATCAAATGAAAGTTACTTCTCTGCTGGCATTTTCGTTAAAGCTAGAATGTAAAACCTTTATTATCAGAAAATCTTTAGATTCTTTGTTAACCAATATTATGAACCTATATTTTAAAACCAAGGTGCTCACCCAACTGTGATTTTTGGGTACTGTTACACCCCAATATTTTCTAATAAAGACTAATTTTGAAGGTTATTCACTCAAGGTTCACTGGGAAACAGATGTGCTTCATGCGCAGAGCTACCCTGCCAGACACACCATTAAGAAGAGCAATCACTTTTAAGATCTTTTGATATTTGCAATTATTTGGAAGATGAAAAATCAACAGTTTTTGTATTTTATTTTTTAGAAAAAAAATTGTAAGATAGTATTGTAAGTATTGTAAGACACACTTTTACAGACCATTTCTGACCTTAATTTTGGGTTTGTGGTACATAAAAAGCTAAGCAAACTACAACACTGGCCACTTTATACCTTCCTAGTACCTTTCTTGGACCCCCTTAAGCCTTCCGAACTGCTTTAATTCTTCATGTAGATTTTTTTCAAATAGGCTAAAGCATTCCTCAGAGAATTTTAAGTATTTAATTAGAAAGCCATTGGGCTTCTTGTTTTTTAAAGATGTTTCACATCTCATTAAAAAGGTTTTTCAGTTCTGATCATTGCTTAGTAGCCTCAGTCGCAATGGTTTATTGTGATTTTGAATCTGAATATATTATTTAATATTTCTTGTTAATACTTTAATATTTTATTAAATAATATTTCGGTCTGTTAAGGGTTGTCCTGTGAATACCAGCCCAATAAGGCGGTGGTATTAGGACAAAATTGAAAGGGATGAGACAAGCTCGGGCATTATTGAACAGCAAAACTCTGAACACACACAGAATGAATTCACACAATTTCTTAAAATACAAGAATTTATTAACAAAAATAAGTCAACTCAAAGTCACCCATATTTTAATCAACAAACTATTTAGTATGCTAAAACAACCCAACTAAACTACCAAGCAAAATGAAAGAATAAGGAAGACTAATGGGCTATGTGCAATATAAACAAGTTAATCAAAGATGGTTGAAAGCTATGACCAAAAGAGTGATGCAACATTACCATTCAATGTTATTTATGTTTGAGAACCAAGGATTATCTTGAAAAATCTGGAAATAAAGTTGAGTTATGCCCGATCTTCTGTGTTTTAAAACCACCCTTTAAATAAAGTTTGTCTTAACTTTCAAAACATAACACAGAACACATCATTAGCTAAGTGCTAGTATGCTAGCACTTACTGTAGCTGAGTTTCTGAATACAAACAAAAACAAACGTCATTAAACAAACATTATTTAGATTATTTAACTCTAAACTAATCTTCTCTCCCCAAACACGACCTCTTACGTGAACCGTGCTGAGGAGAAGTTGTCCTGGGAATTGAGGAAAACTTCCACGTGTGGGTAAACAAAGGGTTAGCTTGCAGCTAACCTCCATAGCTGTGGGGAACGGCTTTTAGCTGGCCCGGCTGAACCGTACGATAAAGGCACGTTAGGCTCCTTAAGTGGCCACGATGCGGCAGGGTAGCTCTTGCTAGCTGGACGTGCACGTTGGAAGGCGTGCAATGCGGTCCTTGCCTTCTTTCCCAGGCTGTGGGGGAAATCCCAGTCAAGCTAGTCTCATTACACCCTTTATATGAATGAATGCCAGATACTCGAAAAGCAAATCATTACTTAACATTGTTGCATGTGATCGTAGTCACTCTTGATCCCAGTTGAAGAGTTATGTCTGCTTGCCAGCAAGAGACATTCGCGTTGCCTCTCCTTCCAGGTCCGCTAGGGACCTGTGTGGAAGAGGTCTGTTTGTTGGAACGCGGGGTTTTTATTCAAACATGACGTCAGGGAAAGTCCGCTCTTATTTCTGTTCCTGTTCCTGGCTGAGCTGGAAGTAGGTTACTGTGATTTATTTTGAAAATTCCAGAAAGGATCAAACTGGCATTTTAATGTGGTAATCCATGGCTGGACCCAACAGGTTTCACTAGTAGGGGTAGTAAGGTCTCATGAGTCATTAAACTAACCCTCAATCTTGTTGGGGACATTGTCAAATACTCTGTATCTGTTCTCTCATTTTATCACATCCAAAGGTGGTCCATTGGATTGAGATCTGGTCACTGTGGGGGCCACTGAAGTAAGAAACTAGTGTGAGATGATTTAAGTTTTGTGAAATGGTCCCTTACCTGGACATCAGAAGATGGTGCTGCTGAGATCATAAAGGGATACACATGAAGAGCAATAATACTCTTCAGGTAGTTTTCATAGGTTTTGATCCATTAATTATGCAAAATTGCTACTTAGGGGAAATGAGATGTCCCCCCATACTATTATACCAACACCACCAGTCTGAAAGATTGTTACAAGGCAGAATGGCTTCCATGTTGTTTACACCTTATTCTGACCCTACCATCTGAACGCTGTAATCAAATCTATTCAGACCAGGCAAGATTTTACATCATCCAATTTAGCCTCAGTTTCCTGTTTTTAAATGACAAGGGTGGCACCTCGTGTGTTTTTTTTTTCCCCTACTGTAGCCCATCTACCTTAAAATTTGTCATTTTGAGCATACAGAGATGGTATTTTGCATACCTTGGTTATCACAAGTGATTATTTTATTGTTACTACTAGTGTTGGCTTTCTATCATTTCTAACCAGCATGTCCATTCCCCCCAGAAATCCAACATTAAAAATACTTTTTTGTCCACTCAACTGCCACCCATGAGATATTTTCTCATTTTTGGGGTTCATCTTTGTCAAATAGAGAGCTGGGTGCAATGAGTTGCTGCCATTTGATTGCCTGCTTTGAAATTTGTGTAAACTTGCATTTGAAGAGGAGGAACTAATAAATTGGCCAGGAGTGTATATTTTTGGATTTGAATTAAATCCATTTGTCTTGTAATGTGACTTCAATTAATACATGTTGTGATGTGATGGTATTATAGTAATAAACACAAATCAATTTAACTGAAAGACAATTTTGAATTAAATCCTGGATTTCCATATACTCAAGTATATAAGGTACCTTTCTGAGCTAAGAACAACTTTCAATTTATCACAGAATGTGCATTTCTTTATCTTTTAATGGGATTCTCACTGTCTTTTCCTCTTCCTCTTTTTTGCCAGATAACATCTGCAACATTACAGACTGAGTCTCTAATTAATGTCTGTTTGAAGATGAAACAGAGACATTTTGTTGACACTTGTTTCCAGAAGGTGCACTTTGCTGTCAATAACTGCTTGGTACTCCTTCTTTAATTGAGAAGCTCTTTCCCTGAAATGACTTCAGCAAAATCCATGAATTATTGAAATGACTGAAAGGGGGGGTTGGGGGGGGGGGGGGGGGGGGGAGGGATGGGGTGGGTCATCATGTTGGATCTTTGATGGTAACAAAAAAGACAGGGGAAAAAAACACTTCACAGCACATTTCATCTAAGTGCTTTCCCCATTCTGTACTGTTCAAAAGTGTCAAAAATACCATTTCTAATTAATAAGACCCAATATGTGACAAATGGACAATCTTTATGAAGATTCTATTCAAACTTGTCTGCCACTATGACCAAAGAACAGCTTCAATGTGCTGAGAAAATTGATTCTGTTGAAAGGGTCAGGGAGTTATATTTTAAAAAAATGTTTTCTCCTTTAGTAGGTTTTTAATCTTCATCCTGAAAGTACATGTGGAACACTTTTGACCTTTAGCTTGAACACCTGAAGAGGTCCTTCAAAACAAATGCAAAATGAGAATTCTGCAGTTGTAAAGTGGGTCTTTATTCTGTCCTGTAGGCAACAGTTCAGTTAATAGTCTGCACAAACACTACAAAGGAATCTGTGTTGGTGAGGATTTCATAGCTTTGGTTACAGAACATCATACAGATTTAGGTAAATTCAATTTAATTTATATTCATACAACTTAAACCACATATTTACAGTGACAAGGCACGTTTTAGAGAAGCAGCCAAGAGGCCTATGGTATTGTGGCCAAATGGTTTGAAAAAAGGAAAGAACAGAATCCAAATCAATGGCTTAAATAAAGTTCACTAATAATTAAAATTTCAGCAATGCCACCTAGACATATGGGGCCCCACTCCTCTGCATAGGTTGGAAACACTGGGGTGAGCAGTGAAATAAAATAACAAAAAAATAAGAATTCAATAATTTTAATAAGTTCAGGTATCGATACCATCAAAACAAAGTTCCTTTTTCTAAAATAGTCCCAAACAAGCCAAAATACTAAAAAGATGTCACAATAATAAAAGTCTTTAAGGAAAGGAAACTGTCTTAGCCGCTTGGGGCGTGGTTCTCTATTTGTCTCCTGGCATCTCCTCTGCAGCCTCGATCCTAAGCGGTCCTCGCAGCGATCCTCACAGCAGTCAGTCCCTCAGTGGTGTCTTCTTTTCCAACTCAATCCCCACAGCGATCCTCAATGTGCTTCTTCCCCAGATCGCCTTTGCACAGTTTGGCTCCCGCCTGCGCCTGTACAGCTCACTTCATCACCACTGTTCCACGGCACTGTTTTTGCAGCCTCTCGATAGTTCCAGCTTGTCCCCGGCTGTCATTCTACCAATGCACCCCACTCTCTGCCATTTGTCCATCGTCCTTCACCTCTTATTTCCCCTTTCACTCCCACAGCACTGCCATCAATAGGAAACACCTGGGCAATTGGCTAGTGGGTGTCTCCCGCTCAGGGCATGCAGCGGCCTGAGCTCAAAACAAAACAAAACAAAACATGCACAGAAGAAAAATCACACAGACTGAATAAACATACATCACAGCAACTCAAAACAATCTAACTAAATACACAGCAACTACTAACTCATGCAAAACGAAAGGCCACCTTCCCACATTCCACCACACTTAAATGGTCCCAGTCCCTGGACCAATACATCAGTCTCTATAACGAGCAGGACATTGTCCTCTGGTCACACGGGTAGAACGACGGGGTACTTGTTCCGGTCCAGCATTAGTGAAAGGGTAATACAACATCAAAGGTAGTTCATTTGGTACCACAGGAGATTAACATTCCTCTCCAGGCAGCTCAATGGCAGAAGCAATGCAAGTCTTAAGCACATTTCTATGCATGATTTGTTACTTCCCACCCTTCTCTGGTCTTACACAATAAACTAGGCCCGTGTCATCAACAACGCCAACTATTACAATAGGCTTAGGGTCCCACCAACTATGTGGCTTCTCTTGCCCTTGTCAGTTCCACACATGCTCCCCAGGAAGAAGCGCCCCAGCTGTAACTTTTTTCTCATAGTATTGTTTCTCATGGTTAGCTGCATTGGTCATTTTACTATTTTACTACATGCAAACTCATACGCATGAGACAATTTTCGGTGATGTTCTAAATCCCATCCGTACAAGTCCTGGCAGGGCTGTGTGTTTACAATGCCTAAGTTCAGGTCAACAGGGAGCCTAAATGCCGGCCAAACATAAGGTAAATGGAGCGAACCCGGTCGCACTAGGGACAACATTGTTGTACGCATGCAGCAACTCTAGTAAGTGTTCTGGCCATCTGCTCTGTTTCTCAGTTTCAAGAGTGCGAAGCATATTTAGTAGGGTCTGATTCATCCGTTCTACTCTTCCATTACCTGCCGGATGGTACAGCGTGGTGCGGCTTTTAGAGATACCATACAAGTTATATAGCTGTTTCATGAGCTCAGATTCAAAATTTGGTCCCTGGTCAGAATGGAAACGTGCAGAGCAACCAAATGGTTGGATAACATTTGACCAAATACCACGAACAGTAGTTTGGGCAGTTTTACCGCGAGTGGGGACAGCCCACGAATAGCATGTAAACATGTCAGTCATCACCAAAATAGTCTGATAGGCATCACTTGGCTGACGCAAAGAGAGGAAGTCCAGAGCTACTACTTCAAGAGGGTAAGGCACCTCTATTGGCCTAAGGGGCGCTCGCGGTTCAATACGATCTTTCTGTTAACTGCAAACAACATACCTAGTCTGGAAGTACTGTACCCACTTTTCCATGCTTGGCCAGAAGAAATGCAGCCTTATATGAGGAAGTGTTTTCTCCACACCTGCATGGGCTGCAGCCTCATGGCACTTCCTTCATACCTCCTGGCGTTTAGAATCTGGACACACAATCTGGAAGCAGAACTCACATGCATATGACTCAAATGCACGTCTACAGAAAATTCCTTTGTGTATAAAAAGTTTCTTTCAGTATTGAAGCAGCCTTTTAGCTTTTTGATTCAGGAGCCCCCTCTCAATCCCGTTCGGGGCCACCTCTCTTTCAACATACCCCCACACCAGCTGTGTGTCTGGATATATGGTTTCCCAATACTCTACCAGCTCCAGTAAAGCTGCATCCTCAAAGCCCACATGAATGGTAATTAGTGCAGTGCTGGTTGCAGCGCATTCGGACTGGTACCAAGGGGAATCTAGATAATGCATCAGCGTTGACATTCTCTCTTCCTCGATATTTCACCTCGAAATCAAATGAGGCCAGTTGGGCGACCCACCTCTGCTCTACAGCCCCCAGTTTAGCAGTCTGCAGATGGGCCACCATTTGTCTGTAAACACTGTGAACTTAGCACCAGCTGAAAAGTCTTTAAACTTTTCCATTACTGCCCATTTAAGTGCCAATAGTTCTAGTTTAAAGGAACTACAATTGGCATCATTCCACTCAACAGGATGTAGACTGCGGCTCACATAATCAATAACGTGCTCCTTCCCTTCTTGATTTTGTGCTCAGAATTTTTACTTTTTGTGGTTCAGTAAGATTGTTTGCATCTAAAAGACCTTGTATTTGCTCCCTCCGTTCACGATACTTAACATTGTCATCCTGCCCTTCAAATTTAGACACCCATGGTGGCCCAGGATAAATAGGCATCATATTTTTCTCCTCTTTAAAAAAAAAAAAAAATCTATATCAAAAACCTTTTTTAAAACACTGCTTACAATTCCGTGATCCTGCCATGCAACGCCTACATGCAAAATGTGTGGCAACAAAAATAATATTTAAACCACCATCCCCAGTGTAAAACATGGTGGTGGCAGAATTATATTTAAGAGTTGTTTTTTTCAGCAGGGACAAAGAAGCTGGTCAGGTTTTATCTGGATAGCATGAGTAGAGGCTGCAAAAGACTTGAGACTGGAACAGAGGTTTACCTTCTGGACAACCACCTTAAACATACAGCCAAAGCTACAATGGAATGGTTTGGATTGTTGTTCCCCAACCCTGTTCCCCAAGTCCAACTATCCATGGGTGTTTTAGATGTTTCCCTCTTGTCACACACCTAATTTTACTGCAGAACTTATTGTCACACTGAGCAGAAAATACAATAATTTGAACGAGGTGGAGTCTAGCAGATTTAAATCCTGCAGGACATTGCAATGCAGTTCAGTTGAATAGTCCCATTGAATTCAACTGGATTGAATTAGACTGTATTACTGCATTTGTTTGACATTGTTCCGTATTGTGCTCCTACGTTGGTTGTGAAGAAACTGAACTGAACAAAACTGAATTCATGCATATCCTGCAAAACATTGGATCTGCCTCTAAGAAGAATTTTAGTGCAGACAATAGAGAAAATGCTTTTTATAGGACTGCTTTCTCAGAGGAAGCTGCATGAGAGAAGACGAGAGAGAACATTTAGCTTAAACTGAGAAACAGAACTGATGTGTTGTCAGATGGATTCATGACCTGGTAGGATCAGAATGAAGAGCTGGAAATAGGGAGACCAAGTGGAAGGGAGGGAAAGTGTGCAGTTCTGTCATGCATGGCATGGAGGCTTTCTTCTCCTGTTGTCAACTTATGTAAGACTGATAGGGCGACACTTCAGTATGGGATTTTTACATTTTGAAATGAGCGCAGGTTCAGAGACAGGGAGACGAGCCAGGTGCCCATCCCCAGCTATAAACCCAGCAATCCAGCTCCCTGGCAGGAGAGAAACTTCAAATCAAGGCACTGATAATGGAAAAAGAAATAAACAATAGGTTAGGTCATAGATATAGTAACCCAGTAACAACAACCTATTATGCACTTTACAGCGTTTTCATCGCAAGACGAGCGCACACCTGGGAAGGAGGAGGAGATAGGAAAGGATGGCACTGTGTGGACAGTGGTAGGGGAGGAAGAAAGTAGAGGAAGGCGTCAGAGCCAGAACGCGTTGACAGAGCACCAGATCCAAGATGCCCAGACCGCGTTCCTCTGCTTGGTGGATGCCAAAATGCTCATCTACGTTCAGGGCTGCAGTGTGGCTGAGGCCCGCAGAGTTTTAGGAGATGATTCCTCCTCAGACATGAGTGTGGATGAGCTAAATGCATTTTTAGCGCTAGTTTATGTCCGCGAAGTGAAAGGGGGGTGTAACATGGAGCTGTCCAGCTTTTGGTCACATTAGTAAAGCTTTTTTTTTAAAATGTACCCGCTACTCTGTATTATTTTTCAGTACTATATATAAATAACAATAAAACATAGATTTTGATCAAATACTATTATTAATTCTTGTCAAAAACAAAATATAGCGTTAATGCGATGACGTTATCACCGCCCTCACATCCAGAATGCTCGCCGTCAAGTTGACAGGCTTGGGAGTTCTAGTAGTGTTAGAATTCTGGGAGTTCTAGTGTTAAATGCTTCTCCCGAGACCAAAACTCTGCATGACCGAAGATCATATGGCATGTCACAGACATTGCCAACTAGTGGCGACATGTGGCTTTGAACGGCGGCCTTGTCGGTGGCATGTTGGCGGCGATGTCAGGCTTCCGCGGTCGCTTCACAGGCTGAGCTGCGCTGAGCTTTGAGGGCCTTCAATGCTGCTTGCAGCTTTAATTTATTGCTGACTATTTTATTTCTTTTTGATTTTTATTTCCATTTTTATTTTAATTTTATAAATACATTTGGCAATGGATGGCCTTTTTTTGGCTTGAGCACCCACCTCCAAAAATATCTGTAAATGTTCTGACCAGCACCAGATCCAATTGGGATCTGGTGCTGGTCTGGTTTTAGCCTTCTGGATATTTTGTGTATTTCCCCCCTTCCGCATGAAGTCTCTCCACATCAAGTCAAAGTTTTCCAAAGTAAAGGCTGCACCTCAGTGTATATTAGATGAACTCTTAACAGCATTTTGGGGATTTACAACTGACCAATATAATTTCAGTGACAGTTGATTAACCAATGGCCATCACTGATTGATGATGTCAAGTTCAACAGATTCTCTTTTTCAAAATAAATGAACTATTAATAAATGAACTATTGAGTAAAAAGACACATTTTAAGATTTTAAGATGTGTAGTTTTTACTTTTCTCCCACACAATGACAACTATTTTGATAGAATTTTCCCATGAATAATTTCTAAAATCACTCCAAATGTTGTGAAAAGACCCAACTTTTAACAACCTTCCCAAAGCTACTTTTTTCTAGCCCAACACGTTCAAAAGAAGCCCATCTGGGGGAAACCAGTCCAGTCTGGCAAATTGCACAGTTTACCCCAATCCCATAAAGAAAACAATAATCAACAACAAGAATAAACATGCCGGACTATAATGTGTATGCATGATGATGCCCCCTTCCCATCTCTGCTTGCCCCCTCATACATGCACGCATAGAACTGGCAGCACATCACCCAATCTTTCAGAATATCATGACCACTAGTGCAACACTGAGAACCCCTTTTGATTACATAAATGCAATTAACCATCAGGAGAAGCAGAAACATGTCATTAAAATACATTTTAAGACTTCAGCAGCCCTACAGAGTTTTAGATGGTGTTTTAAGTCTCAAATATAGTGGCAATCTTCATAATCGTTACCCCTCTTAAACCACAGTTAAATGGTGTTGATGTTGAAGTTGACAAAGAAAGGATTTCTTGTTAGTTTGACTGAACATTCAGCTAGAAATATGCATGAATTTGTAAGCGGCATCTCTGCAACCAGTTAAAAAACATACATTTGATTATGCAAACAGGTCATGGTCATTAATCAACTTAAATAATAGTTGGATAATTCATGCAAAATGCCAGGCTTAAAAATTTGCCTGGGTACAACGCACGGTTATGGTTTTTATATACATGCTTGAACTGCAAAACATTAGTCCAAGAGTACACAGCAAGATTGAAACTGATGTTCAACGTTTGATATACAAAAACAAGAAGAGGAGGAGGTATTTCAAAGAGATGAAAAAGAGGATAAAGGCTGCCAGGTGCCAGGTGGATTTGAAGGATTTTAAGGAAAACTCTGTATATTATAAAGCAGTTAATGCATTTATCATTTAAGATTATATTTTGTTTTGTTTGTTCCAACACTGCACTCCCCAATTTTTTTTTAATTCAGTTCAGTTTATTTACACTATGGATCAAAAGTTTTAGATACACTTTCTCACTGGGTCAGTGTATTTTTATTACTATTTGAGTTGTAGATTCTCACCAAAGGCAACAAATCTATGAATGAACACACATTGAATTATGTAGTAACAAAAAGTATGAAATAACATTTTCATGTTTTAGATTCGTCAAAATAGCCACCCTTTGCTTTTATTACTGCTTTGCACTCTTGGCATTGAGTTTCATGAGGTGGTCACCTGAAATGATTTTCCAAATTGTCTTGAACTTCCCAGAGGTGCAATGAGAGATGGCCAAAGGTTAATATTTCAGTCATCACAGCAAAGGGCGGCTGCTTTAAGGAATCTATTATACAAGACATAGTTATAGTTATTTTACAATTTTTTTGTTGCTGCATAATTGCATATGTGTTCATTCACTGTTTTGATGCATTCAATGAGAATCTACATACAGTGTAAACATAAAGAAAACCATTAAACTTTTGACCTGTAGTGTGTATGGAGCCAATTCACAACATATGTCGTCTCAGGGCACTTTACAAAGTCAATTCAATCAAATTTTTCAGATTCCAAGTCAAGTGCATACATTCCAATGGTCCCTAGATATCAAAAGAAACTCAATAAAATTCAGTTTATAATTCAAATTGGTTAAAAAGTTTTCTATTTAAGGAAACCCAGCAGATTGCATTAATTCACTTGTTGTGACAGTGGAGAGTCGCTTGCATTGTGTCGTTGACTTTGCAGCAATCCCTTAAACTGAGCATGCATGTAGCAATACTGGTAAGGAAAATTTCCCTTTAAGAGGAAGAAACTTCCAGCGGAACTGGGCTCAATGTAAGCAGCCATCTGCCACAACTGACTGAGGGTTTGAGAGAATAGCATACACACAAAAGAACACAGAAGCACTTTTCCAGGAGTAGTTTCTATGTGAAAGAAAAGTAAATGTTAAAGGCCGTAGTAGCTCCTTCAGTATCTTCATCAAAGAGAGAAAAACAGCTAATCAGAAAAAAACTATGAGCCAGTTTTCAAGTCTAGAGTATGAAAGAAGGCACTTACAGGTAGTCACAGTAAAAGCTAAGGCGATAGCTACATCTTGGAGAGAGACAGGGTGAAACACTGAAAAGTGTGTCGTCTTTAGAAGGAAAACATTAAGTTGCTGGCAGCAGCAGCTCAGTCAATGCCCCCCTCCAGGAAGGTGCCACAGCTAAAGACAGAGCTAGGCCAGATGTAGCTTCTAGGAAGAGAAAAAACAGAGAGAGAACATAAAATTAAAAACGGATAAAGCAGCAAATCACACAAAATTGCAGAGTACTAAGATAATATAGCATTGAGGGAAAGTGGTCATTATGTCCTCCAGCAGCCTAAATCTATAGCAGCATAACTACAGAGATAGCTCAGGATAACCTAAGCCACTCTAACTGTACAGTTTAGCAAAAACGAAAGTTTTAAACCTAGCCTTAAAAGTAGACAGGTGTTCAATGTGCACATATAGATGGGGTGCACCAGATGATTGTGGAGGTTGGACACATGCCTGGGGCACTGCTTCTGTCAGAATCTTGCGGAAGGCATCCTCCATCTCTCTCCTCAGGTTCCATCCTGCATGTTGACTCCTAAACTACGTTGTTCAGTTAAACTGTTCTAAACATGGGTTCTGTTTGAAGGCATTTCCTGACCTTCCAATGCAAGGCTGTTTCTTTCTGTCTGTACCTGTAAAACCCTAGCCTCGCCCTCTGATCCCTTGGTCGGGCGAGCACGTGTTTCCCACGCCATCTGAGCATACTTCCGGATCTCTTGCATGCTAAGGGTCTTTGTTCTGCAATACATAGTAACATCGTATCGCACACTTTCATGAAGGATTTAAAAGCATGCTCCTCCTCGATGCCGGGAGCATTGCGTCCTTGGAAGTAAGCGGCTCTCAAGCGCCGGTAATACTCCCTGGGTGCTTCGCTTTTCTTTTGCTGGATAGCCAATGCACCAAGTGTTGTGGAGGCCCGGTCCGTGTACACAGAATATTCTTCCTTTAAAGCTTCACAGAGGTTTGAATAATGGTCTCGGACTCTAGAGGGCAGGCTCTCCATGAAAACATGGACGCTCCTGGATGTTGTCTTCCAGATAAACTTCAACTTTTCCCGGGGTGATGGGCAGCACAGGTCTAAAAGGCAGCATTCAACTTCCCTGAGATAATCATCAGTGTTTGATTCCTCATTATTAGGGTCAAAACGCTCTATGCCTTGGGCAAGAGACTCAAGTTGGAGTGTACACGATCCACTCTCAGGGATTGGTGCTGGCCCATCTGAGTCATCATCTGAATGTTCACTCCTGCTGCATCCCTCGTGTATTACGGCATCACGCTTCACCCTTGGGGGAGGCACTGGAGGCTGTTCGTGGTACAATGGTGGGCCCTGTGCTCCATGGACTCGGGTCCTGGGCAGCGGTTGAGGGCGGTATGAACCACCTGAGTCCCTGAGACGGTTCTCCTGTCGCCTTGGCGCAGGTGAGGGATCGTAGAGCAGGGTACTGCGAGTCAAGTGTTAAGGCTGCTCGCCCCTTAACATTGAACCTTTTACTGCTAGTGAGTCAATCTGCCAGGTATTGTTCATGGGTTTCTACTACAGTGAGGTGGGACACCGCACCACTGAATCTAATCTGCCTACTTATACCTGTTCTGGGCTCTGTGGATGTGTGGGGAAAACCACGAGCTTGGGAAGGAAATCTCTGGAGAGCAGCTTCTACGTTTTCCAGCTCTGAGTGGAAGGTTCTTTGAGGGTGTTGCAGGTGTGTCTCACCTTCAAAGGTTTAAACCTGTGAGACGGGATTTATCTCCATCCCCCAGTCCTCTGGGGATGGGGGTGTGTCCTGGTTACCCTCAGCTACCTCCAACCTTCTGGCTCTCAACTCAACTGCTTCCAACTTCTCTTCCACTTCTAACAGTTCACACCTAGTTGCCTCTGCTGTCTGCAAAGTATTATTCAGCATAAATTGCAGATTAACACACTGGTCTCTTTCCAAAAGTACCCTTCGCTGATATAAAAGAGTGAACTGTCCTAACACATCTACGACCTGTCTGTCTTTTGGTGGGTTCTTAATGACTTGGAGCAACTCCTGAATCCTTGCTTCACATTGCTCAATGCTATAATCATTGAGACCTTTACGCTCCTCTGGGGACAACGGGATCAACGACACAGTCGCTTCTTGTGCCTGCATTCCAATGGAGTCCTCCTGACCCACATCTCCAGCTGCAGTCTGGGATGTTTTCTCCATCTTTGGCCAAAATGCACAACTACAAACAAACCTGTTCAGCTATGAATGACCGCTAAATCAATTAGCAGTAACACAACAAAATAGACTGTTCAGTTATGTATGATTGCTAAACTAAATTAGCAGCAACACAAACAGAGTAAGCTGCTCAGTTATGAATGATGTACTTAAAATGGGTGCGCAGGTTTGACTATTCAAACTGTGGCCTACCCTATGCTTTACTGGAAATAATGCAGCAAACAAACAAACAAACAATATACAGTATATATATATATATATATATTATATATATATATATATATATATATATATATATATATATATATTATATATATATATATCTATATATATATATATATTTAAAGAAATAAGCAAACTAAAACATGCATGCACCATTTTTAGCTTCAAATTAATGTTAGTGGTACCCACTATGGATCACTTACCTTCTAGCTGGGCCTACAAAGTTAGACAACTAAGTTAGTTTTATGAGTCAGACCAAACATGCTTCACACAATAAAACCCAGCAAAAACGCTTACATTTTAGAGCAGAAATGGTAATGAATGATCAATAACTTCAACTTTCAGCTCAAGTTATGCCCTTTGATCATGGGTGATGGAATTATCTGCCTCTGTTAATAAACTAAATGATTAAATCAAAGTAGGAAATTTCCTTGGTTGAAACTGCAATTCTCACTAATGACCACCGGATGGCAACGGATGCAGATCTGCAATGAGGAAAATCCAGCTGCAACTGCAATTTTACTTAATGGCTACTAGATGTAAGTGTTGCGCTCTACCTGACTGAGAAAGTTGGTCACAGCTGTGGTTACACCTAACGGACACTAGAGGCAGATTTGATGCCTTTACAGGAATTTAATTGCTATGCTTATCACAGCTGCTTTTGCTGCAGCTGATGTTCCACGCATAGCAGGGCTGGCCAGCTGGAAATTAACTTTAAGTCTCACACCACAAGCTACACCAAACTTCCACCTTGCATCCACAAAAGCAACTCTGAAAGATTATTATTACTACTCTGCAGTAGAATTGAGCAAAACCTCTAGTCAAGATCCTCTAGCTTACAAGCACTCCTGCAAAATTTCACCAAATGTCACAATAAAGCTCCTAAGTTCCAAGGATATCACTATTGTTCACTGTGCAACAGTGATGTCTGTCCTTTTAAGGCCCACCCAAGGATGCCAATTATGTCAGAATTATGATTATTGGTGAATTAATATTTATCAAGAATTATAATTTAAAATCATAATTTAAAACAAAATATATTTCTTAACCAAAAATCATTACTTACGAATTGAAATCAGAGATGACCTCTGGTGTTGTAATTATTGCTCAAGGCCTTTGGTAATTACAATTATTAAATTCTCAGTTATAATTGATAACTATTACTAGATGTCACTGTGTAATCAACCGCTTCACCGAAGATCAGACAAATCACTCTTGCTCAAAATAAACCCAAATGCTTTCTCTTTATCTACATGAATATTTATTAAATCAACAGCCCTGATACACCTCGCTATTCTGATTTGATAATCTTCATCTAATCAAGCATGCAAAAGTTCTACACAAAAGGGGTAAAATAACTAACTAAACAAGATAAAACAACATTGACTGTGTATGAAGTCAAATCAGCAGTTATGGCATAACAATTGAAAATATGGTACTGAGTAAAGGCTTTGGGGGGGGCTCCACCGAGCTGCAGTCGTAAAACCCCCAAAGTTGGAGCTCAGTGAACACGAAGGGTCATAAAACTTTAGGCGGCAACCAGTGGAAAAACACGAAGATTGCACACAAAGGAATAGTGAGTTTTCACCATGAGGTTCTAGCAGTCTAACTTTAAGTTCACCTGAGTCTGCACTCAGTTGTTCAAGAACACCGATAGACACCTACAGCTTCAAAGTGCGGCGGCTTTCAGAGTCCAACAGCAATCAAAGTTTCAATAAGACATTGCATGCACGTACAACTTAGAACACCTTGGACTATAAGTGGCGATTCTAAATCGCTCTAAAATCCTACTCTATCCTGCCCAAGCTATTTCTAATAGAAATAAAAACAAAACGGGATTACTGGTTTCGTCTTCTCTGGAGCAGGGGGAAGAGAGGGGGGGAGCAGTTACGCGTCCGTAACTAACTCAGAGGGAAGCAGTCGTCGTCGTCCTTGGCCTCCTTTGGAAAAGGGGAAAGTTATGACGGACCGTCAGCAGTCAAATGGAACAAAACAAGGAAGAAGATTTCGTCTCCTTGAAAACCTCCGTGGGTTTTGGTCACGTGTTAAATTCACATCTTCGATCGATAAAGTAAAGTTTCCTGGTCTTCTTATCCCAGGAACCTCTTTCATAAATTTGGCCAGTGGGAGAATGAATGAAAACCCACGTGTGAGTTTCTTCTCCAGTAGGATGCGTGCTTCCGTTGCATGGTAACCGGTCCCGGTTTCCAGCATGAAAAGCAATGGTGGAGTGGCCTCATATTGTTATATAGTCCACTGTGACATCAGAGCTGCGACGCCCCTTCCTATCAGCTGCAATGCCTGCTGGGAGTTGTGGTAGCAGACCATACTGGGGTATGTAGTAGCAAACAAATGGTCCAACACAGGGTGTCTGCCTCACGGACCAAAACTGCCAGCTGGTTCCACAGGAGAGGAGCCTGATAACTAAAGGATCTGCCTCCCATTCTATTTTTATAAACTGTAGGAACCACCAGTAAACCTGCAATCTGAGAACAAAGTGCTCTGGTAGGAACATATGGAACAATCAGATATCCTATGTATGATGGAGATTGGTCAAAAAGGATAATGTTAAAATATATTCTGGATTTAACAAGGTAGCCAATGAAAGGAAGCTAAAATAGGAGAAATATTATCTCTCGTAGGGTTGCATGGTGCTGCAGTTGATAGCACTGTTGCCTTGCGGCAAGAAGGTCCTCAGTTGAAATCCTGGCCAGGGGTCTTTCTGCATGGAGTTTGTATGTTCTCCCTGTGCATTCATGTGTTCCCTTTTGTTACTCCAGCTTCCTCCCACAGTCCAAAAACATGACTGTTAGATTAATTGGTCTCTTTAAATTGCCTTTAGGTGTGAATGGGTATGTGCATGGTTGCTTCTCCTGTGTCTCTTTGTGTTGCCCTGCGATGGACTGGCGAACTGTCCAGGGTGTACCATGCCTCTTGGCCATAGACTGCTGGAGATAGGCACCAACTCCCCCGCGACCCTGTACGGAAGAAGTGGGTATAGAAAATGGATGGATAATCTCTCTTTTCGATTTTCATCAGAATTCTTACTGCAGCGTTTTGGATCAGCTGAAGGCTTTTCAAATAGGTGTGTGACTTTGCCAAAAATATTCCTTAGTGGATACATACATGCACAGTGTGCAGTTTGCAATATATCACTTGAATCTGTAAATTGTGCCTGAGCTCTGTCTATCTGTGGTTTGATGAACTTCTACATTATAGTTATGGCGCTCCCGCTCCACATTGCATCACACAGTCGGTGGCCAGTTTTTCTCAAATGTTTTCTCTTAGGTTTTCATAAGAGGAAACAAGGTAGCTACTGCTCGTAATTTTCTAAGTGTATTCTTTCACTCACAACTGAGGTTACGTTTTGTTTATGTAACCATTAGCAGAACTTGTGTTGGTGTGTATAAGCCCTGTGCTTTAGGACTCAATTGTGTATTTTGCAGCTTAGTGTAAAGCACTTGGAATAAGAATCAGCTCCTCTAAGTTTGAGGCTGTGGTTCACAACCAGAAAAAGGGAAAGTGCCCCCTTCATCCGGGGCGTTGAGTCTGTGCATTAAGGAGTTCAAATGTTTGGACTTTTGTTCAGGAGGAGTGATGACAGGATGGAGAGGAGATAAATAGGTTGATTTAGGTGGTGATAAGAGTCAGTCATTTTCTACTGCTTATTCCATAGTGGGTCGCGGGGGAGCTGGTGCCTCCAGCAGTCTATGGGCAAGAGGCAGGGTACACCCTGGACAGTCCATCACAGGACACACAACCATGCACACACCTAAGGGCAATTTAGAGTGACCAATTAACCTAACAGGCATGTCTTTGGACTGTGGGAGGAAGCCGGAGGTGAGAACCCACGCATGCACAGGGAGAACATGCAAACTCCATGCAGAAAGACCCCCAGCTGGGAATCGAACCCAGGACCTTCTTGCTGCAAGGCAACAGTGCTACCAACTACGCCACTGTGCAGCCGGTGATAAGAGTGTTTGTTGGTAAAAGATAAGCTAGTTGAGAGGCAAATATTTAATTTACAAGTCCATTTATATTCTGGTTCTCACACATGGTCATGTTTCATGGATTACAGTACTTTTTCACATTTCTAAATATTACAACCAAAAACGTTTACAAATTTTACTGGGATTTCAGACAAATGAGGTTTAATACAGATTTAAGTGTGGCTTTTTACTTCAAATGGTATGCAACGCACAAAGAGCTTTTTTTTATTCCTCTGAGACTTCCTTTATTTTAAGAAATGTTGTTGTTACCAACCTCAGTAAATAATGAAACTGTTGCTAGAGGAGGACGGCATGTTTAATGTGTCATAAAGACAAAAGTTGACACCTGAAAAAATGTCAATTTATATATATATTATATTATATGTCGAAGTTGAGATTAAAATGTGATAATGGTTGACAGATGCAGTGATTGTGAGGAAAAGATTAGACCTCCTACTGTCACAAGATTGTGTTTAAGTAACAAGATTTTTTGCTCACCTTTTTTTGTAATCTTGAACATAAAGGTGTTATATGCAACAAACTGAAACAAGAAACACTAGAGTTTTGGTGGGCACATTGGAAAGCAGTTTTTAAACCCTCAGATTTTTCTCTGAAATGGGTCCAAAGGGAATTCACAGTTAGTAATCTATAGCAAACTATCACTTCACACTGAGGAAAGGAGCAGAAATTACGCTAAAAGAGAACTGGACATGGAGTTCTGAACAAAATGATTGTTAATCTATCACATGTACTTCTTGTGCCACAAGTAACTGAACTCAGATCACAGAGACAAAAGATAATTAGTTGTCTCCTTAGATAAAATCTTCTGTCAATGCATTTTTCATAGTCTGTGTCTTCAATCAATATGGGGGTATTGGACTGTGATCTAGTGACAGCAGGTTGAAAAAGTATTGAACAGCCAATGTTTTTGAGAGTAAATATATTTTTAATGGGACTATTGACATAAAATTCATATCATTTTTTGGTAACAGCCCGAGTAATTCACACATACATGGATACACATAGTACACATAGTACTGTGATGTGTACTAAATTAGATTGACACGGGGAATAATTATTGAACACATGAAGAAGCTTCAAAAAGACAAAGAAAATCAAGAAACTAGCTAAAGTCTGTCAACATTTTGAAAAACATCTTACCCTGATAGGTGCCAGGTAATATCTGCAGGTTTAGTCTTAACTGATGGCCTATAAAAAGGTTTCTCGTTACCAAAGTATCACACAACAACCATGTCATGAAGGGTAAAAACAATGAGCTGTCTTGAGACTTCCAAAATGTTTGGTGAAATATCCAGCTGGTATTTATTACAGATGCCTTTCTAAACTTGTTAATGTTAAAGAGATAACCATTGGGGCCACGATCTGTAAGTTGAAAGAACATCATTTCATCATATACAAGGGATGGTCAGGTGTTACTTGCAAGATTTCTGACCGTGGAGTGAAAAATTATAATCCAAAGATTTGTCCAAGAGCCAAGGACTGTTGGCAGAGGGCTTCAGAAAGGCCCGAAATTATCATGTAGCATCATGTTTTCTATGAAAATTAAGTAAAGCACTAAATGGCAATAGCCTCAATGGTCTTGCCCACTAAGCAGGACTCCAATGCAGAAGATAGAGGATGTTGAACCTTGTTTAAGGTTTGTTTTAGAACACTTGGACAATTCAATGAAATACTAGGATAATATAGTATTTTGAATATAATTGCACATAGTATGGTTTGACACAAAACACAATACCGAAAGTGAAATTTGGAGATGAAAACATCTGCTATAGGGCTGCATCTCAGCATCTGGTACTGGTAGTTTTCATATAAATGAATGAGGAATGATTAGAGAAATACATCAGAATCAGAATCAGCTTTATTGCCAAGTTTGTGCATACAAGCGAGAATTTGGCTCCGGTACACTTTGCTCTCTGGGTTTTGTTTTGGGACTTTCTTGGTGAGAATTTAAAGATAAACTGAGGGTGGGTTTTAACAGTTTTCAGTGCTTGTTCCCTTTCCCATTCCACTTTGTGGCAAATAACCTAATGTATGGACTAATTTGGTTAAATTTATTAGTGTCTGTGGATTACTTGGGTTGTTATTAACATCTTGTCTAAATAGCATGTCAGTAGCCTCATTAAAAATGTATTTTCTGAGAATAAAACATTGACCGGTTTAATACTCAGTGTGGTGAAAAAATTATTGCCCCCTCACAGATTTCTTCTGCTTTTCACTTCGTACTCGTACTCGTCGTTGTCCCCAGCCTCTGTTTCCACCAGGGAATGCGTGATGGCAGGATTGAGGAGATCCTCGAAGTACTCCTTCCACCACCCGATAATGTCCCCAGTCGAGGTCAGCAGCTCCCCAACCCCACTATAAACAGTGTTGGCGAAGCACTGCTTCCCCCACCGGAGGCGCCGGACGGTTTGCCAGAGTCACTTCAAGGCCTACCGGTAGTCCTTCTCCATGGCCTCACTGAACTCCTCCCAGGCCCGAGTTTTGGCCTCTGCCACAGCCCGGGCCGCAACACGCTTGGCCTCACGGTACCCGTCAGCCGCCTCAGGAGTCCCACAAGCCAGCCACAGCCGATAGGACTCCTTCTTCAGCTTGACAGCATCCCTTACTGTCGGTGTCCACCACCGGGTTCTGCTTTTCACTTTTTTGTCAACATTAAATATTTCAGATAATCAAACCATTTCTTGATATCAGACGACAACATTAGGAAACACAGAATGACACTTTCGAGTGATGATTTTATTTATTAAAAGGGGAACACTATCCAAACCAATCTTGACCTATGGTTAAATATAACTGCTTCCATTGTTAAATCATAAACCAAATTTTCTTTTGGTTCAGTTTCCCTCACCCCACCCAGACCTAATTGCTGCCTGAATCATATAATAATATAAATCACTGACATAGAAACTGACAACATGCTCATTATAGAATACTGTTCATGCAGGTTAATGGAAATTTATTCATGCTTAAAATATGTTTACTTTGAAAAAAATGTACATCTTTTCAGATTACAAGTGAAATGAAATGACTTATATGTAAGTGTTTAAGTTCAGGACATTTATAGAGTTCAAGACTGAATGTGATTTGGAATATCAGAAAAACATTTGATGCAAGGCTGATGTGCACAGTTCAATGCATTAAAGAGGTTTAATACATAATCTACCATGTGCCTTTGTTCTTCCATGTCTTGATGTTCTCCTACAAGCTGTATAGAGAAAAGAGATAGGTCAACACAAGTTCTATTGTTTGAGGATTTTTAAGCTTCTCAAAGAAGTGTGCCCAATTTCCAAATTCTTCAAAGTCTTTGTATAAAGTGCTTGTTTAAAAATGTCATATTTCAAAATAAAAACATGCCTAAAACATAACATCTTACAGAGCCACTTTCAGAAGTAAAATAGTAAAGAAAAAAAATATTTATTGAAAACTTCACATGGAAATTACCTCATAACGGACACTACCGCTCGACAATGCAAGCATGGGGGAGGAAGCACTTCGGTTGTCCTTGCACTGTGGGGGTGTGTTGGTTCAGAGTCCATCATGAAGATGAGCACAGCGTACGGCCATTGTGTGAATCGAGCTGAGCACTGAATACCTTTTCTCTGAGTTTCGGGCTCAGAAACACAAGCTCTGACCTGAACACATATCAGTGGGTGGAGGAATATCAATGCCTTATCTGATGTAGGTGCCCAGGGTTTTATGTTTGCACCAATTACAACTTTGTATTGACTCGCGTTTGAACTGGAGTGTTGCAAGGAAATAGGAGGCTGAGTTTGATGGTGATGTTATTTATACTCATGTTGCAAATGTTCTGTTCATTTGTATAGCCTCGGGAGTTTTCATATACAGTCAGTTCACAGTTTCATTTTATATTAAGGCTTAGCTTTTATGCGCGTAACACTAAGCATTTAGAGAAAGTTTGATATCTCAACAAGGAGCTGCTTCTGTGCTGGTTATCTGAATGATGCAGAGCCACAGTAGAGATACATCACCGAGATTTTTGACATGAACTATAAAATTATGCTCTATTCAAGCTAAGACGTATTGTCATTTTTAAGAAAACATGCACAAGCTGTATATTTACTGTGCCTCTATGGATTTGATAATCTCTCAGATGCAGTGCCGGTTTTATTTGACTTGCTTTCTGTACAAACTTGTATAAGGTATTCATGCTTACCTGTGTCAACCTTTAAACGATTTGATATAAACCTTGCTTGGGTAAATAAGCAACCGAATGTGAAGCCATTACCAGAGTTCACATTTATTTTTTATTTGTAGTTTGTTAAAATAGATGCAAATAAAACTTAAATATAAATTGTAGGAAGCAAAACTCTTTAATTGTGGTTTGTACAAGGATCACTGACCTCATTATCAGGACATTGAATACTACAAGCCTACTGCCAGAATCAGGCAGTGTACATAGATTTTCCTGGCATTGTATCAAATGGTACTTTTATTTTATATTATATTTTATATTATATTTTATATACATTTTATATTTTGCAACCTAAAAATAAGTTGTAGATGACATGTCTGTTAATCCACATGCTATAGATCGGGTTGGTTTGTGGAATTATTGCCCATTTCAAATTCCTTGGTCACTATTAAAAACTCAAAAATAATCCAGGTCTGTTTTTTTCTTATTTCCATTGCTGTAAATAGCTGTTTTTTATCAGTTTGTGGTGTTCTCTCCCCACACACCTGATCTCAGTTGCACTTGCTCCTTTTTTGGTCTTAAGCTCTTTCTTCAAGAAAGTTTGGAAGCTGTATTTCAGCCATTTATTCCTTTTTGTGTTACAATTCTATGTTGTATTTTGTTTTATTGAAAAGCTTTTAGCTGTTGTGCTCATGCCATGGGTGCATAGTCCTTGCCAGTCTTACTTTGTGGCAATGGTGACTAATGAGGCTTTTCTATGATATAAACACAACCCCAGTTGGTATTTTAAAGTCTTTAAAATAAGTTTGTGTTGCATAACTCATTATGTCAGGCCTACAGTCATGGTAATAAGGAAGTACATCGTTAATTAAATTTTATTTTAAAAATTAATCTATTTGGACATGATAAAACTCATCTGTTCGTTCTTGGGTTCTAAAATATTTTAATGTAACCCCAAGTGTTCAGATTTGTACAACTGATTCCCTACTGTATTTGTTTTAAATTAAGTCAAAATGAAGTGTGCAAAACTAGGACCACTCCATCATTCAGTAGCTTGGTGACCCACGTTAGCAGCAATATCTTGAAATATTGCTGTTCTTTATGACTGTGTTAGTATCTCACATTGGTCTGGAGGAATTTTGCCCCACTCTTCTTTACAACATGGTTTCATTGCTTGGCTGATTTTAGTCAAGCTTTCTTTGCCCAGATAGTCTCACATTTGACTCTAGTATAAGTTGCTATGCAGATAAGTTTATGCTCTACTCAGTGACTGCACCATGCCCATTGCCTGTGGCTGCAAAACAAGTCCAAACCATCACCCCCACATTGCCATGCATTAGACTCAATTACAAATGCTTGTGAAATTTTGTTGTGCCAGTTTGCTGTATTATGATCAAGCATCTCTACTTTGGCTTGTCCAGAGACATTGCTCCAGAAGTCTGAAGTGGTTCATTGAGACGGCAAACTCATGCTGCCAGATGCTTTTTTTTGGCAACCTTTTCAAAAAAAGCCATACCTATTACTTATTTATTTTCTAATGATGCATATCCAGCTTATAATATAATAATATAATAATATTCATAAAAGATGCATCGCTTCAAGTAAATCACTATAATTATATATTCAAGTCTTTTATCCCAGAACATTTTCACATAAAAAACAACAATAATCACATATTGTTTACCTTAATTCATAATTCTTCATTGTACATTTTTACTGTTGCTACAACCATTGTTCTTATGAGGCAGCATAGATCTAAAAAACAAAGACAAAAAAAAAACGCTCCTATGCCTGTGATAAGAGTTTATAAGCAATAACTTTGCAGGACATTTATGTGATCCAGACCTGTAAGGTAAAACCGTTACATGGCAACAAGATTGATGTACTTTGCTGTGTCTAGAGAGAGAGAGACTGTGAAACTAGAGAAATCTGTTTTTTGATGATCCATGAAGAATACCGCAAGCAGCAGTTTTCTCTTAAGTACTGAATGTAAAATAGAAAAACAAAATAACTTCTAAGAGAAATAACTTCTAAGAGATGTGGGAGTTGTTGCGCTGAGCTAGCTGGATATTTGGATTTAAAGTAACTAAAGAAGCAGATCTGGCTGATGTTTGGTTTGTTTTATGTACTTGATACGTTTCTTAGGGTTTTTTTGTCCAGTCATTACACTTTCTGTCTGACACAGTTTCCTCTTTTCTATCTGTAAAATGTACACCTACTTTTCTTTTTTACATACCAGGGCTTCCTCAAGGGTTGGCGCGGCTCCCCTTAGCATATTTCTTTTTCATTTCGACCATCTGTCCCTAAAAAACAGCTCCACTCCCATTTCTCTGCTTTTTGAATGATCTCTCAATGTCTCTCTGACTAATGACTGTGGCTGGATTTTTCTTTTACTCATCTCCATCTGTGAAGATGTGAATGATTAAAGATCTGACACAAATTAGACTGTCAATCAGTTTGCTTCCTGAAATGTCACAGTGTTTCTTTTTCACAAATTCAGTTCAGTTTTCCTCCAAGTTGTTGTGGATGTGACACCTTTGTACCTTGACCGTAGAAGGTATTGTGCGGAAGAAAAACTGAAACAATTAGACTGGAAAATGCCTGGCTTTGGGATAGTTTTTGCTTCTACTAAAAACTGTTCTAGTAGCTTAAATAACAGCACTGCACATCTAATACCCCAGAGTTTGATAACATAACTGCTTTGTCTGTCTAAGCAAAAGTCTGTTAACTAAAAAGAACGAAAAAACGAAAACTGAAATTGCCAAAACTTTTTCATTAACTGAAATAAATTAAAACTGTAATTATAAGGGAAAAACTCTAACTGTGACTGTATTGTGCATTTATAAAACTAAAAAACTGAAATTATAAATATAATGCCCTTCGTTTTTGTGTTAGTAAATTAATTTATAAACCTTGCGAATCTAAGTTTTTTTCCCATATGAGTAGTTTACGTCAGCCATATCGCAGCTAAGTAGCACCCGGAAGAAGAAAAAAAAAACATAATGGAGTGCTTTCACTGTCGACGAAGCTGCTGGCCAGTTAATACACAGAAACACCTCAAGTGGGAGGATGCATTGGTAAATATGTTTGTTGAGACTCAGGTGTCGACATAACTATGTTTACATTATATTTTGTTAAATTACATTAGTTCATATTATTATGTTTACGTGATTCCTTAGCCTATGGACTGTTTTCAGCCGCTGCAGTATTACAAATATTTTGCACTTAAGGTTGCTATCATGTGGATTGTTACTTTTTGTGGACAGTTGGTTGTTCAAAAGTAATTAAACACATTTTTTGATAATGGTATCTTGTGTTGAGTCGTTATTACCCAATACTTATATACATAATGACATGAATACAATACTCAGACCTTTTTGACTTCTGCACCAAAAAATTAACCCAAGTATGAAAAAAACTAAAACTAGTACTAGAACTAATAAAAACTAAACTAAAACTAAGCATTATAAAAATAATAACTTATACAAACAAGCAAAGCTAGTCTAAAAACTAGTTAAAACTGAATTAGAGGAAAAAAAAGTCATAAAAAATAAAACTACACTGTAATTGAGCTGTTCACCGTTGTTTCTATGTAGAACTCAGTCAACCTACAGAGAAAGCTCATTTCAGCTGCTTGTATGCAGGATCACATTCTTTCATTCATATTACATATCTCAGTGCATGGGTAATGGTTTAAATGTAAACAGACAAAGCAAAACTCTTTGAAAACAAAGCACTGAATTTGGCTTTGCACGTTTTTTCATTTGTACGAACTGCAGCAATGCCCACATTACTGTGGGTGAAGCCTTCTATCCAACTTATGCTCCATCATCCTGCCATCACTCAGGAACATGCAACCAAGATTCTTGAATTTCCTTAATTGAAGCAGAGATTCACCCCCACCCTGGTGAGACCATCAGATTTTTCCAGTGAAGAACTATGAGTTAGAGGAGCTGACTCTCATCTAGCCACATTGTGATTAATGAAGACAACTGAAATGCATACCAAAAATGTAAAATTGCAATAGACACTAAAACTACTGTCTTAAATATTTTTGCAGAAATTCAGACTAGTTGTTGTTCATGCTGCTAATATTTCATGAGTGAAACAGCTGTCTATACACTCCTTTTAAGCTTTAAAATGGCTAATGGAAGATGTCTCTTCAACCTCTGAATAACGCTAACTTTTATTCTGTAAATAATCCAGGACTGAAAGTACCTACATTATAAAATTTGCTTTGAACAGACAGGTTTGCCCCTCCACATTTCCACACTGCTCACTGAGTATATTATAAGCTGTATAATGGTTGACCGAATATAAATCATATGTGGACATTATGTTATAATTTGTCATATTAACCTGTCCATTTACAACCAGAATGTCCTCCCCAGCTTTTTTTTGTTTTGTTTTTTTGTTTTTTTTATTTAAATGCACACATTCCAGCTCCCAAAAAGGGGGAAAGGGGGTGCAGGTTTTACTTTAAGAACTTTCCCAGCATTGCAAAAATGTTGAAATATCAGAATAAATGTCAAGAAACCTATTCCTCAATGGTTTTTATTGTTCATAGTCCAAGTATTCTTTGGACCCCCAAAAAGACTGACTGCCCTTGCCCCAAGATCAGGGGTGTCCAAGTCCAGTCATCGAGACCTACTACCTTACAACTTTTAAATAGATTCCTGCTCAAACACACATGAATCAAATTGTTTGATTCCCTCATCAGGTCATTCAGCTCTACAGAGCCCTGGTACTGAGCCATTTATCTGATTCCGGTGTGTTGGAGAAGGAACGCATAAATGTTGCAGGTTAATGGCTTTCAAGGACTGGGCCTGGGCACCCCTGCCCAAGATGATACACACTCACTGGGGGGACCTGTTGTCCTGAGCCCAGGGAAGAGGGGGGACCAAGAGCTTCACCTGCCATCTAAATGTCATAGCAGAGCAGACAAAAGTGATGCAGGAAGGGCTGTTCAACTGAAAGCGGCGAGACAGACTCGAGCTGTGAGAAGGAGGAGGCAAAAAGTGCTTGCCGGTGGGGCGACAGGCCTGCTGAAGGACGTGGTTGGGGGCCCTCCAACACTGTGCCACCCTGGGTGGGGGGTTAGGTGCCTGAAAGACCGTGCTGTCAAACCTGTCAGTGGGCCTGGTCGCAGGAGCACTGTATGATGAAGAGTGACATACTGTAAGTCAAGCCCTCTGTAGGCAAGGCAAGTTTATTTATATAGCACATTTCAGTAGACAATCTTAAGTGCAGCACATGAAAAAAATAGGAAAAGAACATTACAGTGGCATAAAGGTAATTAAATAATTAACGAACACAAATTATTAAAGAGAATAAATAATTTGCTGATAATAAAAAAGATAAAAAATGAAACATTAATGATAAAATGATTGATAAGAAAATGGACTGAAACCTAAACAATAATGTTTAGATAGCACAGTCAAAGGCCATTCTCAACAATTAAGTTTTTAATCTTGATTTAAAGCAACTTCAGGTTTCAGTGCTTTTACAGTTTCTGGGAGTTTATTCCAGATTGGTGGAGCAGAAGAACTAAAAGTGGCCTTTACATGTTTGGTTCTGGTTCTGGGTATGCAGAGCAGATTTGAGCCAGAAGACCTGAGAGGTCTTGGTGGTTGATACACTGACAACAAGTCTTTAATGTATTTTGGTTCCAAGCCATTTAGTGATTTATAGACTATTTTAAGGTTTATTCTTTGAGCTACAGGGAGCCAGTGTAAGGACTTTAGAACCTGGGTGATGCGCTCCACCTTCTTAGTTCTAGTGAGGACGCGGGCAGCAGCATTCTGGATCAACTGCAGTTCTGTGTACGACTTTTTAGGCAGACCTGTGAAGACACCATTGTTATAATCAATTCTACTAAAGATGAAGGCATAAATTCGTTTTTCAAGTTCCTGCAGAGACATTAGACCTTTTATCCTGTAGATGTTCTTTAGGCGATAGAAGGCCGACCCTGTTGTGTGTGCCTCTGAAGGTTCAGGTCTGAGTGCCTCACTACCAATCAACAGTGTTGAATGCTGCATGAAGGTCATATGTAGTAGCAATTTTTTATCTGCCAAAGTCTGGCATCTTGCTCTTCTTTCCTACTGATTTTTTTTATTTTTTTATTTTTCCAGGAACAGCATCAGATGTTGATGCATCTAGTTTTATCCTGGAACATCATGTCAGCAGAGGGCTCTACAAATACGTATGTATGTGCGTTTGTGTCAAAGCGGTGGACTTAACAAACCCCCTTACAGGTCTTTCTGAAGCACTCCCTCCGGCCTGTCTTGTTTGCACAGCTTTGGCCTCTATTTTTTCTCAGTGGACATGATCACATGTTTTATTTCTCTTTCTTGGATTTCAGCTACATTTTTAGACCTGTATGTGCTTGCAATCTAATCTCAACTGGGGCAAAATCTTTAACAAATTCAGGTGAAAGTCTGAGCTCCTGATCAGAGCTTTGGCCTGAGAACATTTCTGGTTTAAAACACTACTGCCTCTGATTGATTAAAGACAGGTGCTCCCATCCCCTTTTCTTCTTGCTGTATGTTTCTCTCCTTAAGGCCTCAAAACATGGGGGAATGATGGCTCCAAGTGTTTTTTTTTTCCTTGTTCATAGGAATAAAAAAAGGGAGCATTTTCAGTTCTGCACAGTTGAGCATTCATTCAAAAAGAGAAGACTGTATAACAAGACATTTTATTCAAGTCTTGCTAGTCTTTGCTAAGTATGGGAATATCAGAATCAGAATCAGAATCAGCTTTATTGCCAAGTTTGTACATGCAAACAAGGAATTTGACTCCGGTACACTTTGCTCTCTGGGTTTTGTTTTTGCACTGCAGAATATACATATTTACAATGTACAATATACACATATATAAATAAAAAGGTGCATTTGCAACATCTGTATGCTGTTTTTGTATTCTTTTTAAATGTTCAACAGAGAAACAGCCTGGGGGAAAAAAACTGCCCTCTGGAGGCTAGTTTTTGTGAACAGTGCTCTGTAGCGGCGGCCTGAAGGTAAAAACCTGAACAGTTTGGGCAGGGTGTTTTGGGTCTCCAGAGATTTTAGCAGCTCTTTTCCTGACCCTAGACCTGTATAAGTCCTGGATGGAGGGAAGGTCAGCCCTGATTATTCTCTCTGCAGACCTGATTATCCGTTGCAGTCTGGACCTGTCCTGTTTTGTGGATGAACCAAACCACACTGAGATGGATGAAGACAGGACAGACTGTATGATGGCAGTGTAGAAGATGACCAGCAGCACCTGTAGAAGGTTGAACTTATTGAGTTGCCTCAGGAAATACAGTCTCTGCTGGGCCTTCTTTCGAACAGTGTCTATGTGTGAAGACCATCTCAGGTCCTCAGAGATGGTGGTTCTAGGAACCTGAAGTGGTCCACAGCTGATATAGTGTTGTTGAGGATGGTGAGGGGGGTGTATGGCGGTGGTGTTCTCTGAAAGTCCCCCACCATTTCCACAGTCTTGATTGCGTTCAGTTCCAAGTAGTTCTGACCACACCAGTGGACCAGCCGATCCACCTCCTGTCTGTATGAGGACTCATCACCGTCCTGGATCAGTCCAATGACAGTGGTGTCGTCTGCAAACTTAAGGAGTTTCACGGACGAGTCCGATGAGGTGCAGTCATTTGTGTAGAGGGAGAAGAGGAGTGAGGAGAGAACACACCCCTGGGGGGCACCAGTACTTGTTGATCTGGTTCGGGAGAAGATGCTCCCCAGTCTCACCTGCTGCTGTCGGTCCGTCAGGAAGCTGTTGATCCACTGACAGGTGGAGGCTAGGATGTTGAGCTGGGTGAGCTTCTGGTGGAGGATGTCTGGTATGATGGTGTTGAAGGCCGAGCTGAAGTCTACAAACAGGATCCTGGCGTACGTCCCTGTGCAGGCCCAAGTTGACAGCATCATCAGCCGACCTGTTTGCTCGGTTAGCAAACTGCAGGGGGTCCAGCAGGGGGTCTGTGACGTCTTTAAGGTGCTTCAACACCAGCCGCTCAAAGGATTTCATGACCACAGATGTCAAGGCTACCGGTCTGTAGTCATTTAATCCTAGGATGGTGGGTTTCTTGGGCACTGGGATGATGGTGGATCGTTTGAGGCAGGAGGGGACCTCACACGTCTCCAGTGACTCCAGTGATCCGGGTGAAGATCGGGGCGAGTTGACGTGCACAGGCTTTCAGGCATGATGGGGAGACGTTATCAGGTCCTCCAGCTTTCTTTGTTTTCATGGGCTGAAAGAGCCTATTTACATCTTCCTCAGGGATCTTTGGTGCAGGCATAGGATCTGAAGGTAGGGGGTTGGTTACTTTATGGGAGGAATTTGTTCCTGAATGGGATGTGGACGAGATGGTTTGAGGTGTGAACGGCTTCTTTTCATGTCTGCAGTAGATGCCATTGAGACGGTTGGCCAGGCGAAGACTCTGTTTAGGATGGGTGGGGGGGTCCTGTAGGCAGTCAGGTTTCTCAGACCAGTCCATACAGCCGAAGTGTCACCAGTAGAAAGGCTGTCTTTCAGCTTCTCACTGTAGCTTCTCTTGGCTGCTTTGATCTCCTTTGTTAGTCTGTTCCTGGCCTGCCTGCACCACGCCCAATCTCCACTGCTGTGAGATTCTTCCTTGTCCCTGCGCAGATTCCTGAGGTGTGGAGTAAACCCTGGCTTGTTGTTCCCAAAGGTGCATAAGGTCTTGGTCTGCACACACATGTCCTCACAGAAACTGATGTATGATGTCACCACATCAGTTAGTTCGTTTAAGTCAGTGGCTGAAGTTTCCAAAACAGTCCAGTCTGTGCATTCAAAGCAGGCCTGTAGCATCTGCTTTGATTCCTCAGTCCACTTCTTAACAGTGTGAACCGTGGCTTTGGAAGCTCTTAGTCTCTGTCTGTAGGTTGGGATGAGGTGGATAAGACAATGATCCGAGAAACCCAGAGCAGCCCTGGTAACAGCATGCTATGAGTCCTTTAAAGCTGTGTAACAGTGGTCCAGTGTGTTTTTGTCTCTGGTGGGACACTTAATATGCTGTCTGTATTTGGGGAGCTCTTTAGAGAGGTTTGCGCTGTTAAAATCTCCCAGTATTATGGTGAAAGAGTCAGGGTGTTTTTTCTCCACGTCTGTAATCAGCTCAGCAAGATGTCTTTCCGCGGCAGAAGTGCAGCCATGCGGTGGAAAATATGAGCCGATTATTATAAACGAGGAAAACTCTCTCGGTGAATAAAACGGTTTGAAGATTATGGAAAATGACTCCAGATCCGGGCTACATGTTTTCCCCAGCACTTTTATGTCTCTGCACCAACCTTCGTTTATATAAAAGCAGATTCCGCCTCCTCGCTTCTTCCCCGAGAGCTCCGTGCCGCCATCCGCTCTGAACAGCTGGAAGTCCGGCAACAGCAGTGCGCGGTCCGGGATGTTGTCACTCAGCCATGTCTCAGTGAAGCAGAGAACCGCTGATCCGCGGAGGTCCGTGTTTTTACCGGTGAGAAGAAGCAGTTCATCCATCTTGTTGCTTAGAGAGCGGACATTTGCCAGATGGATTGAAGGCAGTGGTGTACGAAGTCCTCTTTTGCGGAGCTTTCCTAGCGCGCCAGCATGCTTTCCCCTGCGGCGCTTTCGGCGCAGAATCCCATACAGAACCGCAGCTCCGCTTGCCAGGAGCTCGGTGAACCTTGGATCGGGGAAAGATGGTGAAAAAATCCCAAGAGAGGACTCTCTGATGTTGAGAAGTTCCTCTCTACTGAATGAGACCACAGAATTGTGGCCCGAGACCACAGTACTGAGGCTCGAAAAACATAAAAACACACAAAATACACAAACAAAGAGAGAGCGAAGCTCCTAGGCTGCCATCGTCGGCGCCATCACAGCAGAATTGCATTTCGAACATGTTTTATCTTTCTTTCTTTTTTTATTTGTTTATGCCAAATTTAGCGTTTGCAGCAAATAACTTAGTAAAATGTAGGAATACTTTGCCACCAATCTCTTGGGCTTTTTGTGTGTCTAAAGGCATGCAAGCTGGAGGCCACATTGTCAGAGTCTGGTTGTCACCTTGCCTGCTGCTAAGATTTTCCACCTCTAGGGGCCGTGGGAGCCTAGAGGTTCAGAGGACTATATGAGGGCGGCTTGCCAGCACTTCTACGTCTGAGTGTTTTTGCCCTCTGTGGTAGTACTACCTGGCCATCTACTTGGAAGAATTGTTTTGAAAGATATCCTGACTAACAGCTTGTTTTACCTTGTCTTAGGCACCCAGCCTCGCTCCTCGTTGAGATCTTTGAAGAATACCTTAGACCACAGTCTGGACTCTGCATTATTCCCCGGCTGGTGGCCCGCCCTGGAGATTCACCTGTCCGGTGAAGCGAACCCTGTCCACCCTCCAACGGTCCCTCCAGGATCACCTGAAAAGCCCCAATGGATTCAGCACGGCTTCACTGTTCCCAGACTCGCAATCCTCTTACCCTGGTGGATCGCCCCACCCGAATAGTAAGCCTAACTGTCTAATTAGTTGTTTAGTTCCACAATCTGAACTCACCTTGTCGTTTTCCCATTTCAGTCTGACGGCCTGCCTGGTTCCCCGTTCCATGTACATTCCTGAATTGTAAATAAATTGTTGAAACGTTTCTCCGTTTTGAGTGTTCTCTGCATGTGGGTCAAGTCGGCCTTAAAAACTATGACACACACTAAGGTTAAAGAGCATACAAATGTCGATATGCTTCCAAAACAGATGTGTCTGACTCAATTAGAATGCAATTGTAAAGTTAACTTATTTTAGTAATTTAAATCAGATATACTAATCTCATATATCAGAATCATTAAACAAAGAGTGATATACTTCAATATTTTATTTCTCTTACTTTGATTAACATGGCTTTCAACCAGTGAAATCCCACAATTAAGTTTCTCAGACAAAAATTACAGAAATTTCAGCCTACTCAAAACTCAATGTATTGTACAGCGCCTGCACTTCATTCTTTCAATTTCCAGAAGTTGGTTTCTTGAGGTATATTATCATCATCAGGACATCTGAGGTTTATGGTTCAGGAGTGGCTTAACACCAGGAATGTGACAGTTGTAGCCCGTGTACAGGACACATCTGGGTGTAGCAGCTCTTAAAGTACTGATTCCTCCAGCTGCAGCCCATGCTTTGTGAATCTACCCCAAGTTCTTGAATGGACTTTGCTTCACAATCATCTCAAGCCTGTTATCTCTGTTTCTTGTGCACTTTTTCTACCTCACTTTGCCCTTCCACCTATCTTTCTATTATGCTTGGATGCAACTCTCGGTGAACAGCCAGCTTCTTTAGTAATGCCCAGTAGTGGCTTATTTCCTTTACGAAGGGTGTCTGTAACTGTCTGCTGAATTGCCAAGTTAGTAGTCTTCCCCATGATTGTGTAGGTCATAAGATAACTTATTTTCATTATCTGAGAAACTGCATTTCAGGGTTTTATTGACTCTTGTAATACATCACTCTGTGTACGTTTAAAGCATTTCACTTTCAAATAGAATCACTGAAATAATTGAAATTGTTCAATGATATTATCATTTACTGAGATCCCCAAAATATTAAACAAAACGTTTGACAGAGTCATGGAGAGGGATTCTTGCAATACAGTTACACGTCTTCCTTCTTTCATTTTCCAGAAGTTGGGAATCCTAATTTCAGCATAAATCACACCTTGGATTTATGCAATGTAACTTTTTAAAATTACAAGATTTTTTGTCAAGAAGCGTTGTTACAAGGAAAACCTTAACCAAACAAAATGCCATATTTTTAGTAAGTTTACATAGCCGTGAAAAAGTAACTGTGCATGAATTCAAATTTCTCTTTGATAACTCCTTTGCTGCACCAAAATTAGTAGCCAATGGTTTTGCTTTAATAAGGTGTTAAATACTGATGCCCGGGGCATAAACCAGAATAACTGAAATTAATTGTAACCCCATAATTTTAAATCATCATCGAGGTTATTTTGGGGACAGATAAAAAGACTTTGCATCCTACTGAGGCAACTACAGTGTGCAGTAAGCTGCAAATGTGATCACAGTCAGCCAATGCTCAACAGCACCAGGAGCTAACACCTGGTGATGTCTGCATCTGAATCAGAGCAAGGGAGGCAACCCAAACAGCTTTACTTCTTTTGTGCAAAGGGCTGTGGCTTAAAATATTCTCGCCAGGGTTTCTTCTAAAATTTCTCTCTTGCTGAGTTCGGTCACAGCAGGAAGGTTAGTTTGAAAAATCATAATCGGGTCCCTGGGCAGCCCTGAGGGTGGTAGAGAAGATACTCCATCCTGGTTCTCCTGATGTTAACTCTCCCATTATTAACTTTTGTGTAAGGTATTACTTTTTTTTTTGAAAGGGCGGTAAGACATAGAAGTGGTTTAGGAATCCTGCTGAGGAGAAACAGACGCCATTACCATGGTGCATTATTTTCTTACTGCCCCATGGTGGCTTGGATGGGACTCACGATTCGCAGGCACATCAAAAACATTAAACTTCTGCTTTCTTCTGGCAAAAATTCTGCCATTTTCAAGACAGTGGCATTTGCAGAGCCATGCTTTTTTTCTCTCCTTGTTCTCCACTTTGCTCCTACTGTAATCCTGTAAACCATATTTTCCCAGTCACTTTCTGTCCTCCACTCATACATTTGTCTCACCCTCTCCTTCAACTTATATTCCTGTAAAGGAGAAAAGATAACATGCAGTCTCTCTCATTCAGGCTGTGTGAGTACTTACATCCCAGCCCATGTGTGACTTTTTCTATTCATGTCATGTGCCTCATATATTCTGGAGAATTGCAGTGCATTTCATAGCATCAGCTAAAAAGGAAAGGAATATTACAGCCATGGTTAGAGTAGTACCACAAAAGCATGCAGCATCACAGCTCACAGCAGTCATTAAACTGCAGCCAATCAACAAATTCTGGCATGCTGAAAGCAACAAGGTTGCTTTGTTAACCACAATGACAAGTTCAAGCTGTTGGGTTAATTGCTTTGGCTGGGTTAGTCAAATATTGGGTCAAAAATATGATCCAGAAGTTGGGTTAGAGATCCACCACATACAATCACTTGCCAGTAGCACTAGGCTTGATACCCTTTTGCCTACTTAGTTTATGCATTATATTTAACAAGTGTTTGGAGACATTCCTTTAAGATTTTAGTCCATACTGGGATGATAGGATAACACAGTTGCTGCACATCCATGATGTTAATCTGCTACATCTCAAAGTTGCTCTTTAGGATTGCGATTGGGTGACTGTAGAGGCCACTGAATTGAACTGTATTCAATGCCAATGCCAGTGTAAGATGGCTGTAGCTTTGTGATATGTTTATTATCCTGCTGGACGATTGGTATACTTTGGCCATAATGGGGTGGACAAGTTATGCAACAATATCCAGGCTGTGTTGATACAAGGCAAGATGAATTCATGCGCCTATGTTGTTTATGCCAAATACCCTACTATCCAAATTGTTTAGCTACAATAACAACTCATTGGACAGGGCTACTTTTTTCAAGTCTGTTATTATCCAGTTTTGGTAAGGCTGTGTTAATTGTAGTCTCAGTTTCATGGATTGAAACCTGGACACTTAATGCAAGCATAATATACTACAAAAATATGGCAGTTACAGGATCTATAAATGAGCTAGTGGTCAGCAAGTAGCCCAAAGTTGAAGATTGCACCTTGGATTGATGTCACATCCAGGATTAGAGCATTCATGCAAGTTGAAAAACCAGTGGGATTTGGCTATAAATGACTGTTAAGAAATGCCAAAGGCAATTATTAACAAAGTTAATCAAAAGATGGGGCACCACCAAGGTTTGCTTTGATTAATTCTAATTAGGGTCAGTTTGTCTTGAAAAACTAATTAAAAACAAAAATTGGTATGTGTTCAAACAATCAGCTCACAATGGAAAGCAGAAGAGTAAATACAACATAAAATAATATCTAAAATGATTTGCCAAGTTAGAAATCAATAACCTTTTGGGCAATTGATTCTTAATGTTTTGTCAACTCGCCATCACAGTGGCTGATTGAATAGAGTCATGGACTACCAAGGTGAGGGATAGACCCACAATTTGTCTGTCTTGATGGGAGACATATCACATCCAAAATCAGAAGCTCAGTATAGGAAAGGAAATAACACTGGGGTGCTCTTAAGCAACCACTTTAATTTCCACATGTACCTTTGGGTACCATTAATGCAAATATTAATGTGCTTATGAGTGCTGGCAGCATGCTATGGCCAATAGCAGCACGAGTAGAATGAGCTGCGTTTTACAGCAGAACAAATGGTGGCTACTGTTTTAAAATTAATAGGAGACACAATTTATCATGTTTAGGAGTGGATGCAGGTTACTATATATGGAGATGAAGGGAACACCCAGTTGTGGATAAAGAGGAAGAACAGTGCTACACGCCAGAGCTTTGTGCTTCTATAACTTTCAGCTGTGAAACTCCTCCTTCCTGGGAGCTATCATAAAAACTGATTAATGTTGTGCATTCTGGGATTCAGTTTTTACCTTCTTTTATGTTTTCTGGGTAGTTCAGTTATTTTGTTCCTCAATTGGCAGGGCCCCAACACATATAACTGTATGTAATATAACTGTCTTGATATTAGCCATTCAGAAACCAGAGGAGCACAATTCAAGTATGCAACTGGTTTAATGAGTTACAAACTATCAGAAGTGCTGATGAAAAGATTATACCTCTTAATGTTACTTTGTCTATGTGTGGCAGCCATATCGAATAATGAACAGTGGGTTGCTTGCAAAGTTGCAACCTAACTTTCCAAGTCACAATTGTGACTACAGGGGGAGATCTTGTTAATTTCCAAAGTGGGAGCTTGGAAAATCCAACTTCAGAGTAAAAACCAAACCATGCAGTCCAAACAAATTATTTCAACCATCTATCCATCTATTGTCAACACTTGCTTATCCTTGCTGGTTTGGAGAGGGGATTAGTGCCTATATCCACCGGTTATTTGGCAAGAGGCACCGTGCACCCGAGACAGGTAGCCAGTCCACGCATGCATGGTGAGAACATGCCCACTCCATGCAATAAAAGCCCTGGGCTAGATTTAAACCCAATACCTGATGGATACAAGGCAGTGGTGGTTTTAATATGGGGTACATGGACAATTACCCAAAGTGGCAATGAAAAGGGTACACACAAACATCAGATAAAAAATGTGGCTTCTGTCTGTTGCACCTTGCATAAGTTTTGTGTTGCTTTTATGAACTGTATGTGCATTCAATGATCAATTGGTTCCCCCCTCCTTACTGCTGAGAAAGGGAGACTATTTTCACTACTTTGTGCAGGACGGTACTGCATTTTATCCCAGATTTTAAATTATTTCCTGCATTTTAATTGGATGGGTTGTCAGAAAGACGGGCTCACCCAGGACACAATTCATGCGAGACAACAACTGTAGCATTGTGCAGCCCCAGCACCACCTTGGAGCCTTTTAGCAGAATCTGTATGTATATAAACTAAAAATTGTGTGTTTAGTCTATATGTCAACAAAATACATTTTATTGTCTGAATTTAATTTTCTTAATTCAGACAAAACAGAAGTTGTCGTCTTTGGACCGGAGTCTTTAAAAAAGAAACTGCTTAGTCAATCACTTAACCTGGATAGCATTAAATTGACCTCCGGTAATAAAGTGAAAAACCTTGGTGTTATTTTTGACCAGGAGATGTCATTTAAATCCCATACAAGCTTCTAGGATTTCCTTCATTCACCTCCGGAACATTGCCAAAATTAGAAATATCCTATCCAGGAGTGACGCTGAAAAACTAGTCCATGCATTTGTTACTTCAAGGCTGGACTATTGTAATTCTTTACTATCAGGATGTCCACAAAATGCAGTTAAAAGCCCTCAGCTGATTCAAAATGCTGCAGCAAGAGTTCTGATGAAAATTAAAAAGAGAGATCATATTTCTCTTATTTTCAATTCCCTTCATTGGCTCCAGAATATAATTTTAAATTTCTCCTCCTCACATATAAACCCCTTAATGATCCAGCTCCATCATACATCAGAGATCTGATTGTTCCATATGTTCCTAGCAGGGCACTTCGTTCTCAGACTGCAGGTTTACTGGTGGTTCCTAGAGTCTCTAGAAGTAGAATGGGAGGCAGATCCATTAGTTATCAGGCTCCTCTCCTGTGGAACCAGCTCTCGGTTTTGGTCCGTGAGGCGGACACTCTGTCTACTTTTAAGGCTAGGCTTAAAACTTTCCTCTTTGATAAAGCTTATAGTTAGAGTGGCTTAGTTTATCAGGGAGGGAGCCTTCCTCCCTCCCTGTTAGATGGAGTAAGGGGGAGTCCGGTTTAGCCTAAACCGGCTCAGTTATGGTTGAGGTGCAAACACACCCTCCATTTCTGCTACCTGTATGACCCCTTCTCTTTTCCAGTGGTTATAATCAGTCTGACAGAGAGAGGTATCCCAATCCTTGTGGTTTTTCTCTCTCCTAGACATGGCGATTGACTGAGCTTTTACTGTGACTAATTATATGTGCTCTCTTTCAGACTCTAACCTTGAAAACTGGCTCAGAGTTCATATGTTCTTTCTTTCTAGGTGAAACGACTAAAGGAGCTACATCCATTAACATTTACTTTTCCTTCCCATAGAAAGTACTCCTGGATCAGTGCATTTTTTTGTTCTCTTTGTGTCTCTGCTCTGTTCTCTCTAACCCCCAGTCGGTCGTGACAGATGACCGCTCACACTGAGCCTGGTTCTGCTAGAGGTATCTTCCTGTTAAAAGGGAGTTTTTCCTCTCCACTGTCACTACATGCATGCTCAGTATGAGGGATTGCTGCAAAGTCATCGCCAGTGACTGTCCACTGTCTCTACATGCTCATCCGGGAGGAGGGAATGCTGCAAGTCACTGACTGGATGCAATCTGCTGGGTTTCCTTAGACAGAAAAACTTTTTATCCAATTTGAATAAATAACTAATTCTGACTGCACTGTTCAATGGTTAGGACTAATTGAAATGTATGTACCTGACTTTTGTGAAGTCCCTTGAGACAACATGTGTTGTGAATTGGCGCTATATAAATAAAACTGAATTGAATTGAATTGAATTAAAAAGTATGTGGATTAAAGTTATCTTCAATTATAACAACGAACTTGTCGGAGTTGATAGACTAAAAACTCAGTTTTAAAAAAAACTATATGTAAAAAATATATAATAAACACATAATTTCAACAATATGCATCTCTGACTTGTGTATTTTCTCTTGCTCTGTATTGAACATAAATCTGAAAATATTTACAATATTTATGCTCCCTGAATATCCTTTGTAAACAGGCCAAGAAGAGGACATTACAGTGGCCGGGGGGTGCAAACCAACATTACAAAATCTAAAACACTTTTACAAACCTAAAGACAAATTAACATTTCAGAAAACAATTTAAAAAGATGCGAAACAATTTTACAAGTACTGAAACAAATTTACATTTCAGAAAACACATTTACATTTCAGAAAACAATTTAACAAGATGCGAAACAATTTTACTCGTACTGAAACAAATTTACATTTAAGAAAACACATTTACATTTCAGAAAACAATTTAACAAGATGCAAAACACTTTTACAAGTACCGAAACAAATTTAAGTTTGACAAAATCAACCGGAAAAGGAATGTACCAACGCCGAAGCTGACCCGGAAATGATAACGATTGCACTCATTGTGTCCTTCAGGGGTTGCATCCTTCGAACGCCGTATTTGTAGGCCGATTACGTTCAGAGTTTTCCGTTCCCGCCGTAGTAACTGGCTAAACTTGGAGATATCTGGCCGGACTCCCGGCACTAAGCTCCTGCTGGCAGTCATCACAGTGAACGTTTAACACAAGTTATTCCTAACAGTTTATGTTAATATTATTTTAATTGTTACTGAAAATCGATTTGACATTTCAGGTGATATTAAGGTTAACCAGAATAAATGGACAACTTTATGTAATCTAACTGTATCGCTGGAGAGTGTGATTGAGAATAAATAGGCTTTTCAATATTCATTTTTGATGAAGAAATGTGCCATATGTTTTAAAAGTTTATTTATAATTCAGCTAGCATTATAATTTCTGATTCCAGGCACACCCGACAAGGAATACACTTCCAAATGTAAGTGAATCTTAGTAAATAAGTTAAAAGTTTAAAAGAGCTTGTTTAAGGCATTTGCAAAGAAATATTTTAATATTTTTCAAATTAAGACAAATGTAAAATTAAAAAAGGCTTTATTTTTGCTCTGATGTTAAGCAAGATGGTTTTTTTTTGGTATTTTCATAATTTTTTAGGGACAAAGGAGCAGACGGGCCAGTTTATTAAGCTCAGGGGTGAGAACCACCACCTTTTTACTGGTGCTAAAAACTCAGCCACCGTGGCTTGGAGGTATAATAACAACATTATTTGCAGTCAGTTTCTGTCCAGTTTCAATAACTCCTATCTTTCTAACTTTCATAAATATCCACCCATTGATTAACATACTTCTTTCGGTTTTCCCTCTTTCCTTTTGTTTGTATAGGACAATTCTTGAGAAGATGGGCCAACAGGGGAAGGTCACCCCCTTGCAGGCCAAAACAATGTGGGACAATTTGAAAAAAAAAAAGAATTTAGAGTATGTTCAGAAGTTCTCATGTCACACACAAATAAAAGAATATTTCTAAAAGTCTTGTTGGTTTCTCTGTTTAGTCAAGTCTTTTTTTTATTCCCTCTAACTTTAGGATTGTAAGAATCCAGGGTCAGGAGAGGGAGTCAGTGAAAAGCCCACTGCTACTACTGGACCCTGGTTTGTCCTTATTGATGAGGTTTTGGGACAGAGGCCTTCCACAACACCTCCTGTCCTAAGTGCCTCCATACCTGAGAACATTCCAGGGCCACCAGGGTAACCAGATGGAGAAGGAAGACAGTGAGCCAGCAGGAAGGGGTCAGAAAAGAAAAAGGGACAAATGTGAGGAGATGATGGAGTTGATCAGGGAGGACATGAGGCTACAGAGAGAAGCAGAGGAGAGGAGGGCACAGAGAATGGACAGACTTTTTTCCATCTTAGAAAGAATGGCACCAAAATAAGGTGCTATAAAAGAAATAATATTAAGTTTTCTTCAGATTGTTTCTTAAAGTTTTAAGGTGTTCTAGTAAATTTCAAAATTGTTTTTGTCACTAATGTTATTTACATTTGACCTAACAATACATCAACTTCATTCAAATTTGTAAACACAAAGTTTATTTTGAATATTACAAATAGTATTTTAAACAGAATGTGGAAAAAAAGAACATTCAAACAGATCAGAATTACAAGAAACAAAAGGCATAAAATAAAACTATGTACAAGTATTTAGAATGGCAACAGCAGGATCAACCTGAGTGACCAGTTCCTGGAGCACCTCTTCAACAGAACAAAAAGGCAGATTTCTTTCCGAACAGAAGGTCTCTGGCGGTGTGGCTACATCTCTCGCAAGGTCAGAGACATGGATGGGACGCTGCAACTGAGACCTGTGGTTTGTCTTTTCTGGATGGTGAGCTAAGCATCACACAGGTGGTCTCCAGATGTTTGTGATGCCTCTTTCTGCTGTCCATGTCATTGTCCCTCAAGTTTAAAGGGCTGGCTGAATTGACAGCTGCCACATCACTAAGATGTAATCAGAAAAATGCAGAATTAGAAGATGGTGCTCACAAAATATTACAAAAATTAATCACATCTATAATAATATACTTGCCTGCCCACAGTAGTCATGTTCTGGTGGTACCTTCTCCAGGGCAGACACCTCAGCTGAAAGCTGGTCCTGCCAGAGAACACCGCTGACTGCCTCAGTCCCGACCTCACCCTCATCCTCTTCTACAGCCTCCTCTGGGTCATCCTCTGGGGCCATGACATCCCAGCACCAAGGCAGATGTTGTGGAGGATGGTGCATGCTTTTATGACCTGAAAACAATTTAAAAGAGGGTGCATATGCGTGTATGTGTATATATTATGTATAATGTATATATAAAATGGATCTAGGTCAAAACCTACGTGAGGTACAAAGGTGTGGTGCACCTCCAGCGCTGTCAGGAAGATGGCCCTGAATCTGGTTTTCATCATTCCAAAAACATGCTCTACTATAGAGCGTGTTTTTGGAATGATGGCTGTTAAAGCGCTGAGCTCCCACACCTTGTATTGTCCTCTTGTAGGGAGTGATGAGGGAGAGTGGATATTGGAGGCATGGGTACCCTCCATCAGCAAGGATAAAATGCCCTGGAGGAGGATAAACTGACTGCACAGTGGGCTGTGGCGGAGCACCCTAGAGTCATGCACTGACCCAGGCCACCCCACATATGTGTCAATACAATGGCGCAGATGGTCAGAAACTGCTTGCAGGATTATGGAAGGGAAGAGTTTCCTGTTCCTGTAGCACTGACCATCAGGGCCGCTTGGACACCTGATACGGATATGGCAGCCATCAATTGCACCCACAGCTTTAAGAAAAGGTCTGTGGCGTGCCAGCCCTGCAAAATCACAGGACACTGCCTCCAAGTCCTCAGGGGTCTTTAGAAGGTAGACGACCTCATGACGAATAGCCACGATCTCCTTTGTAACTCTGTGGACGATGCAATGGACAGTAGAGCGAGGCATCACAAACACTCTGCAGACCACTCTGTGGGATGTTCCACTTGCCAGCCAGAAAAGAAAAACCAAGGTCTCAATAGTAGCACCCCATCCATGTTGCCGATCCTGGTGCAAAAGATTAAGCAGCACTGCCAGAGACTCCCTGCTCAGCCGAAAATCAGGCTTGGTGTCCTCCTGGTTGAAGAAGCGTTTCAGGACTGGGACACTCAGGTTGATCCTGCAGTAAAGGGGTCTGGTCTAGAAAAGGGAAGAATGGATATGGAAAAACACATTATTTTTAAGGCATGCTTCTGGATATTTTAAGTGATCAAAGCAAGTAGATACTAATACACCAAAAACACTGCATTATTATATAATTATCAAAGACCAGCCAGAGGCGATCAAATACTTTATAATTCCCATCTATCTTAAAATTGAAAGTTGTTGTTTATACATATTATATATATATATTATATATATATATATTATATATATATATATATATATATATATATATATATAATATGTTGACATACATTAACCATAAAGTTGCTATCTATTTGTTTATTGCCTAGAAGCTTTGAGTTAAATCAAACCTCTTTTTACCTGAACGTGATTGTCTCTCAGCCGGAGATAAAGGAGATGTCTGCATCGACGATAAAACTGCTGAAGTTCCTCAAAAATTTAAAATAAAACTACCAGAAGTTCGGCTCCATTCTGCTTTAACTGCTTTTTTCTCCTCGCAGCAATGGTTGCTAGGCGACAGCTGTTACGCTGAGGTGAGGCCGGGAACAGCTGGTAAAGGCTAGACCGTCCCAATCCGCAGCTGCTCACTTCCGGCCTCCGTGGTTTTAGCCAGCGCCATAGAAGGACCCTTTAATTTTCTATGGCGCTGGTTTTAGTGGTCGACGAAGGACCCAGCCACGTAGACCGGGTCCTTCGAAGGATGCAGACACCTGAGGATGACTTCCGGGTCAGCCTCGGCGTTGGTACATTCCCTTTCCAGTTGATTTTGTCAAATGTAAATTTGTTGCAGTACTTGTAAAAGTGTTTTGCATCTTGTCAAATTGTTTTCTGAAATGTAAATTTGTTTTCTGAAATTTAAATTAGTTTCAGTACTTGTAAAAGTGTTTTGCATCTTGTTAAATTGTTTTCTGAAATGTAAATTTGTTTTGTGAAATGTAAATTTGTTTTCTGAAATATTAATTTGTATTCTGAAATGTAAATTTGTTTTCTGAAATGTAAATTTGTTTCAGTACTTGTAAAAGTGTTTTGGATCTTGTTAAATTGTTTTCTGAAATATTAATGTTTTCTGAAATGTAAATTTGTTTTCTGAAATGTAAATTTGTTTCAGTACTTGTAAAAGTGTTTTGCATCTTGTTAAATTGTTTTCTGAAATGTAAATTTGTTTTGTGAAATGTAAATTTGTTTTCTGAAATATTAATTTGTATTCTGAAATGTAAATTTGTTTTCTGAAATATTAATTTGTTTTCTGAAATGTAAATTTGTTTTCTGAAATGTAAATTTGTTTCAGTACTTGTAAAAGTGTTTTGCATCTTGTTAAATTGTTTTCTGAAATGTAAATTTGTTTTGTGAAATATTAATTTGTTTTCTGAAATGTTAATTTGTTTCGGTACTTGTAAAAGTGTTTTGCATCTTGTTAAATTGTTTTCTGAAATGTAAATTTGTTTCAGTACTTGTAAAATAAATATCGTTTTACTTCATATCAGACCTTTATTGTTTATATTTTGTATCCTTTTGTTACCAAAAAAGCTAAATATTTTATTACTTTAACTTTTAATTCATATGGACTTGTTGAACAGAATGTGGGTCTTTGATTACATTTTCTGTCAGTTAATTTCATTTGTTCACTCCTTCAAGACAGAAATATGTCTGCCAGGGGAAAAAATGAACATACTGTATCTCTGTTTTAAATGATTGGAGAAGATAAGATGCTCAAGATCAAGTTTTTGATCTTCTCTTTTACCTGTTATTTTGTCTTGTATATTTCACAAACTAATCTGATTTTCATGCTCTGTCATGATAATAACATAAGAACCTGCTGAATGAAGTCGCAAAGAAGATTATTTACCTCCCTTTAAAGTATTCCTCAGAAAATAGTTGGTGGATTAATTTATTGGACTGTGTATTTATTGCTGATGAAGAACAGAGTAGCTTTAAATGTTGTTTGGAAGGAACATCTCTGTCTTTGTCAAAATATTTGTGCTTATTGGAGATAGTTAATGGTGCATCTCTGCCCTTGTTGTGTGTTGCTTGTGTTGTCTTGTTGCTTGTTTACTTAGGCTAGCTAAATTAAAACAAGCAAAGTTGTCATATAATGCTACTGTAGGTACTGTAGCTGCTGGGTAAGTATACAAGTGAAGTGCAGCCCCCCATTTATTTTAATAAATCTAGAATCTCAACTAAATAATTTATGTTGAATACATCAAGCAGTCTGTCTGTGGGTTTTTAAATAAGAATTACCTCTTTGAGTGCTGTTTTTTACAGAATCACTTTTAGTGTTTAGAACATGTCCCTTTCAAATAGTTATTCAACTAAACAGAATCCATAAAGGGAAAGACATGACTGTGGGGTTTACTACAATATACCATATTTCCATTCTAAATCGCCAGCTCCGATTTAAGCAACATGAGTAGTTTGGAAAGTTTCAATTGTTTCACCTTTTGTATGATGTGGAAAGCCTTAAAATGTTCTGCACATGTTGAGTTGTACGGTGGGGTGTGCTTTTGCGCTTGGCCGCATGGTGGCATCATGTGCTGCGCTGCCACTGCTTTAGATCCAACTGTTACCTCATGAAGAACCCCGGACTCGTCCTCCTCACTATCCGACACACACAGACGAACCGGCTGTCTGGCACAGACTACAATACTATGACTGCGCGGAAGTCCCCCCGCCTCTACCACAACCACCTCCACCAGCAGCAGCCTCCCTCATTCTCCGCTCCCAGAGCTGCGGAACTTCTCGTCAGCGCTGTTGTCAAACTGAACTGGCAACCTTGACAGCGCGCCGTGGAGAGGAAGTTTACAGGAGTGTGTCCGTGGCTCATTTTCTGCAGCTTCTCCTCGGAGAAGACAGGGGACAAAAGTCTTCTTTTTGCTTTGGAGTTCCTGTAAGCCGCTGAAGTTTGGTGTGTAAAGGAAAAGGGAAGAAAGAAATTGGTGGATGTGAGGAGAAGGGAAGTGTGCGATCCATCAGTCATTACAGGTGCAGAGAGAGATAGAAATTGGAACTTGATCCCTCAGTCAGTAGGAAACATCATCCGGAGTATCACACAGTCTGTGGAATTGGACGGAACTCGAACTGTAGAACAAACAGACTGTCTGTCCGAATTTCAGCAGCAGCTGCTGTTAGCGTTCCGTGCGCTCTGCTTGGTGCGCTCTGACGGACAGCGAGGCGGAGTGAGACCCACGGGGCTGCAGCAAGAGATCCGCGTCGGGGTTTCCAGCACCGGGGAAACATACTCAAACCCGCCTGGCACTTGTTGTCCGCTACGGTCGGCTTGGAACAATGTTGGAGAAGCGCTGGAGCGGGTCGATGTGGCGCGCCACATGGATTTTATTTCTCCCCTTTCTCATTCACTCCACGCCAGCCCAAGGTAAGAAGCGTTGCCGATCAGGCCCCGCTGTTGTGTGTCGTCCCGCAGCTTTGCTGGGTGTTTATGTGGAAGTTTTTTTTCTGTTGTGGAGACGCAGGAGCTCTGATGTTGTCGTTGTTCTTTGGCTTTTTGCACCTACGTTATGATCTCCTTGCCACAAACACCTTCTCTTGAAAAAAATATTTAGACTTTTACTATATCCTTTATACCTGAACTTAACCTGTATCCAAACTTCATTGGAGGTCAAGTCATGCCTTCTTAAAGGTTTTTTTTCTATCTATTTTTCTTTTCAGTATAATTTTTCAATATTCCCTGTTTAAAACAAATGCAAAGCCATGTTTCATTAAAAGGCCAAGCAGATTCATAAGGGGTTATTATTTAATCAGTCCTCTGCGCTGGATTCTAAACTTTACACAGCATATAAACGGATGTGCAGCGATTAGCGCCAAAACGCTGGAAATGAGTTTTTTTCTAAGAATTATGATTATGCAGCAGCCACGTTATTAAACACACTTTTAATAATTCGTTGTTCTAATTAGTATCACTTTCTCTACAAACACTGTGACTTAGATTAAAATCCCTCCAAATATCCCTGTAATATTCCAGTGGAGACACTGGGAGTACAGAGCAAGAGGGGAGTCTGATGCCAACATTTTCTCTAAAGCAGCTGTCACATCCCTGCAAGGTGTTACTTTCTAGGCTATATTTATCTGTATAGTTTATTTACTTGCAGCAGTCACAAATTACAAATTGTGTTTCTTTTTTTGCACATGAACAAAACTGTTTTTTGGAAAACATATTGCAGTTTAGTACATGTTGGGTACAAGCTTAACAGAGAGAAAATTCAGAACAGAATCAATGGTCCTGTGGTTGCTCTCTTGTAGCTGCTCCATCCATTTTCTTAACAGTTTGCAGGATTGCAAGCTATATCCAATGGGCAAGAGGTGGGGTATACCCTAGACAGTTCGCCAGGCCATCAAAGAGCAACACGGAGACACACAGGATAAACAGCTATGCACACACTCATGTCTACGGGCAATTTAGAGAGCCCAATTAACCTAACAGCCATGCTTCTGGACTGTGGGAGGAAGCCAGAATACCCAGAGAAAACCCTCTCATGCATAGGGAGAACATGCAGACTCCATGCCAAAAGACACCAGACCGGGATTCGAAACCCAGACCTCCTTGCTGCAAGACACCGACTTCACCAACGTGCAGCACTCCAGAGCCGTGTACATCCTATTCAGTGATGACCACAGTTTTTGTTTTGGATTGTTGCTGCTTGAACAAACCTCATTTTTGTAAGGGAATGTTTTTTTTTTTTTTTTTTGCTGTTAGAACTTGGGATAATTGTGTTAGGTTCACCTGGCAAGTACTGGGTTGGACCCCCTTTTGCTTTAGAACTGCTTCAATTTAACAAGAATTTAGGCATGGATGAAACATTCCTCAGAGATTTTGGTCCATATAGACATAGCATCAGAAAATAGTTAGCCAAAACCGGTAATAAAAGTCAAGATGGATCAATTCTTTCATGTTGTTTATGCTGAATTCTGAACCTACTATATAAATGTTGCAGCTGCTATTGCGATTCACCAGCCCAGGAAAATTCTATCCAATCTGTTATTGTAGTTTTAGGGAGCTTGTGAATTGTGTTCTTGGTTTTCTTTGCTTAGCTGACCAGAGTGGTTCCTGGTGTGGTTTTCTGTATACCTAGCCCATCTGCTTCAAGATATGACATGTTGTGCATTCATATATGCTATTTTGCATACTTTGGTTGTAATGAATGTCTATTTTAGCTACTTTTGCCTTTCTGTCATCTTGAATGTGTCTGCCTATTCTCCTCTGACATCAACAATTTTCTTTCACTACTCCTGGTTAATTGATATTTTCTCTTACAATTCTCTGTACACCTGAGGGATGGCGGGGATGAAAATCCCAGTAGATCAGCAGTTTGTAAAATATTCAGACCAGTTTGTCTTGCACCAACAACCATGCCACGTTCAAACTCATTTATAGCCCGTTCTTCCCCATTCTGATGCTCATTTTTAACTCCAGCAAAAGACATCTTCACAACGTCAAGATGCCTTAATGCAAAGGTGTCAAACTCCAGTCCTCGAGGGTCAGTGTCCTGCAACTTTTAGATGTGTTCCTGGTCCGATACACCTGAATCAATTTGATGAATGTACTTTTTTGCATGCAGACACGTTCTACAGGGTCCTGCTAATGACCTAATTATTTGATTTAGATGTGAGGCAGAGGCCACCTAAAACTTGCAGGACACCGGCCCTCAAGGACTGGAGTTTGACATCCTGTGAGTTGTGCCATATAATTGTCTACTGATTGGCTAATTGGCTACTTGTGACAATTAATTGAACAGGAGTGCCTAATGAAGTGGCCTTTGAGGGTACACCATGCAAAGTTACGTAAGTAATGCATTTCCCGAAGTACCCACCCCCTTACCAACATATAAATCCCCAATAAAGCTGTGACCAAATGAGAAATACAGATGACATGAGCCAATGTTGTAAAACAAAAATTAAATACATCAATAAATCAATAAAAAATCAATAAATGTATAAGTAACTAAACATCACATATCAACAATTAATCTTTACCTCCATTAATTCCATTTACCAAACCAAAATGGTGTATAACCAAAGTTGAACTGAAATGTCCTTCGGTGGAAGCCACCTGTGTATCACCTAACTGTTACATTATGCTGAATTCATTAACCAGAGTACATTTGTACAGCCTTGCTTTCACTCATTTGATAGATCTGTACTACAGTATTTACATAAAATCCAAATACAATGTATGCAATATCACAATCGCAAAAGACTGCTGTGATGCAGTATTTAGTAGGGGAAAATATTTCAGGTGCCATGTATTCAAACTTTGCTTAACAAAAATACATTTTGTCAATTTGATGGCCTTTCAGTGCTTTTTATACCCACCTTGGATCTAAATCTCAGTGGCCATTATGGTAAAGCTCAGGAAGATTGGTTGGGTCATGATGGATGAAAAGAATTGTGTGAAAAGTATTAGTTGATAACTGTTGATATTGTCATAGCAATCATGTCATTTTTTCCCAATGTATTGCAGCCCTAATCTTTACCAATTCTGGGTGACAATGACATGACACCAGTGGGATTAAAAAACATTTTTTTTGCTTTTCTCTGCCTCCAAGTCACCATTTGGTTAGTTGGGATTCAAGTGTTGCTGGAACTGTGAGGAGAGAGTATTACCTTTCAAGATAGACTTTGAGCTCTTGCTGCGGCTCACTCAATAATATAATGTTGAAAAAGATGGAAAAAAAAACCAGGGAAGATATCCATCATTCATGAGGCCATATCCTGGTGCCTGACATTTACAGGAGATTGATAACTAGTGTGTCCCAGGGATTAAGAGTCCTGACATTATTGTTTTCTCCCACTCTGTAACTATATCTCTACTTGCTGCCTGCTTCCTGTATGCCTGTCTTCTGCTCGCTTTCCGTGTGAATGCTTATTTAACCAAGCAAGCTGAATAAGAACACGTTACACCCAGTGGTAGCCTGGGTAGTAGACTTTTGCAGTGTGCTTTCTTTTGGCTGTGCAGGGGCGTGGAAAGACACATGTGACTGCTCACGCCAGGGATGAAGTACTGCCAATCACTCTCACTTTCCTTCTGTTCGGTCCATCGAGCCGTGGCCCTCAGATCCCATTACATAGTCGCTCCCGGGTCAAAAAATGTAGGATTTAATTGGACTCTCTTCAGACCGTTCAGAGTGCAGTTGGTTGGAAGTGACCCTGGTGTGGGCTGCTCTCTCCCTATGATTAAAGAACATGAAGAGGCGAGTAGTATGCCTCTGGATGGACGTGTTGGCTGCTGCACGCCACGTTTTAATGACCAGTCCACTAAAACAGCTTTTTAACAACGGGAGAATGGCCTTCATCAGACCAAAGGGCTTTAAAGTCTTCCTTTAGGGCTTGTTGAGCAGAGAGAGATGAACTTCTGTGCCTTAATGTTGGATCTTTTCACTCATCATAATTGTGCACAGCAGGGAAGAGGAAAGAAGTCTTTGCACTGATAAATATATTTTAGAACCTGTCTCATGGCTGGAAAATGTACATTCAAGCTCTCAGCAGTTTAGATGTTCAAATCAAGATTCATAAAGTATTTCATGCTTCAAACAAAGACCCTTTAATGCCTAAACATTCTGACTCGTTTCTGACACAAAAGCACAACCTTTAGTTTTCCTTAAAATGTGCATTGTCTAAAAGTGATAGCTATATGTCTGTTTGGTGTCTCTTAGTTCTTTTGATGAGTTCAAACCAAGACAATGCCAGACTCACCTGCTGGTTTTGTCTTTTCTGATAAATCTATTTTGGATCTTAGAGCAGAGGAGGTCCCTATTGAACTGTCAAGTTGGCAATATACAGTCACATTAAATAGAAAGTGAATTTCTAGTGCATAATAAAAAATAGTCTTTAGCGGGTTACATAGTTATTTAAATCTACCCTCAAGTGTATATACACAAGATTCCAAACGACAATTATTAATAACATAGTTGAGGCGAAATAGCAAAAAAACTTTATGAAAAACGTAATACATCACATTATTCAATATGTGGTGTAGAACCACCTTTAGCAGGAGAAATCAGAAGTCTTTTACTGTGTGAATTTATTAGTGTCGCATGTGTTGTAAAGAAATTTTGGTCTGACGTTTGGCTAAAATAATTTTATTTACAGAGAAATTGTTGACCTAATGGCTGCAAGTTGCTGAGGTCTCATGGCTGCAAAACAATCAAAGATCATTACCCCTCCACCACCTTGTTTGACATGTGGTATGACATGTTTTGGAGAAAACCACATACAACTTATCAGCACAAGACTGGAGCTGTGAATTATGACCAAACATTTCCACCCTGGTCCCATCCTTCCAAAAGACATTGTTTCAAAAGTCTCCAACTTTTCATGAAGTTTAACATTTGACATGCTAAAAGAGGCCAACTGAGGTCCGTCTGATGTCTTTTATTATCTCTCTGAGATTTGCATCATCTTGCATTGGGGCAAATTTGCTGGAATGTCCATTCATGGGAAGATTTTGCGACTCATTATTTTTCAATAATCTTTTTCCTTGTAGAATGATGTATTTGAAATTATTTAAAAATGGCCTTATACCTAGAGATGAGAGAGAGATGAGTAGTTTGGTGTCAGCATTCATGTAGCCACTGTCGATGCATACTCAGTATGAGGGATTGGTGCAAAGTCAACGCCAGTGACTGTCCACTGTCACTACATGCTCATCCAGGAGGAGTGACTGCTACAAGTCACTGACTCAATGCAATCTGCTGGGTTTCCTTAAATAGAAAAACGTTTAACCAATTTGAATAAATAACTGCACTATCAGGTTGCGTGAGCAACAACATTCTTTGGTTTGATTGTGGTTTTTTAATGTAGAAAACTCAAACTTTGTTATTTTGAGTATCAGCAAGGTGCTTAAAAATGAAGCACAAAAATGTAAGAAGCAATTTAAACAAAAAAAATATTTTCTATGATGGCTTGGAAGAAATCTCAAGTAAAGCAAGGGTCTTTATTCTCTAAGAAATACACACTAAAACAGATGCTAAGCTACATATTAAAATTGTCTTTGCTTTAAAAGATCAGTAAAATTGCTTTACATCAGTTGCTTATACACACAGTGTAACAGTCCCTCTGCTCTTAACACCAATAATTAATTACCACTCATTTCCTGTTTTCTTACGTTATAGTTAGGAAGAAACTGGAATCACTATCTTGGAAATTGGCCACAAAATTCTAATCAGGGCATCTCTACTTAAAACCCTTCTTAGATTGATGAGCATCAACAACTGCTTCCCTAAGACAATTGCTGATGTCTTTTTGGTATTGTGTTCCAGAGCCGCAAAATGACAAAACTTCCGCTTTTAATAGAAGTGGTCACAATTGCTGATAAACAGTTTTTGCATTTCTCAAATTCATTTGAACAGCATCTGGGTGCTTCTTTCTGTCCAAAATGCCCCGGAAGCAGCACTTAGATTTGTACACATACCATTTCCATTTTGGCTTCCTCTTTCAGCATTGAAGGATGACAGCATGGAATCGGCTTTTTACACTTGCTGACATGTATGATAGTCCTGATATGTAGAATCCTGGAACTGAAATAGAGGATTCTGTCATCCTACCATGCCTGTGCTTCTAAATCTCTTATATCCCTCTGATCTAGGTAGACATGTTGAAGCTTACCTTAATTTTGATTGGAGCTTTGTTAAAGTCTTCTTTCTGTCAGAAGGTGTGACATTTACAATAACTTCATGCCAAGAGGTTGAGGAAATGTTCAAATTGGTGGTCTTTTTTGGCCTTTGCATAGAAAAATACGCCATGGAATGAAATACATGCAGTCTGAGTGAACCTATTTCAGAAAAATGCTAATTTTAATTAATTCTTATCACAAAAAAATAAGGCACATAATCAAATGTGTGCATGGATGTTCCCTGTCTGGCACTTTCAGGGTAGCAACATTTCTAAGAGAAGCAATGTTGATGACATTTTTTCCTTAATGTGCTTTTTCAAATTAAAACAGTCAAATAAAGAGGACTGCGCAAAGAGCTTTAGCTTAATCAAAAAGAGAAATAAAAAATTCTGAATGTCTAATCATCTCTTTAGAAAAATAGCAATAAATCTGAATCTCTGCATAGAAAGTCAAGACATTTATAAAAGCTCTGTATTTCATAGTCATCATGATTTCAACAGCCTGTTTCACCTATATAGGATTTTTTAAATGAACTTTTAAAAGCAAAAGAGCACATTTCTATGCATGCATTTTGCTAGAAATATCCGTTCCATTCATTATGAAGGAGGTACGGGTGTCACTTTCTAACTGTTTGGTTGCTCAGTGCTACATTGTGTATTTCTTGCTTGTTGAATTTTTTAAGTTATATCCTAAAGCTAGAGTCATGACCTGAAATGTAATGTTTTTGAATATAAATTTAGTTTTTTGTATAGAGACAAGTGGTTAAGTTTTGACAAATGCCATACACTGTATGGCCATTTTTAGGTTAAGATAGTTTGCAATGTCTGTACCAAGATGGTCTTTTGATTGCATAAAACTACACAAGCACCAGTTATATAGCAAGAGATAAGCCAGTTTTCCTTGATTGACTTTAAACTGTGATCAGCAGGTCAAATACTGAAAAATAGGAATTTTCTTTGTTTTTCGTTAATGTCTGCCACAAGTTTCTGAAATCCATAAAAAACTTCAAAACAGTACTGTAAAAACAACCAACAGTACTGTACTCTAGCACACTTTCTTAAGTTTAATAAAAATCAGAGCAATATAATGGGGAAATGGGGATAATCTTGTAATTCCTTCATTTTCAAAACTATTCCCTCTACTAAAGAACCTGCTGCATACCTTTTTCTTTCATTTGTTATAGCAAATAGAAAAAAATCTCTAGTAGCAACACATCAAAAATTCATATTGGCTAGATGGCACTCTCATATAAGCCAGTAAAACCCTCCTCGACCATTGTCACTCTGACAGGTCATTCCCTATTTAGGATCATACTTCCTGCTGTTGGCAAACACTTTTCTCTTTTATTTAAAACATAAACTCTTAAATCTCCTCTCTTTATGACTGTTGTAACTTGGTGGTCTGGTAGGAGCAGAGTGAACCCACTCAGTCTACCCACAACGGTTGTTGCAAGAGTAAATTGTGATATCAAGGTTTCAACCACTGCTATCATCATTGTGTATTGACTGATTGGCTGTATACAAGTTGTTGAAACCAGTCTCCAGATTTATCACTGTGTGACTAAGAATACGTCTGAAAGACTGAGTTTGCTTCAAGTGGCACCTTAAACAAAAATTATTGATAGTTTTTTTCTGTTAAACCTTAATGCCACTCTTGATGTTTAATATGAGTGAAAATGGGCAAAGTGACAGTAAGAGAAGCCTCTGAAAAAGATCCCATCGATGTTAGACTATGAATGATTTGTGAAGACAGAGGGGTGAGAGGATGTCTCCAGACTACAAATGTCCTGATTTGTCAGTCATCCTAATTGACAGACTTGAGATGTCGTTTCCTTGTAGCAGCTGTGTGCTGTGGAATTATTTTCAGAAATAGGAAAAAAAAGAGGCGGGGGGTTTGAGTCTGTCCTAGATCCTTGCAGCCAGCGCTTTGGCAAAAGGTCACATCGTATCGTTTTTAGTATTCAGGGCTGGCAGAAAAATTCATGGTCAAAGTCCAGTGATAGATTTCTCAGAGGTTTGTCCACAGTTTCACCGTGCTGCATTCAATGGGAGGATTTTTTTCACCCATGGTCTGTATAGTAACAATCCACAGAAAGATCTTTATTATTTTTTGTCACTGGAAAGCAATTCGAAAGCTCTTGGAAGTGGAACCGATTTTTATTGATCTCAGTTTCCAATAAGAATTAATGTAGCCAACTAAGAGTAATTTCAATTGAGACTGTTTCGCTGTCCCTACATTTAAATGCACGTTCAGAGATAAATTCAAATTTTAATAGCTGCCCAGGAGTTACATTCAGAAACAGAGAGGCCTAAAAACTTTGGCTGTCAATTTTCTGCTTGACTGGCCCTGACTGCTGACTGGCCATTTGTAAACTTTTTCTTTGTCTAATTAGTGAAGGTACAATACGCAAGTGCCACGAGGTCGTGCTGACAAGAACACTTGTTAGCGTGAAAGCTCTGACTAGGTTAAGAAAGCTTAAAGTAAGATATTCTCTGTATCAGTAAGGTTGTTTAAAAGTAAAGTCAAAGGAAGCATAGAGATGTTACCTATAAAGAAACTGTATTTTTTGGCAGATCATTTAGGCTGCAAAAGCATGACAGAAACATATAGTAGATAACAGGAAGGCTGAACAGAAACAGCAAAGGTGTCTTGTTATATACTTTTGAGCTTTTAGCTCATGCCAGTCATGGATCATACTGCATCTGGAAATGTTGACTTCCTTTTTAAAATCGTAGTGTTGGGGTACAGATCTGTAATCTTTAGGGAGTACACACAGAAACAGGTGTTTTAGTAATGCTAGTCACCAGTATAAGATACCAACGGCATACAGTTACAGTTGGCAGCTGTAATAAATTTTTCTTTGCTTAGAAGAGTAAAATCCTGTTCTCTCTCACACAGTCAGCCTGACTTCACCTTTGCTGAACTAAGCATCTCTGCATGTTTGGTTTCCGATATCTGTTGAATTCCTGCTCATTACTTAATCAGATACTGATTAGTTGATCACCTGAACCAAACAGCAATGTGAAAGACTGGTGGAAGGCATGACAAGAAGCATGAGCTCTGTGTTTGGAATTCAGGGTTATTCCACCAAATACAGATTTCTGAGCTCTTCCTAAGTTAAACTATTAGTAGTTTGTTATTAATTTAAGTCTGAAAAAGTGTGTTTGCTTAATTGTAAACAAATGCAATTTTTTAAACAGTAATGCAAAATAGACATTTCTATTTTTAATTTGTGAGAACTGTTTTCAGTAATTAAATTTTTTTTTTTCTCAAATACATACCCATATAAGTAAAACCAGAAAAACTGGTAACTTTTTCATAACTTTTCGTGAATAACTTTTTGTGAATAATTATTGAGTGCTCATAGAAGGAAGGCGTGGAAAAAATGCTTTGATTGCTATTCTCATAACTTATTGTGTTATTCATAAAGACGGATTCGAATCGGCCAAAATTGACATGGCCATGACAAAGCTTTACAAAAACCAATAATTCAGATCAGTTCATCGCTGTTTGGAATACTTAACAGTAAATATGCAAATATACTCTTGTCATATCTCCTTGACGATTTGAAATTAAGAATGCCTTCACAGTGGAAGGACATTACCCTAAGAAAAAAATTACCTAGAATGCAGATGGTCTTTGTAGACTAGCAACACAACTGACTCCTCTTCAGGCCAGATTGAACATGGCAGTTTCTTGAGTATGCACAGAACCTCCATAGCAAGGTTGTGTTGTTTTATTATTATGGTGGCAGCATGTTTGGGTCTTACGAGTGAATCAATGACCTGGGACTTGTAGTGCAGCTTGGCATTGTTAGGAGCGGGTGCGTTCATACCATAGCTGATAGATTGTGTATGTTGTGAAAAGTATAGTTGTGTGAAGACACCCTGAAAAAAAACAGACAATTTCTTAGCTTATCGGTGTTGTCAGATGCGTCAAAAAACACCCCCCTAATATTTACAAAAACATATAAAACCTGTTCTATTCTGAAGTATGGAATCTTGTGATTAAACTATAAACTATCCTCAGCTGAAATCTAATAATCTGTTCTGTTTCGATGCAATTCAGCAAGATGTGTCCAGTGTGTGTTAAAGGCACCAACTGACACATGGAAATTGATTGGATGAACTCTGGCAAAAGCAATGTGCCTACTCCTTTGTGGCAATTTTGGTATGTTTTCATCAGTGTGCTTTTAAATAAAATGAAGGTTGATTACATGAAAGGGTATCTAAACAATGGTGAACACTTTCATGAAAGATAGACTTTGACTACAGAACTGTCAGAGCAAAAAAATCTCACTTGGCAAGAGTATGATTATGTGACAGAGACAGAGGAAGAAGAGGAAGGAGGAGGGTGACAGATTGACAGATTCTCAGTGACATTCTAATCTTGATGTAGAAATATACATGCTCTTCATCTGACACATTTCCTATGTTTGTTCTTTAATCACTGGACTGATGTCTATTTTCTGCTTAGTTTGGCTCAGGCCAGAGGCAAAGCCTCAGGACGAAAGAATCTGAAGACCACATAAGTTAACAACTGATTGCTGTAAAGTTTAAACACAGCTCATTCATTTTTCACACATTCTACAAGAAAGAAAGAGTTCAAAATCAACCAGTTTTTTCTTTGTACTAATTTAAACCCTGCTGCTATTCATATGTCTTTTTTTACTGTGCAAAGTCTGCTGTCTTGGTTTATTTTCTGAGTTAGCTAGTTATTTACAATGGTTATCTGTGATCCACAGCTATTTGTGTTTTTGTTCTCACCTATGTTTGTATTTAGGTCTATTTTGCGCTCGTTAGTCTGGCATTCCTCAGTTCCCTGTTTAGTTTTTCCCTCAGCTCCTCTGGATTCCATCGATTGTGCTCACCTGGTAGGTCACTACATGAAGACCAGTATTTAAGTTCGTGGTTTCTGTTTCCTTGCTGCTGGATTCTCTGTTGCTGCCTCCCTGGTTCCTGTATGTTTCATCGTGTCCTGTAAGTTTTTCACTTTTGTCATTAAAATACATCCTCATCATGCCTATGCCTCTGTCCAGTTGCAATTTTGGTCCAGAACAACCTCAAATAATGACAATCTGCATTAGTATTGAACATTGCAGTAAGTTGTTTATTTTACCAACAGACCTCCATACAGAGCTCAGAGCTTAATGCCAACAATTGTTTTACAATAGAACTACTCTAAAATAGAAAATGGCCCATTTATTTCCTTTTTTTGCTAACAGAGGTTTAATCCAGACTCCCAATCTTAGACAATAGAGCCGACTGATAGCTCACTGCAACAGGCAGGGGAGTGGTATTGTGACTCTACAACTCCATACAACCAGGAAAAAACTGATTTCTTCTTGAAAAGGTTTAAGGATGCAGGAATAGTACGATTTTGAAACTGACTTTTTAAATACGTGATATGGTAGTTGGAAACCACTCCAATCTGTATTCTAATTTTATTATGCTAATTTGGTCCACCTGTTAGTAGCATTTCTAACTGTATGATTTAGTAACATAATCAGCAAAGTTTCCACGTTAAAGTGTATTTTGAACTTCAGTTTTACACACTCTGACAAAAGAAATCTTACATTTCTAAAAAAAAACAGTGTGCTTCATCACATTTGACCTCCCACAAGCCTCTGTGGGTGGACTAATTGTATTGTATTGCATGTTTCACTGGGACCTGAAGCAGCATGTCAACATTACCCCCACCAACCACCAATCAATGCCAACCTGATCTCAATCTCAGCAGCTGCTCCATGACCCTGCCTAAAACAGCCTGCCGGTGGGATTTCTGTTTAGTTCATTGAAAAGCTGATTATAGGTATGACTTAAGAACCAAACAAGCTGGAATAACAATAACATGCCATTAACATCTATTTGTGATATGAATCGCATAAGTGCATTAAAACACCACATTTAACTCTTGTAGTAGCTGCTTTTTTAGGTGTTAAGGCTTTTTCTAGGTACCTTATCATTTTAAAATAAAAATATGTAATTGTGCTTCTTATACTTTATTGCAACAAATGATGTCATTTAACTTTGTCATAAAATATAAATGGTGCCACCAGTAGCTCCTGGCTCTGCAGAGGGTGCAGCAAGGTAACAGTGTTGAGACATAATCATTACCATCCCACATCTATCTGCACAGTGACTGCATTTGCTTTCAAATTCCCTCATTGCCCAGCAAGCCAATATGATTATTATTTTTTTTTGCACTCATGGTAAATTTTTTAAACTTTGATCTTAACATTTTCAACCAGTCCAGATCACAGAAGCGCCACTTCTGTAACTTCAAAACGACAGTCTGATTTAAAAGGAATGGATTTAAACTGCACCATTTTATCGTTAATTATTTTTTTCCCCTAAAAGTGATGCAGCCCAGGGAGTTTGACCAGAGTGAGAACTCAAGTACTTAGGCAAACTTGGCCATGAACAGCCTCTTTTAAACTCTCCTCATTTTTACGCTCCGCTGCCTGGAACATGACACAAAGGGGTCTGGTTAGTGTTTGCCAGAGCTGTCCTGTTTGTCTTTGCATAGATATTAATGTGGTCTCTGAGGCTGAGAAAAGAGGTCAGTCTGGCTTCCTGATAATCGTCACTGTACTCCGAGATCAACAAGGGTCAGAGTTGGTAAATGACCAGCAGTACTGAAAACAATCTGAGGTTCTTGTCAGTCCAAAAACAGAATATCCCTGTTTCTCTTTGGACTTTTGTAGTGAAAGCAGATTTTAATGCTCTGCCATACATCCTAATTAGGAGCCTGACCCAAATAGATCAGATTGCTGATTGCTCATGTGCTTAAACAGCCTGTTTGATCATTTGCGTGGGCATTGTTTCATTTACTGGGGCAAGCTGGATCACCTGCTCAGAGAGTACTGTGCCATTTGTAGCTTGTATCTGTGTACATCCATAACCTTTTTCTTTTGTGCTGTTTAAAGACAGCTTTTCCAAAGACTGTGATGGAAGACTTTGTTTCTTGCTTAAATATCATGCAATATCAATTTTGCTTTCCATAATCTTATAACTGTGAACTTAAGGTTAAGTTATGTTATATGTTTATTTTATTGTGCATGCGAGACTCTAGTTGGAACTCACAAGAAAGATGAACAAAAAGGTAGTTCTCATTAATTTGACTTGCTGAGAAACTAGTTCTCACTGTTGGTTTTGTGAATTTGGGATATTTCCTGACTGTGGTATAAAAGCATTGTACTAACTGTGCAAGTCAGAGCAAACACACTGACTCTCTGTGGGTACCTTTGCTCTCATCTTGCAAGGTTACTTTAATAAACGTACCATAACCATAGTGCTTGGATACAGAGCATTTTACTTTTACTGTCATATTACTGTGATTGACATATATTTTGCTGAGGTAAGCCAAACCAATGTTCCGCATGCTACCAGTTCTAAATTTGATCAATCTGGAGGTGTTCTGCGCAATTTTTTACAGAGAACATCAGTAGCCCTGAACCAAGAACAGATTCAACCATAAAAATTGGTTGTGGTTGGCAAGTAATATATTGAGGCTGACAATTTATAATCTATTGCAGTGTTTTATTGTAGACATATTAGGCGTTGGCTAGTATGAAATTCTAACAGTAGTCATAATTTTAAAGTGGAAGGACAATTATACATAGTTTTAAATAATGATTAAAAAATAGATGAAACTCGGTCAAATTTGATGGCAATTGTTGGTGCACATCAGTTTTCAAGTTTTGCCCACAAATTCTCAATTGAATCTTTTGGCACTCGTGGCCTTTATTTAACAGCGATTCTACAGGAAATATGGTTGGGAGAGAAGAAGAAGGCATGCGGCAAATGGCCCGAGACTGGGAATCATACCCAGGACACCTGCATTGAGGACTAACCTCTGCACATAGTGCACCTGTTTTAACAACCCAGCTTTTTTAGGTACAGTTGGTACCTAAATTTAGGTCTTGACTTTGACTCGGCCAACCTATGAATATGCTTTGATCAAAACCATTCCTTTGTTGCTCTAGCAGTATGTTTAGGGATGTTGTCCTGCTTGAAGGTTCTCTTTCATGAAGCCTGTATGTAGCCCCATTTATCTTTCTTTCCATTAGCTGTGAGCAGTTTTAGTGTACCTGGTGAGGATAGGCATCTCTACATCATGATGTTGTCACTACTATGTTTTACTGTGAGAACAGTGGGTTCAAGATGAACAATTCCTTTTTTTACTCCCTTCTCTGTCAGAAAGGCCATACTTTTGGAGTGAATGACTCATACTTTTCCTGTTAATAGATTTTCCCACCTGAACTTTCTTTGCAGGTATAGTTATATCAGACCTACTAGCTACTTTTGTAATTATTGCCTGGCCTTTCAGTTTAGTTGGACATCCATGTCTTGGTAGATTTGCTCTTGTTCGATACAGTTTCCATTTTTGGATATTTGATAAAATAGTGCTCTGTAAGAGGTTGAAGCTTATTGTTTTAGAACCTAGTCCTACTTTCAACTTCCCCACAACGTTATCCCTGGCCTGTCTGCTGTGTTCCTTGGTCTTCATGATGCTGTTTGTTCACTAATGAACTAATGAACAAGCAGAGCTCTAAGGCCTTCACCGAACACCTGCATTTATTCTGAGATCTTATTGCACACAATTGGACTGTATTTACTTGATAGTGGGCTTTAAAGGCAATTGGTTAAAGTAGATTATACTTAGATTTATCAAGTGAAGGGGGCCTGAACACAAATGCGTGCTATACTTTTCAGATTTTTATTTGAAAAAAACATTGAAAACCATGTATTGTATTGCTTTTACAAAAATGTACTACTTTCTCTTGGTCTGTAGTTAATAAAACCGATAAGAAGCTTAGAAGTTAGTGTTTTTAACATCATAAAATGTGAGAAAGGTCAAGGGATATGAATACTTTTGCTAGGCATAGTGCATAAGGAGAAAACAGTTTCAAGTGTTTCATGTCTGACACTGATTTTAAATCAGAGTCAACTACAATATCAAATTTCAAATTGAATCTAAAGTATTAAACAAAAATATTGAGTCAATTAAAGCTAAGCCATCAGAAAAATAGTTGTTCTGCTCTTTTAAAGTAACACTTCAAGTTGATTTTATATAGATATAAATTTTATCTTCTTTAAGACTGTAGTAGAGTGTTTATTTCACTAACAGGTATGGTAACTTTTGTAGGTTGTGGCCAAACATGTGTTTGGGTGAGCTAAAAAAGAGTGAAAGGTCTCTCAAACATCTCACACACCTTGTATCCAGTACTGGATTTTTTGGAGATGGGTTGCTGTTAGAAATAGTTCCAGACAGCTGAATTTGTATGTTTAAATCAGGGGAAGAATTTTGGGCGACTGCAATTTTCTGCCATGATACACTGCTGACTGGCAGTACGCATAAAGAACTATACCTTTTGGTACAACTATAAGCACAAACACAGTACTAGGTATTTTTTTGATTATTTAAATTGTAGGAAAAATATTTACTAGTGGTTCTCAGTGGTCATGTAACAGTTTGTAATGTCATTAAACCAAATCTACTGCACAGTTATGTTTCAGTGTCTCAAAACTGACCTCAGCATTACTCAGAATTCAATTGCAGACTTCACCCTTTAGGTGGAATATCAGGCATACTAAAGCATGCAAATGGGAAGCATCACTCAAGGCTTGTTTACCATCATGATCCCTCATTTGGTGAGACGGAAATGTGAGTAAGCTTTAGATTGCCAGGCATTTTGTGTTGAGAATGACTAGTGGCTTTAGAAACCACCTCTGAACTCTGTAATTGTCCCTTTTGGGAGGTGTTTAGTGTGACAGAGTGTTTTATAATTGTAGCTGTGTAGAGAAATGCTGGTCAGTTTATACCAACAGAGCAGTAAGCTGTCTTAACACTCACACCTCTTAAATGTTGCAACACACTGGGATTTACTTGAGCTTTAAGTTGCTCTGGAGTGACATACACAGTCAACTGAAATTGCAATGGGACATTAATTTCTACATTTCTCAAGCCATTAATTTTGTGACTGAAAAGAAATTCATGTTGAACTGGCAGTATTTTCTGAATAGTTTGGCAATAGTGTCATGATTCCATGTTGGAGAACCTGGATGGCAACCAGAACGGTTTTAGCGGCGTATAAGGGAATGGTAGAGGGTCTGATCAACTCTGACAATCTTTAACAGACATCTCATCAAAGGCTCATTCCCTATTTCGCCATCCCATTACGCTTCTATCCAACATTTGGTTCTGCTGCCTATTTACTCATCCTATCCAGGAATAATGGGGCCTTCGCCCCCAGTAGGATTAATCAGCCATAACCATATGCTACCATGTGCAATTATGCTGCAATTTTGACCAAAGGAAACAGCTGTTGTCGTTTGAAAGGATGGAATAAGATTGTAATTGCTTTAACTTTGATTTGTATGATGCTTTGATTTGAGGAGAACACATTTTTTTGCTCTATATAATAACACAGAATGAAGAGAACTATTAGAACGTTAGACTTTTCCTGCTTCCAGGATCTAGATGCATTTGGAAGGATAACCTTGATGTTATGAGCTATTACTCAGACATTATGGAAGAAATGACTATGCTCATTCATTTGGGTTTGAAATTGTTTTCTATTTTCAGAGGTGATGTCTCAGACTCAGTCGTTTACTGAGATCTGAATATGTTTATGCCTTCGAGCGCTTTCACATTTTGAATCAGAAGGTTCCCTAATCCCCCATGTAAGACAGCTGCATCTAAAGTCATCGCAGTTAAATTTCTTTTCAAAGCAGCATCCATACTTATATCTTCTAGCCTTCTTGTTTACTCCCTTTAATGCCAGCATTTAATGTCAAAAATGTACCAGCTGTCCAAAGCTTAAGGTGTTAGATGTTGGGAGGGAGAGATTTGCCATTTGAAGGAAGGAAATCTATAGAGAAAGTCAGCATTTCCAAGAAAAAAATATGCCATATGTCCCATTCCTCACAGTGACATGTAAAATCGTATACCTCTTTAACTTTTTTTTGTTGAATCACAACCCAAAACAGCAACATATTTAATTGGGATTTTATGTGACAAACTAGTGCATAATTTTGAGTGGGTTTCAAAAGTTTTTATAAATAAAGGTTTTTGGCATGTGTTAACAGAAGGTTTTACAAAATATTGCATTGTATGAGTGGCTCCTTAGGATCTTAAGGTTATATTGTGTAGTCTTACTATGCATGGAGAAAAAACTAACACTGCACATCACTTTGAACACATCATCCCAATTTTGAAACATGTTGTTGGCAGCATCATCCTGTGGGGGTGTTTTATTCTTCCACAGAAATAGATAAGCTAATCAGAGTTCATAGCTGTTACAAAATAACTGATAAGTAGGCAGTTGATCATAATGAATTTTGATTTCCCAGCTTCTGTAATTCTCGGTTGATAATTGGTGACTATGTAGTAATTTAAAGAATGAACTCACGAACATCAGGATATCTTGTTTTATATACAATGCATATTTTATTTTCTGTTAAATAGGACTTATTTCTGACCCCTGTTTAAAAAAAGGGTGCTTAAATCCAGCAAACATTGTTCTTATTTTCATTTTTCCTCCTTTGATGCTCATGGGCCAAATCTCAAAAGATTTAGGGCATCATTCCTTCAACAAAAGGAAGGCGTCTTACATTTCTGAAAAACAAGAATTTTCTTAGCCGGTATTTGAGCATTGATCACGAACGTGTATGATATTGCTTTTGAAGAGCTCCCTTTGACTCCTGTCAAGCCACATGTAAACACCAAACAATGTTGAGATGATGTTGTCAGATGATGTACTTCACAAACATCAGAGAAAGAGAGATGGTGTTATGTTGGAGAAACAAAAGAAAGAAGGTGGTATGAGCGTTATCAATTAATTGGAGGCTAATCAAAGGCTTTTGTCTGACACTTCCATCTCTCATTTCCTTCCTCGGCAGAATTTTCACAACCTTTCTTACACCTATAACACTCAAGCAGATCCCCACATGTAGATTAGTTGGATTAACATCTTGATTATCATTTGCATGGATGCACTTCACACATGACCAAATCGCTTAACACTCTTAACAGTTGATTTAATGGGAATAATCCAGAGATAATGGAAGGTGACGCTGTGAGATGGCAGTCCGGATGCTGGGTTATGACCCGTAGCATCACTTGTGCTTGACTTCAACTCAAGGACACTTACGCTTTAGATAGCACAAACAGACACAAAAATGCGCACGCTTACACGTGAATCACTCCCTCAAAGCCAAGCAGAACAGCCAAGAAGTGCCCCATCCATCTTGATTTGTCAATAGCTACAATTTTAATTACACCTGAGAGCTGTCAGCCTGCCAAGCTGGGCGGAGAGTATTGATTCACTCCACTAATAGATTAATTGCTGTGTTCAAGAGCCGCAGTTTTTCTCTCCGACTACATCTCTTTATTTTTCCATTCTCTTCATTTTCTCCTCTGGCTTATTGCATTTTCAGGAGCACCATGTGGAGTAAAGCAAGGTGCTTAGAAAGAAGGCCCAACATTTTTTTACACTAGTGAGAATGGCATATTAAGGAGAAGGGCTCCGGTTGTTACTGCTCAACAATAGACAACGCGTGAATGTAGGACAGGCATTACAGTACATCACCGCAGCTATTTCTTGACGGTTAAAGGAAGCAAAAGATTTGGAAGTGCAGCTGCCAAGGACCACTTAGATAAAAAAAAATTTAATATAGGTGGCGTTTTTTCCTAGTGCTCAGCCGTTGTCATTTTTAGAAGACTCTACTCGCTTGTGATTAAAGAAGGGTGGACTAGAAGTGTGGCTAATGCCACTATCGTCTGTAAATTTTCCTTTCTTTCCAGTCGTTAGCACTCTTATAAAATGACAGAATTCCAGAGCTGCTGTGTATCACAGTCAAACAGATTGCCAACCTCCAGCTGGAGTCTACTCAAATGGACCTCTTACCAATAAATGCAATCATAGTCCGTTAATATTCTCACTGACCGTAAAGAAGGGAAATCCGGTTTATAAACGATTTAAAGCTTGCCGATTATGAAACTTCTTAAAAGCTGATCTCTCCAATGACTTGGAGAGATCTTGTGGTGTTCATGTGGTCATTTGTGAATTCCAGTTTGGATCTTTTAAACATTTACACTTAGTGTGTGGGCTATATTTAAACAAAGAGGGAATGAGTGGTCTGTTTGTTTTTTTCTTTGTCTTATGGGGGTGATGGTTAGGGGCTTTACAGCAAAAATAATGACAAATGGAAAAACTGAGACAGAGTGGAAGCACCAGATGCTCAATATGCCTCATTCGTACAGTATTTTATTTGGCCTCTAAGAAAGATGACAAGTAAAGACAAAATGGTGCTCACACTTTTATAGGTAAATCACTGGCTTCTGACTGAATACAGGTTCTCAGGTTCTGGAAAGTGTTAGTTTGATTGCTTATATTTGTTTGGAGCAAACCTAATTGGCTGATTCCCACTGGTTTTTGCGTTGGTTTGCAGGTTGCCTCCCTGCCTGCAATCTCAGCATGTGCTGCTGAAACAGAATAATGTGTTCACATGTGCTTAGATTCTGGAGAAAGTTTTGCTTAAACTTTAGGTCTGCATGCATGAATACAAAAATAGTTTCAAAAGATATTAACATTTTAAAGTTTGAGCACGGGTTGAACCATGAATGACAAGCATTTATAGTGTAAAATATTGATATGTAACTGAATTGGTAAAAATGATCAGTTATTTAAGGTGAGTCCTTCCCACCTACAACAAGGCATTTATAGAATAGAGTAGAATAGAATAGTATGGAATAGAATAGACCTTTTTTAGTATTATTTTTGAAAACAAAGTGCCCTTGGTTCACCAACATTCAAGACAAAGGAACAAAAAAACATACATAAATAAATAAAACAAACATTTTACAAAAATGAACATGATAACTTTGGTGGAGCTGCAGAGATCATCATCTCGGGTGGGATGATCTGTTGACCGGACAACTCTTTGTTGTGCACTCTACAAATCTGGCCTTCATTGAATAGTTGCTGTTAAGATATCCAGTTTAAAGTTTGCCACAAACCATGTAGGGGACAAAGCAAATATGCAAAAGAAAGTGCTTTTGGCCAGCATGCTTCCCAGTCCATGCTTTTCTTCAGCATGGGCAGGGAAGCTGGTAGGAGTTTATGGGAAGATGAATGGAGAAAAATACAGGGCAATTCTGGAAGAAAACCTGTTAGAGGCTGCAAAAGGCTTGAGACGGAGGTGGTGGTTCACCTTCCAAACCAAAACAAAGCAACAACCCTAAACAATAAAACTTAAAAATTGCTAGTCATAGAATTGCTATTCTCCTTCCATCTGTAGAGCTTTATCTATTTTGCAAAGAAGAATATGCAAAAGCTGGGTGCGCCAAAACCCAGGAGACTTGCAGCTGTAATTGCGATGAAAGGTGGTTTACTAAAGTTTGCTTCACTTTTCAGATTTCCCCCCAAAAATGAAAACAATCATTTTCCTTTCACGGTACAGTTATGCACAACTTTGTGCTGGTAAATCAAATAAAATGCTTGTAAAATGTCCTGAAATTTCTGGCTGTAACATGACACACATGGCAAGTTTATGAATGCTTTTGCAAGGCACTGTATCATATGAATGATTAGGTCATCAGGCAAAAAATGTCTAAAAAGTAATAAACCATGTTATGTAGCTAAAAATAATTTGTGTTCTTTACCATTGTTTGCTTCATGTCAAAGATAAAGTATAAAAGTGGTAAAGCTTTCCACGAGAAAAGAGAAGGAAATATTTTGTGAAAAGCAATTACTGGCTCAGTCCTCCCTTCGGAAACTTGCTGAGCAACAGCCATGCAGAAGGTTGACTGTTTCTCACCCCCATGCGGTTCTTACTCACACACATGCACATTCATATTCATGAGCCAAACATGAAAATTTTAATTTTATGCTGTGACTCATATTCTTGTCAGGGCAATCTTAAGGAAGAAAAGGGAACCCCACATAGCATTGCAGACTTTAGACCCTGCTGACACTCTGCACACATACATGTCCTCCCAGCAGAACTGAGCAAGCATCACTGATGGATCTAGGAAATGGATGAATAAAGATTTAGGGGTCTCGGTAGACTATGTAAAAAGTTACACACTTAACAGGGGAAATAAAATGCGAAACACATGGAAACCTATTACTTTTGTTTGGCTGCAAAAGTCAAAATGTGTGTTTTAACAGCTGCTGCTTTGCTTTAAAAAAATAGATTGTTATTTTGCTATATATTTTAACCCTGACATTTAGATTTTTTTTCTTCTTTTGCCATTTTACCCAGATAGACGACAAAATTATATCTAGTGCTGGGTATAGACATTCTATAAAGGAAAGAAGACGTTTTCTGCTAAATCAATAGTATTTTATATTAAATGTAACTGTAAATATTTACCCAACGTCTTCATAACAGTGTTGTGCAAGGTAAAATAATATCCTGCCTTAAAATAAAAGGTCATTCTCCTAATTAGGGTTAGTAGATCCAGGAATTTGAATGCTACATAGAAGTGTTGTGTGGTTAATGACAGCTGAAACTGGAACAATATTTCTGTGCACCTGACATTTAGTCATTATTTCATTTATTGCAGCTAAAGTTGCTGTCAGAGGAAAGGTAAACATTTTATATAATAATTATTAAACATATACAGTCATATTTAATAAATTAGAATAAGCATTCTGATTAAAGTATTAAACATACTTTTCATTATTATTATTTATAATAATAATAGGGACAGATACAATAAACATAGATCATTTTATGCAAAATAATCTGATGCCTGTATCATAGTGCTTATAGCCATAGCAAATTCGCAGCACCTGTCCCTTGATGGGCTTTTAACAGTTAAATTAAATAAAAAGTAAAAACAATTACAATAAATGCAATCAGAAATGTCCAGAAACCAGTTAGTACTAATAAAATCACTGTAATAAAATTAACACATCCACTCAAGATCAAACAAATGTACGCCTCATATATACAGCTATGCATTTCATATGACATGGGCACACTGCTGCTGCTGTGTGAGCCAGGATTTTTCTTGTTTTTTGAAAGTGGACAGGCTACTCAAAGTCTTAATATTAACAGGAAGACCATTCCACAGGTTGGTTCCTTTCACAGAAAATAAATTTTTTGCAAAAGATGTTTTAAAAAATGGAACTTGACAGTTTCCACATGTAGCAGCTCTCGTTGACCTGGAGGTGTCCAGTCTGTTAACAAATTTACAATGTGGCTCAGGTTCAAGTCTAATCAAACATTTAAAAATCAACTTTATATAGCCAAGATTAACAAAATTTAAAACTTTATATTTACTTAAGATGTGACAGTGATGAAATCGAATGGGCTTTTTATCAAAAAATTTTAAAGTCCGATTATAAAGCCTTTCGATAGGCTTTAAGGTAGATTGACTGGTCTGAGATCAAACAGCAGTGCAGTACGACAGATGTGAAAGGATCATTGTATTCAAAAAGACATGAGCACATTCCAATGTCAGACAGCTCCTGATCATTCTGAAACAGTTCATACTCACCTTCATTGTTCTTACAATAGTTTTAATGTGACTTTTGAAATTTAACTGAGGGTCTAATATTACTCCTAAATATTTTTCTTATTCTACCTGTTCAATTAGTTCTCCATTTATTTTAGTTCTTTGTATAGAGAAACACATAGATTTGGTTTTCTTCAAGTTTAACGTCAAATAGGATTTGTTTAACCAATAGGATACTTTCCCCAGACTTTTGGTCAATGTGCTGTTTTTTTTGTTTCGTTTTTTGGTGTGTGTTTATTTTTCGGTAATGCCATTTATTTAGCTCTACACATCTTCCCGTATACCCTGACCAGTTTTCCTGTTCCTGCTTTATACATGCATTCCCATAGCATAATGCTGCCTCCACCATATCACAGTTGGGATGTGTGCAGGGTGATATATAGTGTTAGTTTGCCTTCACAAAAAGCTGTTTACTGCTCATGAAAACTACAAGTTAAATTTACCACTTTTACCACTCTTCCATAAAGACCATTATTTTGGGAGAGCAAAATAAAATTATAGATAGATTCTCCCACCTGAGCTGTGGATCTCACAAGTCCATTATCTGAGGCCATAAGAATATCATTAGTGACTTTCAGCAGAGCTGTTTCAGTGCTATGATGAGCTCTGAAACCTGACTGAAACTCTTCAAACAGGTCATTGCTGTGTAAATGCTCACACATTTGATTAACAACTATTTTCTCAGGAATTTTAGATAAGAATGGAAGATTGGATATAGGTCTGTAATTTTTCAAGTTATCTCGATCAAGTGAAGGTTTCTTAAGTAAAGGTTTAATTACAGCTACCTTAAAAGCTTGTGGTACATATCCATTTACTAAGGATAGATTAATCATATCTAAAATGGGGCTGGTAATCAGAGGGAACACTTCCTTAAATAATTTGGTTGGGATTGGGTCTAACATACAAGTTGAAGGTTTACATGAAGCTAATTTTTTTGATAACTCAGGAAGCTCCATAGGATCAAAACAGTCCAAACACAGATCAAGCTCTACAGTTACTTCCAATGTTGTCTCACGTGCTGAGGATGAAGTAATCATCTTCGGGAGTATGTCAAAGATATTATTTTTAATAGAATCAATTTTATTTAAGAAGAATACCATAAAGTCATGACTGCTGAGACCTAAGGGAATGGATGGCTCAACAGAGCTATGACTCTGTGTAAGTTTAGCAACTGTACTAAAGAGAAACCTAGGATTATTCTTGTTCTCTTCTAATATAATTTTTTTAAATTGATTTTTAAGTGTTTACATGGATATGCACCTACACCATTAAGTGATTGCATACAGAGACTGCAGGGCAATAGCAGATCTACCAGAGCAGCTTCAGATGGAAATTGTAAGGTCCTCTTTAGAAGAACCACTTTCGCTCAAAGTGCTCTGTCCATGAGAGGAACTGCAGTTTGGAACTCACTTCCTGTTGATTTAAAGTCTGTAACCAGTTTCAGTACGTTCAAAAAACAAACAAAACTCTGGTTATGTCAAAAACAGAATTGTACCCATTTTTTATGTTTTATGTTTCACTGTTTGTTTGTAGATGTTGTCAACATTATGTTGTGCTAGTTTAAATGATTATTACTTCAATTTTTAGAGGTACTTTTTAAAAGCCCATCTAGTTACGTGTGCTGCGAATTAGCTGTTGCTATTGCACTATGACACAAACATGGGACTGCTGTTTTGTTCAGTTGGTCTATGTCAATGTGTGTCTGTCCCTATCAAATAAACCTAAATAATAATAATGATGAGAAATAAGCTGTTCTGGCTTGGTGAAGTGTCTTTTTGTACAACAGTAGGCTATTTTTCCAGATTAAGTAGGAATCCTCTAGGTGTGTAGAGCTCCATTTTCTCTCCAATTTTCTAACATTTTTTCTAACACAGTCAGGTTTCTGTGAGGCAAAATAAATCAATCTGATTGTCACAAATCAGGTCACTAACTAGCAAAGTCTTTGAAGAAAGAGATCTTATGTTCAGTAAGCCACATTTAATTGTTTTATTTTTCTTTTTAGTCTGAGTTGTGTTTATTTTTATGAGATTTTCATTATTTCCTCCTTTTAGATTATTTTTTAATCTATTCAATTTTGGCTGTGGACAAGACACTTAATCTTAATAGGGTAATGGGTGGGTAGCAGTACAGAAGCTGAAGAGAGGAGTGTTAAACTACGACCCTGCTTCCTGGTCAGAACCCTGGGTTATCAGAGTTTTGGAGAACTAATAAATTCGGCCAGATTCCTAGAAAGAAGAGCTGCTCCATCCAAAGTGGGATGGATGCTGTCCCTCCGGATCAGACCATGTTTTCCCCAAAATGTTTGCCAATTATCAATGTAGCCCACATCGTTTTCTGGACATCACCTAGACAGCCAGCGGTTGAATGACAGCATGCTGCTAAACACGGGGAGGGGACCAGAGAAAATTACGGAGTCCGACATTGTTTTGGCAAACTTACACACCGAAGTAACACTAACTTTGGTGACCTCCGATGTAGCAGTAGTTGAAAACCGACCAGAGAATTTTAGATTTCTTAAAAGGATTGTATTACAACCAGTGACGATCAAGCATTATTAGTATTTAAAAAGTTTGGACTAAAACTCTTTTATACCCGTCACCCAGCTTATTTGAATGATGGGACCACAACTGCCTCATACCAGCGACCTCAAGGATTAATTTCTTCTATCACCGGATTAATTCCTTACCACAGAGGACTTAATGAGCTAATTACCTTTATTAGAAAGATTGGATTAGAACCAGCTCTTACCAGTAAACTCCCAAGGATTATTAATGTCATTTGATTTGTTTTTCTGTTTTTGATTTTCTGTATCATTGTAATGTTTTTCCTCATGTACAGCGCTTTGAGTGCTTTGTTGCTGAAACGCGCTTTATAAATATACTTGACTTGACGTGACTTGACATGTACAAATAATTTTCATACCAGTAGTGCATAAGGTCAAACTGTAGGTATGTACTCACTTTCAGAGAGATCTAAGCCTAGGGGGCGCTATAAGCAAGAGAGCCAAAATGGCTGAATGGATTTTTTTAATATTTGGTACATTTCCTCAGGATACCACCTAGAGAAATGTTATCAATATGGTAATGATTGGGCAAAGTGGGCGTGGCTTATGTGCGAAAATTTACCTCCGACCCTTCATCAAAGAAATTCCTCAAAAATCACTCGTGGTACCTAGAGAGCCCAAACTTTCAGGATATGTTCTGTGCATAATCTTGAAAAGTACCTATTCGAGCTAAAGCTCTATCTCAAAGCACGTCACTACAGTGTACAATGTTTGGTAATAAAGCTAGCAGTTGTATCTCAAGTTCTGTTGGGCCAAACGCCGTGGAATTTTGCACACTACTTAAGTAGACAATGTCTATAATCCCCAATAAACATTGTTCAATTTGGACTTTCCACTTGTGTACAATTAATTAATAAAGATATATGGTAATCAATAATGGTGATTATAAATGAATTTTGATGAACTCATTAAGGCGTGGTGGCAGAAGAAAATCAGGCCTATTCTACATATGAACGAGATTCTTGGTGAATATTATGAGATTTTTCTGACAAAGTATGGATTTTCTGTGGTTTGGAGATGATGTGGTTCTTCCCCTGCCTCTCAAAGCACTTCATCATGATAAGAGAGTGCGACAGGGCAATAATCATTGTGTGAAATAAAAATAAAATGTTGAATTTAGGGCTGTTGTGAACAATTATTTTAGTAATCGAGTATTCTGTCGATTGTTCTGACGATTAATTGAATAACAATTTTTGTGTTGGTGTATCAACTTAAGATATATATGAAAGAGAAAATGCAAGAAAAAAAATTAATTTGTTTTTTAAATAAAATGTCATTGCCTCAAATTCAGTAGGATTTAAAACATCGCCTTTATTAAGTGATTAATACATTTTCAGCTTCAATGACTTGATTTTTTTATGGATATATGTGAAGTTTGAGATTGCATTAAATACAAGCATTTTAGCATTACAAAAGAATCTTAATCTTGTATATTGTTTTTACAGATTGCAAAACTAAATGTGATATTTGTAATGTTAGCAATATGGTTAGTAAATAGGTCTGAGTTTAGAAATTTGGCTACAGAGAACGCGTGAGTTTTGTTGAGTTATTGTAAATAGCAAATGTTTATTCATGTTTTAATTAAGACTATATTATTATTATGTTGGTCCAGTGTTTGCAAACATTTTAATTTGAATGTTTGACTGCTTCATGTATCAGTATCTTTCTTGGCGACGCGACTTTCCCCTCGCCTTCTTCCTCCATAGCTGCTAATATCCCATAAGGGCCTTTCAGACAGGACGCGGTTTGCTCTGTGCTTTCCTCTGGGTTTAGTGCATTTGCGCTGTGCTGTCGTTCACTGGTTCTAAGACAAGCCTCAGAATGAAGGTAAGAAAAAAAAAACATGCGCTGAGATCTGACCTGACCCTTTGGAAAATGTGGTCATGTGGGCGTGTGATGTGGTAGTTTGGAAGTTGCGGGGCAGAGTGCGGAGTTGCTGGGAGGGGCTTGGAACCCGATCATAACTGCTTGCAGTTCTACTTATTCAGTTGTTTCTGCCGGATTTCCTTTAGCGGTATAATGCGAAGAGGGCTTCATAAGTGTATGGAACTTATTTAGAAATTTTATTTCTAGAAATGTTTAAAACCACGTTTATTTTCCTCCTGCTTCACAAATATGTACCATTGGGTCTTGGTCTTTCTTAAAATTCTGTTAAAGTTTGTCGGCTGTAATGTGGCCTGCTATGGACTGGCGACCTTTCCAGGGCGTAACCCGCCTCTCGCCAGTAGACTGCTGGAGATAGGCACTAGCTTTCACGTGACCCTGTACGGAAGAAGCGGGTGTGGAAAATGGATGGATGGATGGATCGTTGTAATGTGTCAAAACATTAGCATGGTTGGTGGGTGTGAATACTTTGGCAAGGTAAGATAAAAGGATGGATTAAGAAAGCTCTTCTCTATCAACTAACATGTGGTTCATTCCTAAACATCAAAGAAATATCTGTTGTCACTTTTACAGTTTTACTTATGAAACTGTTAAATACTCCCTCTTGGCAGTTTGGTTGTCTCCTTATGCTTACACCCACAAACAATAAAACTCTTGTCATAACCACTCAAAGAAGACACATGTTTTGACAGTTTTATCTCAGCTGTTGTTAAGAAATTACTCCAGTATCTGAAATAATTGCTTCTGTAGATAGTGCCAGATTGTTAAATTTTATTGTGTTAAAACGAAACCTGCAGGTTTTGAAAATAAATCAGAACAACATAAAACAGCTTCAGAGCTGGAAGGCGTTCTGTTACAGTTTTAATGGAGGAAAGTAAACTTGTCCCTGCTTGCTGCCTTTTCTTTTTTTTCCAAGTCAGTAAAACAGAGGTTTTTACCTCTGTTTTACTGAAATCTGTGTGCAAGTTATACCAGTTATTAGACAGAGGAATTTGTAAACCAAAAAATCAAAAAGAATTATAGAATACAGTCTATATATATTCTAATTTATTTAATTAATATATTAAATAAATTAGAATATGACTGTATATCCAATGAGTCTCATTTGTCAGATTTTAAAATGCCTTTTGAAAATTACATTACATTAGAAGCTACACCTGGCCTGACTCCGTGTCTACCTGTAACACCTTTCTGGAGAGGGGCATCGTCCGAGCTTCTGCTGGCAACAACTTAATGCTCACCCTCTACCGATGATCCACATTGCCCTGTCTTTCAGTGTTTAACCCTTTCTCTCTCCTAGACATAGCTACTGACTGAGCTTTTACTGTAACTAACTCTATGTGCTCTCTTCAGACTCTAACATTGAAAACTGGCTCAGAGTTTATCTGTTCTTTCTTTCTAGGTGAAACGACTAAAGGAGCTACATCCATTAACATTTACCTTTTCCTTCCCATAGAAAGTACTCCTGGATCAGTGCTTCTTTGTTCTCTTTGTGTCTCTGCTCTGTTCTCTCTAACCCCCAGTCGGTCGTGGCAGATGGCCGCTCACACTGAGCCTGGTTCTGCTGGAGGTTTCTTCCTGTTAAAAGGGAGTTTTTCCTTTCCACTGTCGCTACATGCATGCTCAGTATGAGGGATTGCTGCAAAGTCAACGCCAGTGACTGTCCACTGTCTCTACATGCTCATCCGGGAGGAGTGAATGCTGCAAGTCACTGACTGGATGCAATCTGCTGGGTTTCCTTAGATAGACAACTTTTTATCCAATTTGAATAAATAACAGAATCTGACTGCACTGTTCAATAATTCGGATTAATTGTAATGCATGTACCTGACTTTTGTGAAGTGCCTTGAGACGACATGTGTTGTGAATTGGCGCTATATAAATAAACTGAATTGAATTGAATTGAATTACATTTTACTTTTACAGAGGTACAAATACCATGTTTCTGGATGTTTTTACCCAAGCATATCATACCAACAACATTTCACAGGACTACACAAAATGTTTCATTTTGTTGTGCACCAGGCTGTATTTGCTTACAGATCAAGCTAAAAGCAGGCTATTTCTGGTCACTAGTTGATTTATTGTTTCATCCCTAACCTAAATTGTTGACATGACCCAGAAGTTCTCATTTTACAATCTCAAACTGAAAGTATGAATATTCCTTGAGAAATTTGAAAAATCAAGTAAGGACATTTTATATTGATAGAGGTATGTTGTGTTGTTGTTGTTTTTTTGTAAACTGCTCTTTTTAATATTCCTGCTGGTAAACTTTAGTGGTACAGACGGATGCTGCTGCTTGTAAACATAAACTGAAAAATTATCTGCTGAGCTCTGTTCAGCTTTGAAGGGGAGGTGTGCAGATTTGTATGCATGATTTTTCTGTCTTTCTTCTTCCTCTGCAGCTGAGGCACCTCAGGTTCAGCAACCCACAGGATTTTTTTCTTTTTACCTAAAATTCTCTATCAGATCTGCCAAATCAGGTCTGTGCCAATAATCCTTCTGTCACATGTGCTTAAAAGGCCACAACACACCCTTATTTAAACAGGAAAATCTAGTACATTTCAATGATGTTTCAACAGCTACAAATGAGCCTTTTTATCTTGTACTGAGAGAGCTCTGATGGGATCCCTCCATGCTCTCTTTGACTGACTGACATTTTTCCTCAGTTATCAGTGAGACAAGTGACTGTATAATTTGATTGACAGCCATGATCAGAAACTACCTCGCGCAGTATGTTATGGGAGCAGACGCATGCTTGACTAGTTCCGGCAGCTTTCGGTAGAACTGATAGAGCAGACAGACATGCTGTATTTGTCTTTGGCTGCTATGAAAGAGAATCTGTTGGAACTCAGTAGTGTCTCCTGCCAAACCTGGCCCTGTCGTTTACTCAGGACTTCAGAGAGTTGTGTGAGGTCGGCTGTCAGCTGCCCATTGCCTCCTCTGTGGGGTACAGCCATGAAAAAAATATTTTTTTTTGTCTTAAGACACTATTCACCCCAATTCATTTTTTATCGTTTTTTTTTAATGAAAGCTGAAAATATTTTCTGCTTTCTTTTTTTTCTCTGCTCTTCAAGGTTCTATACGTTGAGCTTTGAGGAAAGAAGAGAAAATTATATATTGGTCTACAATATCATCAAACTTTATCTCAGAATATTTAAAGTATACTTCTTCCATGCCCTTTTTTAGGCATTTTACCTTTGTTCTTTTTTACCATTGCTGAAGCACATGTGTCTGTTGATGTTTGGATGCACATATGGGTAGTATAGACATTTTCTGGCAATAGACTGAATTCTCTGGTGGGGGCCCCACCATAAACCCCTCCAACTTGAGCAAGACATTAAAGCTCCCCTGGTCTAGTAATGTGCATGAGGGAGATGTGGCTTCTGTTTCGTTGTAATGCTCTTCATCAAAACCTAAAAGTGTGGATTTTTAACGTAGCTCAGATAGTGCAAAAGCTTTGTGATTAAAAAAAAACAAACATCTGGAGCACGAAAAGGGCAAATATGATCACATTTTAGTCTTAGGAAAGATAAACAACTTGAAAGTATAAAACATATATCACATGCAGCTTTTTCAATATTTTTCAAAGCAGATAAGTCATTTTAAAATGTACTTTTCTGACACAGCTCTTGGAACCACGCCCCTCCAAAACAGAGAGCCATTTCCATATATGGATGATGACGTAGAGTGTGGATCCACATAATTGTCCATTACATTAGACAAAAAACTTTTTTTTTCTGATAACTGACTTTCTACCAACATTCCCACCGAATTGCATTTCTTTATATTTTTGGTCCTTAATTTTAAACACCTTTCAGCCAGACCTCTTACTTTTTGATACAACTGCCAGTGAAATAAAATAGAAGGGTCTTTTCATTGACTTGTTCAAGAGATGTATTACATTTAAAATGTATGAGAGTTATTTTCAAAGATCATTTCATGACACAAGCTGCCTTTATTCACTCCTTCCAGTATGAATTCGAGACCTTTTGGACACACACATATCAGAGTGTGTTGTCACCAGGTTGTGGAGGGTAAGTGTTTGTAGGAAGAGTAGAAAAATTAAGTGGAAGCCTCGCAAGGCAAGCAAAACAGTATGTGTCAGTGGGGCCATTAGTTCACACATGTATGTTTCAGAGGAGCATTTCCCTGCAACCCCAAGGTCCCTACTGCGTGTTCCCTCGCCATTTAGTTCTTCATACATGGCCTGTTTTGTTGCTCATTTGGTCTGCAATGGACCTCGGCTGAGTGGAGACTCGTGTTAGCTGTGTGCAATCTCTCCTGTTTACGTGTGCGTTCGCTCATCTCTGCTGCCGCCCTGCAAGTACCGCTGAGCTTCAGTGAATGAAGAGGTTCAAGCAAGCATGCAAGATGGAGAGATTGAGGGATTCAGATAGGCACAAGCAGGAGGAAGAGGAAGGGAGGCAGAAGGAGTGGGAGTCTGGACAGTTACTGAATCCATAAAGGATAAAAAGGGCCTTGGCAGGAGTCTTAAGGGGCTAATAGAATAAAGTTCTTTCAGATTAGTTAGCTAATAGAGCTGTAACAAAGTGTTTCGTTTTAACACTGAGGGGAGCATGGCCCTCCTGTGTGCTCGCTGTGATGTGGGTGGAGTGATGAGGCAGGAGCGAGTGGGTGAATGGGTGGGTGGTGGGGAGGTGAGAGGGGAAAGCACCTGCTGTGAAGGAGCCCTGTGGGTCTTTTTACTTAGTCAGGGATGAACGACGAGACAAGATGAGGAGAGGGAGCCTACCTTGCATAAAATCACATCTCCCCAGTAGCTTCGGTATTTACTGGATGAAATCCATGCACAGATTAGCTGGTAGCTACATGTTTTTTTTTTCTCTGCAAGATTAAGAAAATGTGTGTTTTTGTAAACTACAAGTATTTCTGCTGTTCTTTGCTGGTGCACATATTTTCTGCAGGGCTAGAACAAAAAGTACAAGCCAACGTTTTAAAGGCTATAGGGTACATTGAAAAATACTGGAATTATAGTGATGGAAATGCAAAACGATGTGCCCTACTTTCAATATTTAAGCAGAATCTAACCTGTAATCATCACATTTTTTAGGACCCATACAGCCACCAAACACAGAATCACAAACAACACAATTTGTTGGCAACATTGGATAAATCTGCATTCCAAGCTCCTAAAAACTTCATGAAAAAAATAAATTCTTAAAGTCAGACAAAAATTATGTAAAAAAATCCATGATTGTTGGTCGAAAAGTAGCACCAAACCAAAGAGGCAACTGACGGCATCATTTTTTTTTTCCTCCCGTGACAACGGTTATGCAAGGCAGTCTCTTTTTTTCTTACCTTAAATTTGTACTCTCAACATTTACTTGGCTGGGCTGAAAGTAAAATGAGAAAATTGAGAATGTGCATGGCTTAAGAACATGGTGAGACAAATATTGCTTTGAGGATTACTTTTTGTTTTGTTCAAGTTTGTGAGTTCAGTGTCTGTTTATTTTTTGCGCTGAAAAGCTGTCTGTGGATGATGTCCGTAATAACAGTGGAAGAGGGAAATAACCACTTATTGCGCCTAAAGATCTAAAAAGGAAAAAAACAGGCGAGGTTGTGGTGTTGGAAAGAATGCTCAGACTGATCGTCGAACTCTGATTCATGAGGAGCAGTTCTGATTTCATCCTAGCCATGAAACAGTGGCACAGTTCTTGGCTCCTGTGCAGTTCCTCAAAAGATATGAAAAGTTTGGTAGTCCAGCTCACGCCTCTTGTAGATTTGGAGAAGGCTTATGACTGTTTCCCCACGGCATTTCGTGGGGGAGCTTTGGTCATATGGGATGTCAGGGATGTACTTAGTTTCTTGAGGAGGAGCCCCCATTGCCCTGTGATGTCTCACCACAGATTGTGGTCCTTCCACCTTATTTAAATCAATGGTAGACATCGTATTAAAAGACAATGAAATAAAGCTTTCAAGGAAGCTTCAGTTAAGTAAGGGATTTGGCCATTATTGTGTGCATCTTTTAGCTGTAGCTGTAACATAAGACCATAAACATGGATGTCTGCTTTGTAAACTACTTGTTGGTATAATTAAAGCCAACTTTACAGCCTTTACTTGGCATGAAATGTTTAACAATTTGGAGCTGTTGGACAGATTTACATAATATTTCCAATCATCAGAAGCTAATTAAAATTTAGATGTAGGATTGGAACTTTGCTTTGATATCGTGGGCAAAATTGGAACTAATCGTCTAACAATTATAAGTATAATTATCTTCCTATATTCATCTCTAGCACATATTTAGCTTACAGCCTGTTATCCTATGAGCACTGGAAGTATGAGTCTTTGCTGGAGGAACCTGTAATATAGTGGCTATTTACAGGTTAAATAAATCAACATCAACTGATGTATAAATGTTGGTGAAAGCTAGTTTAGTTTGATCAAATAGGCTAACCATGCCTTAGACTAAGTTTTAACCACATCTGTGGGTTGTAAAAATCTAATTTCAACAATCTTCTGCTATAAATAAAGATCAGAAACAGGAACAGGTTGAGGCTAGCCTTTGTCTCATTTGTTGACTCACTCAGTGTTTTACATTAATTGTATAGAAGACCAAGTCGCTGATAAGTGTTTCCACCTCTTTCTGAATTTTGAACACTGCTAAGGTGCTAAGTTACTTCATTATAGCAGACTAGATAATCCAAGTTACTAAAAATTGTGCCCAAATAATTCAAAAGTGAGTTTTGTTTTAAAAATATTGGCATTACTAATCTTAATGTTAGCATGCTGGGCCAGCTATTTTTAATTTAAAGCGATTCTAGGTTGATTCTAGAAATATAATAAAAATAAGATAGTGCCTAATACTTTATTCATTTTTAACAAGCTGCAACAATCAATAAAAGTGGCTAATTGGTTGTTTTAGTTTCTTTAGAGAAAGGTTTTAGGGTTCAACAGGTTTTAAAATGAACGTTTGACACTGAACAACTATGTAGAACTGGAATTATTTTCTAATAAATATTGTTTGTTTTTTATGATTGATTTATTTTAAACTTAACAAAGACATAGTATCCTATAACCTATGTACTTTTTTAAATTACTGTGCTTTGCAATTGCATACCCTTTGAAGTGTTTTCACATTTTGTTATGTTGTAATCACAAACTTAGTGAATGCGGGTTTAGTTGGACAGAGCTAAATACAGAACAATTCTGAAGGAAAACCTACTAAATGGAAAACCTACTAGATGCTGCAAAAAACTTGAGCCTGGTGCTGATGTTCAACTTCCAGAACAAGGACACTAAACATACAGCTAGAGATACGGTGGAACAATTTAAATGGGATTATTGAATGGCCCAGTGAACATTCAGACTTAAATAAAACAGAGAATTTGTGGCACGTAATGGAAATTGATGTTCAGACACTCGCCATCCAATGTGCTTGTGCTTGAGCTATTTACAAAGAAGAATGGGCAAAAATGTCAGTCTCTAGATGTAAAAAGATGGTAGAGACATATCCTAAAAGACTCGCAACTGTAATTGTAGCAAAAGGTGGTTCTATATAGTATTGACAATGGGGGCAGAATACAAATGCATGCCAAAATCTTCAGATTTTTATTAATAAAATATAAAATTAAAAATTTGAAAACCATGTATCCAGTTTGTTCTAGTTCAGAGTTACTGTATGTTCAAGCTTGTGTTGAGCAGTCATAAAATTTCAGTAACACACGTTGAAGTTGTTTGTGATTATAAAAAGGTTAAAAGGGTGTGTATACTTTGCAAGGCATTGTATTTTAAGGTACACCAGAAATTATACATATTTGAAATACATGAATGCATAAGATACCTTTAAGCTCTAGCCAAATCATTCAACATCAAAGATTAAAAATTTGAAAAAAAGATAGTGTGAAAGTGTATCTAAAACTTTGACCGATGGTGTAAATATATATAAAACACCTTGCTTGCTCCCAAACTTAAAGAAAAATGATTCGCTAAAACTCATAGGTGAAAAAGTTGTTTTATGCAGTGCTTGGAAACACACACACAAGAGTGTAACACAAGCAATTTCAGCTCCACACTCAAATCACTCCGTAATCACTCTGCTTTAGGGCACTCCAGCTTTTCTATTTTCCACCTTCCAATTGTTCTCCGCTCATAGAAACCTGCCCGAGTTGACTCTATTGCAAAATGTGATAAAGGCTGCCCTTTTGTTGAATTATACAACACAAAGCACCATTTAGGAGTGGTTTGATGGAACAGAGGGTTTACTTGCAGGCATGAATGAAGGTGAGCAGGTGCACAATCACCCTCAGAGGGTAAGACCTATTGGGCCAGGTTTGAAATGTTTCATCTTGAACAAAGAAATATGCTGTAATCTTCACTTTAAGGAGAAGAATAGAGTGCCTTGAGGAAAATAATTATCCCCTGTGTATTACAAAAACTGATCTCTTTCACTTTATTTGAAGGATTTATTTTATGTTAAATTGAAACTGAAGGAAATGCCTTTTAAACATGCTTTAAATGTCAGCTGTTTTTATTATCCTTAAATAATTGAATAATAACCAAACAAGATATTTGCCAATGAGGATAATTACCACTTTCCAAATAATATGATTAAAGGACAAAGCTGCGTTAAAGATCCAAATTGGCTGACAGAGATATATTCTATGCACTGAACCATGGTTTGCAAAATAACAACTAAAATCACAGTGCCCGTATAAATTACCACTTTTTAATTATGAAGTTGTTTTAAAACTGAATTACTCTTGTTGGATATATTAGTTACATGGTTTTATTTTGTGCTTTTCACCTCATTCTGGGGATCACCGTATTGCTCTCAATGGCACTCTAGGTTTTGATCTATGCCCTCCTGCAGCACTGCATCCTCACCAGAAACAGAGGGGGTCTTAGAGGTCTACCATTAATAAAGACTAAAGCCATAGCCTGCTGCTGTAGCTGATGTTGTAATGATTAATGAGGGCCATCATTTAGCCTCTGTGGTTGGATCTCTGTTGAATAGGCTCTGATTATTCTTAGCTGGGTCACACATAACTAATAGCTCCTGGGTTTAATTAATCCTTCCTTTAGCCATGCTATGTGGGATGAACCACAGGATATATTTTTATGTTTGATCAGACTTCAAGTGTAAAAGTGTGCATACTTTGTATATATGTATGTTTGTATATGTGTATACATTTTTTTTTTAAATTAAGAAGCCATCATTGCCCCAGAGTACCTGTTTTACATAATCAAGATTTTAAAATAAACATTGGAATTGTTGTGGCTACTACTTTACTATAACGTATTACTGCTTCCCTGGAGGCTATTTTTCATTAGGCGTCCAATAAATGGCTTTTTGTCTATTCATTATTATTAGGTTTTTGTTTTTGTTTTTTGCAGCAGCAACACTGTGAATTTTTACTTTAGGTAGTTGGAACAAGGCAAGAGCTATTGGTGTGACACTGTGTGTGAAATTTTTAAACCTGGCCACTAACCTTAAATAAATCACTGGGAATTAGTCTTATAAGGATAGGTATACTAAACAGATAGGCAAATCCGTGCAATTTTTTCTTTTTAATTTTTTTCTTTAAGCAAGAGCGTATGAATTGGAAAGGGGCCAGATCCCTGCATCAAGGGATATATACCATATATATATATAAATATATACAAATGTGACTTGGGCAATCATGCTATGAGGCTAAGGATGTGTGTAACTTTATGCCTGACCTGTCTGCTGTTTTCCTTAGTCTTTAATATGCACTGTAAAATAGATGAGGCACCTGGTTTAGCTACTGTCTACTGGAGCATGCAATTAGATTTCTGATTTTAAAAGTATAACTTATATCAAGAATCCCTTAAATGTCTAATTTTATGCAGCAGTGAAATAATTTTTATGCACACTGCTGCTGTGAAAGGGTATATTAGTAACCGATTCAAGTAATATGCAAGTACCACTACAAATTCAGCCTTAAAGAAGCATACAGTTTCAATGATATACTCTAGTATGCTTGTTTTTTTGAGAATGCGTTAAGCTGTATTTCCTGTTAAACTTGAAATCTGACAGAAAATATTAGTTTCATTACGCAGCCATCACCCACTTTCAGGCCTGTTGACTTGTCATTTTGGCTCTTCTAGTCACCATTCTGCTTCATATCCTAAGCAGCAATCACACTGTCAGTATTTGAGATGGTGTTAAGCTGTGGCTCATTGCACCATGGCTGTTCACGCTGGGCAAGAGCCATGTGGAAGCAACGGGTGCGCTCCTATGGCCAGAAGGGGAGTTTGAGATAGAGGGGACATAGGAAGTAGCACAGAGAGCGGTGGCAGCTCCTTACCGTGTATTTTTCCACTCAGGCAAGTGTCTTGTTTACTACGCAGCAGTGACTCCACGGCTCTCTGCCGGGCTAATTTGTCACCCCATGAAAAAACAGGACAGCACTGGTGCAGATGGAGTAGGATTCAGTGAGATTGTTATGTTCTAGCAAAGATGGCAAATATGAGAGGGGACAAAGATGGAGCAAACAGGTTTTTGAAACAAAAAAGGAGAAACATGTATTTTATGTCAAAGAAAGATGGTTTTGTCTCATCTTTGGATGAAGGAAATATTCTTCTTTCATCTGTTCCCCTATTCAAGAAGGAGCGTGTTTGTGATTCGGAGGCTCTGCAACGCATTATAAAATCCTCTAATGGGGCACACTGACCTGACCTGGGAAAATCATGTATGACAATGCAATGCAAAATATGCTGCTGTCACAGTGTTGACGGAATCGCCTTAACAATTACATGCTCCCATGCACCAAATCTGAAGGACATTTGTCTTTATCCCCTTTATTCCTTTTTTTTCCTCCTTCCTGCATTTCTCAAAGAATCTCTGCAATGTTTTATTTCCCTCCATCTCCTTCTCCCTTTGCTCGGGTCAGTAATGAGCTAGTTTGGTTCCTTTTTCCGGCCACAGGCATGCTTTTTCTTCCATCTCCATCATCCCCCTGCATCCCTCTTCTCTTGTTATATCCTCACAGTGCTTCTTCTCCCCCCACAAGAGCTCTCCTGCTTGCCTTTATGTTTTCTCTTTGGTTAGTTTTTGTTTGTTTTTTTTTGTTATTTTACAGTCGAAGGAACTTTAATTCTTTTTTGGCGGTAAAGGTAAGAATCCACCACACTACGCTTCCTGCACTGTCTGGAGAAATTGCTCGCACTCAGCCCATGTGGTCCTCATCTGTCTTCCAGGTGTGAAAAATGTATGAGCTCATGTATTGCCCTCAGGCTAGACATAGACAGAATCACCCAAGGTACTGTGGTGGAATGTTTAAATGAGTAGCATTATTTTACTCTCTTAAATTAGCTGGTAAAGAAGAAAACATCCACTCCTAACAACAATAACCTCAGAACCTATATCTAAATAAATGCATTGCAGTTTTAATGTTTTTACTGTCAGGAAGAGAACCAAAATGCCCAACTATATTGGATGGGTATCTGTCCTAGATTTTTTTGGACTCAAAGGATTGATATTTTAATGAGTTAATGTGTCCCATATCCAAAGTAAAAGGACCATTGTTCATTTACACTCATGTCAGTGCATTGTAGAGATGGTAATAAATTTGTATGGAATAATAAGCTAATACTAATGGTTTACACAAAATGTAATATAGTTTTGTTACATAAACAAGAAATTTAACAATTATTCTCACTGCTGCTGACCATATATAATGTTGAATATTTTATATATTAAATTAATCTATTGCTGTTGCTTAGTAGGAGTCATGGTTGATTTTCTTTTATTTTTTATGTTTGCAAATGGAAATATTTTAAAATAGTCAAATTTGTTTTTCTTTTGTGTTATGATAATGTGTACCCACTTTTCTTCAGTCAGCAGACCAGCAGTTCACAGCAGCAAGTGGGGGAGGAGCAACACTGAGCTCCTAGCAGTCCATGGAAACTCTGGCCTCTCTGGCATCTTCTCTGGTGTGTCAATAAAAGGACGTTTAACCATGGGAAATGTGATGGAAAGTTTTAGCCCTTTGAAATAGTAACATTTTAAAATCTTGATATTTTTTACTGGGTCGTGTATAAATTGGCTTTGACATTTTGACCAGACATAGGCAAAATGTGACAACACTGGTTATTGCACCGGAACAACCTGGATCCTGGTTTCACATTGATGTTACATTTCTTACAAACCAATGAAGGTTTCCCACCTCGGCAGGGTCTTCAGAAAAAAGACCTCTTAGAATACAAATCATAGGTGTTTAGCCACCTTGTAAACTCATCAGAAACCCACAAAATAATGTCTAATTTCACCTACCAGCAGTAGGCATGGGCCAGTTTCCACTGCAAAGTTGGAACTGGTATTTCAGTCAAAGAGTCTATTAGAAAATCTGGTCCTAATCTTTAATTGAATTGCATACCGCAATGTAAGGCCACCAGAGAAGGTAATAACAATAGCTGTGTAAAATGAATTTATTACATTCATTAATTTTTCTTAGAAACGTGAGATGGACAAAGCCAATAATCAACGACCATCTAAAGCCATGTCCCAATACATGTCAGTCAGTATATTGCCTGGGCTAAAGGTTTGTCCACGCATTTCACATCTCTAAATGGTTAGGACACAGATCTCACCAGATGATTGTGATAGTTTTCTTCAGTCATCTTCTTCTGTGCGTAAAGTAACCCTCCCTCTCCCTCCCATGTAACTTCAAGCTATTAGTTAGCTGTATATGATCAGTTGAGGGAGGTTCTACAAAAATGTTTGACCTGGAAAAAAAAGATGATGTTGGGAAATTGTCCAGAAGTGAATAACCCATAATGATATTTAGAGCCTTTGGCAAATTTACTAATGAGGAAAATAACCCTTTTAATTAGTAATTAAAATCAACTTGCTCTGCACACAACGTTATTTTACTTTTTACAATGTCATGAGGACAATGGCAGAAAATGCATAATATTCAGCAAAATAAGAATGTTAACGTAAGAAATATAAATAAATGTGTTTCATTACCTAAAACAAACTGCTGCCCTGTGCCCAATTACTAAATGACACATGTTGTGCAACAATAGGTTGGTTTCGCTATAAATAACTATTAATAAGTGCCAAGAGCAAATATTAATAAACATTGTTAATTTTAAGCAAAATTAAAAATAAGCTTTAGCATTAGCAGCTGAGACAACAGAAACATAATTTAGCATGTTTATAAAGAGTATGCAGAGATAATTTTGCAGGCTGAGTAGAGGAAGGGAAAACAGATAATACAGAACAAGCTCATGCCACCGAACTATATGTGCTCAAACCACTCATTGGGATAAAGTTTGAATCATTGATAGCCTCATCTCTAGCCCAAACAAAGTTTAAGCATCAAAACAAAGCAAAACACCATGAAATAAACAATGTGTATCCTAAACTAATTTTCTCTGCCCAGACACAACCTCTTACAGTGACCCTTTCTGATAAACAGTAGAGCATGTCCGAAGGGCCAGTGAGTCTGATGGGCTGCTCTCTGTCTAGCGGCAGTGGAGGGTTAGGATGCAGCCTTTCACTCGGCCAGTGAGATCAAGAAATTCACGCACGTGTTTTCCTCAAAGTAGCCAGGGGGGAGCAGCAAGTAAAGAGAAAGAACACTGCTGTGCTCAGAGTTTTTTAGCTCTATGACGTCACAGGGATTCCAGCTGTGAACTAAAGCAAAAATGACATATTTGAAAAATTTGAAGTTCATATGAGAAGTAAATATGTGCGTTTATTATTTCCCAGCTGAAACATTGCTGAATCTGATACTGTGATTTGCAGTTATCTTGTTGCTTAGATTTATCCTGCCAATTTATATGAAATATGGGTATAGGTTGAATGAAAGATTTAAAAACTGCTATTATAGTTAATATTCCCTCACTCCAATCCAACTTAAGCTTTTCTCTCACTACCATGCCTCTCAGAAGATCTACACTAATCCCCTTGTTTCCCAGCCCACTTCTGGCATTGGCAATTTGATGTGACCCTGAGGGGCTCATGTCTGATAGTGGCGTTAGTACAGACAAATTAATCCTGTGCCACTCTGGAGGTAAAATCTGCTAATTGCTACAGAAAATGCCCACGGTCAAGGAACTATTGACCGTACTGTATCACATTAAGTAAAGGGTCAGGTGTCCAAAATGCATTTTCTGCAGCATGCTGTGCAGTGAGGATGATAAAGACATACACAGATGAAAATTGTTATTCACAGGAGCCAAATGAAGAAAATATGAAGGAAAACAAATAGACCAAAATAGCTGTCTTAGCTATTCATCTATTCTGATCATAATTCTCAGTATGTGCATTTTAGGTATGAAAAGAATAAACCCCTGCACTAGGTTGAAGAAAATATGAAAACCTATATGAAGATGACAGGTTCTATTAACTATTTTCAAAAGAACTGCATATTCTATGAGATACTGAGACATGTCCTTGGTTCATTCAGGCTGTGAGAGTGAGATAAAGCAAGACTTTGAGTAGACAACAAAATAAAGCGAGGTTTCTCTGTTTTGGTATTTTTAGCCTTCAACCTCTGACTGATATTGAGCATCCTGGATGTTGGAATGTTTGTTGAGGTCCAAGCAGCGAAATGCTGCAAAGGCCTATTGGAATTCGAATGTTTCTTATTGTCCCCCGAAATTAAGTGGCTTTATGGAGGCCTAAACATAAACGAAAACTCACCAAACTTTGCACAAAATTGTCACCATAGTGAAATATTTGTATTTTAATGGAATTAAAAAGGGGCATGGCCAAACAGCTCCCTCTAAACTCAGCCAGCCCAACCGGTATAACATAGACATTTACAATTTGATACACAGATAAAATCAACCAGAACAAGGAAAAAAGTCTCCCGGTGGTATGTCCTATAACCAACAGGAAGTCAGCCTTTTTGGGTCAAATTGTCATTTTTTAAGAGTTTCTGAGATTATACAGATGTGAAACTTTGACAAACTCCTCCTAGAGATTTTGAGAGGATGGCTTCAAATTTGGTCAGTATCTCCTTGAGGCATTGTACTTTGAGCAGGTCTAGGGGGCATGGCTAGGCCTCAAACACCAAAAAGTTCAAAACGCTGTAACACCGAAAGGCAGAATTATACCAAAGTCTGTGTTATTGATCCATTTTGGGTGCCCAATGATACTATGTAGTCATACACTGACATCATTAAAGAGAACAGGGAAGTCCCTTTTTTTTTTTTTACAAGGAAATTCCCTATTTGACCCTTTTGACCTATTCCACTTGAAATTGTGTTGAGAGACAGATAATAAGTTGGTCTCACTTGGCTTGCAAGACAGATTTTTTGCTGGAGGGTGTGGCCGTAGCAGGGTGGCAAAGTCTGACATTACACAGTGGCCATACGTTGTTCCTCATAAATCATCAGATCTGCACCAAATGGAAAATGATGGATATTAATCCTATCTCTAAAATATATTTAGGCAAATATTAGTGGGCGCGGCAAAATACCTTCTTAGCGCCCTCTAGATATTTTGTACACACAAGTAGTGCCTCAAGACCTAAAAAATGTCTGTTGGAGCCATGGTCCAAACCATTTTGGAGCGAAGTCATCCTGTAGGTCTTGACTTACATACTTAAAAATCCCTCACTAGGCATTAAGGCATGGGCGATTAAAGGTTATCAAAAAGCTTTTAGCTGCATCAAAGGATGTGGGCGTGGCCAAGCCTCAAATTTTGACTTCTCGCCGTAAAATACAAAAGCGCAAGATCTGAGCTGCGCCAAACTTCCTGAGCATCATTAAAGATCAGTACTCAACACATTAACAGGAACATTTGCTGACATCACCTTGCCCTACGCACTAAGAACAAGGCAAGGCAAATTTATTTGTATATCACATTTTAGCAACAAGACCATTCAAAAGGCTTTACATAACGGAAAAAGTACATTGCAGTGACAAAAAAACATAAAATAATTATTGAAGTACATTACATTGGCATGGTAAGGTTAAGTACAGAAAGAAAAGTTAGACTACAGACTAAAATGAATGATGTTTCAATAAATAGTTTAAATGGAACAATCAAAAGCAACTCTTAGCAAATAGATTTTTAACCTTGATTAAAAAGAACTCAGGGATTCAGCATTTTTTGCTGTTTTCTGGAAGTTTGTTCCAGATTATGAGTATAGGAGTATATTTAGGGACGTATAAATTAACAGAATTATTTTAAAGTTTATTATCTGAGTTACAGGGAGCCAGAACAGGAAGTAACATGTTTCACATGCACCTCCTACAATATTTCATGGCGGATCAGCAAATTTCGATATCTCCCCGTTTACATACTGTTGTCTTTAAATCACACATGCATGATGCAAATTGCTCCGAACTGGATATGAATGATCTTTGTCAACCTTCAAACTGCTCAATTAGATTACATTGTTATTTTAATCATCTGTGCTCCCAAGTATATTTCAAACAGTTATGCCTCCCTGATGCATTATCAGATTCACACCAAATTTTGTGTACGTCATGGACAACTCTTCAACACATTGGTATGGTAAACTGATGACATCACATTAGCCCCACCCTCTAAGAACAAAGTCCCAGGTTTTTGTAGTAAATGACCCTTCATGACAGTCTGTAGAAGTTTCAAACTTTCAAAAGTTTTAATGATAATAATTTCAAATGACATTTTCAAAATACTACAGAAGGGTTTCATTAATCCTTCGCCATCAAACAGGAAGTGACTACAGCTTCCATCAGGAAGGTCAGAAATTCAGCTAAATTTTAAAGACTTCTCACCAGAGCAGAACTCAGCCTGACTGAAGACAATGTTAAGGCTTGCTTATAGTACGGTCTGGTGGTGAGGTGTGGAATTGAGTGGTGGGTTTGCTGGAGGTGTGGAGGTGGTGGTGCGCATTGTTCTCAGTTGCAACACAAGCTGGAGTTGCGCTGAGCTGCGAGAGCCGGCCAACAATTTTTTTTATGTAATAACTAAATTAAGTTGCTAAACTGGTTTGGTTCTCAAATATAGCTGTTTTTTGTTAAGGTTATTGTGGCACTGGTGGCCTTTACTTGCATTATTGAGACAAGAAATGAGCAGAGAGAAGGGAGGAAGACATGCAGCAAAGGTCCCAAAGTCAGAAATTGAACCTTGGACAGCTACTTCATGGACCATAGCCTTCATATATGGGGCTCGTGCTCTACTTCTACACCCCGCAAAACCCTGCTTTATGTTTTATGCTTCTGTTCCTAGTATAAATAGTTTATGAAAAATTTATATCAGCAGGTCAAACCTTTGCAAACAATCACAAGTTGGAAATCAATCACAAAATAGTGATCCATGCATCTCTAATTTGGGATTGACCAGTATTTGATTTTAGTGCAAAAGTAATACAGTTTGCATGCCAAATTAAAAAGTGTTCACTTGTACAGGTTAGTTTTGAGCCAGAAAGGAACACTTTAATGGAAATATTTAAACTCCATAAAATACATACATGAACTTGAGTGCTTAAACATAAGAATATACTAGATGTTTAGCCATGTTATTCACCTAAAATTAGTATCAAGACTTTATTTAAAAAAACAAGGCTTGTAAGCACATCATACTGAGCTCATTAAACATCTGTCTTTGTTTTTTAATAATAATAACCTCCTACCATGGCTATATTAATCATCCAAGGCAAAAAAGTGAAGGATCTTCACTTTGTAGGTCACTTAACTGTCTGCCGTTGTTTGTCTTTGAAATCCAAACAGCCTTCTCCAAACAATTCTTCAGACACCCTGTTTTGTCTGCTCCTCTGGAGTTGAATAAACACTCGATAATAGACGGTCACCATGCCCTTGGACAGTGAGCGTTGTTTGCAGCTGGGGAATGTGGAAACCGATTCCTCCGGATAGGGAGGGAAATAGGGAATTACCGCAGTGGTTTTTGTGCTGCTTTGTTTGAATAAGATCCATTTAGGATTTTTTTTACTTCATCTAAGAGAATATTTCTTAATAAGTTTAGGTTTTAATTATTGTTATTTAAGTTATAAATGTGTGATGCAGTATAGTAAAATTAATAAAGTTTATTCTGTAGCAATAAATATGATAAAAGCCAGCCTTGAAGTTTTCTATATTTTAGGACTTCATTGGTTGCATCACTGACCCATTAAGCTCACAATGATAGCAATTGTAACCTGAGGCTTAATTGGAGTTGGATATCACCCCACTGGGTCAATCAGATGCTCTTTAGAGTATGCTATATTTGCAGGGCTTGGCACCTGTCCTTTCTGAATGTGTTTGGCACTGCTGCTGCCCCAGTCGGCCCTTCTTATTGAGAGCCGAGGAACAACAAAAACAGATGGAATTGCCTGTGGGATTGTGGGAAGACTCGGGAAAGGAAGGGACGGTGGTTTGGGAGGAAGCTAGTGCCATGTGGTGGTGTGCCTACTCTGCCCACTGGTCATCTCTGCTAGTCCCACTTGGTGGTCATCCAGGCGCACACTGGCCTGCCAATTAAAGATGGGCCCACAGTCAACCCTCAGGGTACCTCCAAGTCTGCAGGCTTCTCTCTTCCTTCCATTTTTTTCCCTCCACTTTCTTCATATCGCTCTCCATCCAAACACCCTGCTGAGAGTTCTCCTTTGTTCTCGTTTTCCAACTCTGGGAACTCGCTGCTCAGAGTTTATTAGACTTCTTTCCCTCTTACCCAGATCACTACTACATTGAGGTGGCAGCTGCCAGTGCCATGATCTGTTAAACTACGTAATATGGGAATGAAGAAATCTTCGCTGGCTCTGCTCACTCGCTTTACTGCATTAAAAGCAGAATTAGGATGCAGATGAGGATGAGCTAAAAATGAACTCAGCTGCTTCTTAGCGTTATCCTGCATGCGTGAGACCTTCATTTGCAAAAAGAGTTTACAAAGAGTCCTGCACCCAAAGGTCTAAGTATGCAGTGCCAGAGGTCAGAGGTCTTTCAGCTCTGTTTTTTTTTTTTTTGTAACCTGATAACTTGCGGAAAAGACTTGACTTCAAGAGAATAGAGATAAATCAGGGCAGTGGTATAGCTCGGTGTCAGCAGAGGTGTGAAAAGAGCTGACAGGGATAAAAAAAAGGTGGGTTCAGAAGGTTGAAGTTGGCTTGTTAGTGATAGCTACAAATCTTGCATATATATGTTTGGAAAAATTCTGTGCACAGTTTGCATCATGTTGAAGGGTAAAAATCCATGTATAAATTTTTGGCCAGTTTTATGGTAGCGGGGTTATTTTCTTTTTTCATGATCTGTTTAGACCTTAGGCAAAGGTTTGGCAGGTTGGGACGAGCAGAGGATGAATGACAGGCAGTCTACAGCAGTGTCATCTTATACATCATCTCCACTCTCGTAGCCAATTGGGTTTGTCCGTTGTCTGGGTCCACCAATCACGGAGAGGCACCTGCACACTTAAATTTACATATAAAAAAACAAACAGCACCTTTAGACAGCAGCTGTAACAAACTGGCAGACGAGATTAGGTGAAGCCTTCGTTTTATTCTACTCATAAAAGCTATATATTAGCTTAAATATCAATTAATATTTAAAAGTACAAAATGCAAAAGGTTAATTTTCAAAAAGCAAATTTATTTCTAACAAATGTACAACATGACCCTTTGCCCACGTTTATTAGCTCAATAATAATAGTACTCCTCTCTGAGAGGCTGGCAGAGAGCTGGATAACTGTCACTAATTTTGGGAGGAAGAGTTTTTATGAACACATGAACACTCTTAGCTGTTGTTTTCCAAATAAGCCTCAGCTTCTCACGATCAGTAGGAAAACGCAAGTCAAGAAGACGATGTTCAACCTCGCGCAGGTAAGCATCAATATTTGACTCCTGGCAACCTGGATCAAAAACTTCTATGTCCTTAGCAAGGGATAAAAGCTGTTTGAAACAGACACCATGCTCCCAAGGTGGACCATGTCCATCTGAGAAGTCACGCTCATTAAGTTCATGAAATGGTGGAAGATCCTGATTTAATCTCTGGGAAAGAAAACAAGTTTTCTCATGATTTAAATGAGAGCTTTCTAATGAATGGACTCGTGCAAGTGGTGGTGGGTCAGGTTGGATTGAGTCACCTGAGAGCCATGTGCGTCTCTCCTGGCCCCTAGGGGTTGACACAGAGTCAGAAGGGAGAGGGGTGCCGATCAGGCCGGAAGGCTGCTCCTTCCACCTAATTGGACCACTTGTGCACGCTGAGTCCGGCACCCTGTCATCTTGGTGGTTGTTCTCTGCAATGGGATTTGGCAGGACCATCTGACTTCCAATGCTTCTGTTAAGGTCTGTGGAAGTAAGTTGAACACTTGGACTAAATTTAGGAAGGGGAGACACTGTAGGTGCTGGATGGCTGCTGTCTGGGTCTGCCCCCTGCTGTGGCTGCTGTGAGTGAAAATGCAAATTAGGTACCTGAAAGGTGGGGGTCTGCCCCCTCTTTTGGGATGAAGCTTTCTTGAGCTCATCTGCCTTCAGGTCCTCTAACTTTGCTTCAGCTTTCATGGTCCTCTCCTCAGCTTTTGAGAGCTCAAGCTTTGCAGCATTCTCTCTTTCAAGGGCCATCTGGTGGTCAGTCTATAACTGAAGATATCTTTTAGCTTCCAGTTGTGATTTCTGCTGATACAACAAGGTAAGGTGACAAAGAACATCTGAAATCAGAATCTTTCTAGTTGGATTTTCAATTAGGTCAAGTAATACTTGAATCTGTTTATCACATGCAGCAAGGTCAAACTGATTTAAAGCATCCCACTCATCTGGAGACAAACGGATGAGATCAGCGACAACAACCTTCTGCATCTCCACGTCTGCTGGATTCATAATGGAGTTTGATCCCATCATTCTGGCAGACACTACAAAACAACAACAAAGTTATTAGAATATTGCTAAAAGCAACACATGTAACAAATGTCTGTCCAGCTATATATGTATTTTTGACTATACATATATTGCAAACATTTGTATGATTGTAAAACGTGCCGGAAGTTGATCATTCAACCTGTGACTTATGACAACACTATGCTCTAAGTGTTACAATGCTACTCCTTTCTCTAAGGATATTTGTGATTTTAGCATTAATTTTTCACCTTTCTTGGGAGGAACTAGGGATTAGACACTACTCTTAACCTTTAAGGGAATTTTGTTTAAAAATGCAAAGGAAAAAGAAAATTGCTACACCTCCCAAGGGTAATAATTGCAATTTGACTTCTGATTCACCCCCCTTTATGGCAGGGTGGATTAGATTAAATTTGGGATTTAATCTGGCAATAAATCCTGTTTTTCAAAACATAAAACAAACTATAAAGTTACTGAATGGATACATGCATCAAAATTAGGTCAGATACTAAAATTAACTGCAAAGTTAATTAAGTTTCAGATTGTGTTCGTACACAAAACACAGCCTCTGGAAACAGATGTGCAGCAACTGTCTGGACAGTGAGGTTAACTGAAGTTAAACCAAGTCTCATGTTATGGCTTACACAGAAGAAACCAGACTGAGTCAGAACATCTAAAATTTTGCCTATGTAGCAGAGTTGATTGTTACTAGCACGGAGATATAAGAGTTATTAATTTGACGAAAGTCTAAAATTGTGAACTCCTGTAATGTCACGAGTTATAATGTTCTCTTACATATAATCAGTGACATATGATGTTAGAACTCTGATGTTTTGAGTCCTATTGTGACCAGTGACAGCTGGTTTTAAGCTAATCACTTGGTACATCAATAATGTGCAGTTGTGGTTTATTCATTCACATTTATGTACAGTGCAAGCTGTTCATGATAATGCCCACCCAGGGACGCCATAATGTTGTGATTATTAATCTGACAATAATATTTAATATTTAATATTAATATTTTAATATTTTATCAAATAATATTTCGGTCTGTTAAGGGTTGTCCTGTGAATACCAGCCCAGTAAGGCGATGGTATTAGGACAAAGTTGAAAGGTGTGAGCCAAGCTCTGACATTATTGAACAGCATAAACTCTGTAGTACACACATGGAATGAATTCACACAATTTCTTAAAATACAAGAATTTATTAACAAAAATAAGTCAACTCAAAGTCAAACATATTTCAATCAACAAACTCTTTACTATGCTAAAACAATCCAACTAAACTACCAAGCAGAATTAAAGAATGACGAAGACTAATGGGCTATGTACAATATAAACAAGTTGATTAAAGATGATTGAAAATCATGACCAAAAGAGTGATGCAACATTACCATGCAATGTTATTTATGTCTGAGAACCAAGGATTATCTTGAATAATCTGGAAATGAAGTTAAGTTAGTCTTGGAACCAACTTAGGCAGTACTCAGTATACCTTTAGACAACCGTTCACAATGCAAGATCAGATATATTATTTTAATAAAATAATGTTTTAAAGAATGATCTGCTGAATAAAACCAACCTTCTGGATGACTAATTCTCAACGGTGTCTCATTAGCTGCCTTTATTTATTGAAATAATATTTAAAGAAATATTATTAAAGGTAACGGTAAATTATTTAAGGAAACATCTTTGAAAAGAGCCAAATCTTTTTGGAGAAATGGGGCTTAATGGTGTTTACTTAGTTATCAAATGTAGTAAAATGATGTTAGGGACATTTACTGGATTGAAAACTAAACCGTTCTGGGTAAATACTCTTCAGCAGCAAGCATGTGGCCTAGGCTGTTAGCAGTTAAGCTAACAAAGGAGGCTGATAGCTTAGGATCCAGAATCAAAACACACACACTTAAAATTCCGTCAATAAAAGGGGTTAAAATGCATAGGCGCGGACGGCGCGTTATGAGCAACACTCTGTGTTTAAAATCACCCTTTAAATAAAGTTTGTCTTAACTTTAAAAACACATAAACACAGAACACAAAGCTGATCACGTGTGCAGATAGATAGCCTGCTAGCACTAAGGTAGCAGTTTCACACAAACAAAACCAAACTTCATAAAATGAAAAACGTTTAGATCATTTCATCCTAACTGTTATTCTGTCCAAACCTAACCTCTGACCATGTTGTGGAAAAGATGTCCGGGGCGGTGAAGTTTGAAGAAACGTCCACAATCAACAAGTGGTTAGCTTCGGCTAACCTGACCTCCGGGGCTGTGGCTTAAGATACGGCTCGTTCTGTCGGCCGGACAAAACTGCACGTTACCGTGGATGCGGCGTCGTCCTTCTCTCAGGCAAGGAAAACCGCTTCACTCGGGTTGTAGAGACCGCGTCTCTGCTGGGGACTTTCCTAGAACACCGTGTGCGTCTGCAGGGCTCGGAGAGAAAGTCAACAATGCCGGTGCCTTAATTCCCGTTCGTGAATGAATACCGGATACACAAACAGCAATTCATTCAATACTCAACTTTTGCATATGATCGGTGATCATATGAGACTCTTGGATCCAGTTTGAAGAGTTAAGTCTTTTTGCCAGCAAAAGACTTCAGTGCGCTGTGTCTACTCCTTGTCCGATGGTTAGCCGTCTTGGAGAGGTCGGCTTGTGGGAGAGGGGGTGCTTTTATACAACCAGTGGCATCATGGGAAGTCTTCTGTTACCCCCCTTTTCCCCTTCTGAAGTTGTGCTGAAAGTCTGTTAAATGCAATTTATTTTGAAAACTCCAGAAGAGTTTGTACCGGAGTTTTAATGTTGAAATCCATGGCTTGGGGTTCCAACAATATACAGTATAATACTACCTTCTATCAGTTGCTAAAACTAAAGCTGAGATTAAAAAAACATTTTGGAGTAGATTTACTTGCATATGACGCAGATACTCACATGTGTACTGTTGATCCATCAGATTTGTGAGCCAATCTGGATCATATTCTAAGAAGCATCTTTTTAGACTTCACCTTCATTCACCAAAGGGAAGCAAGACCCAAAGATCTTGTAAAGGATTGAACAGTGAAGGCACCTGATTTACACCAAAGAGAGCCCCACCCCACAAAAAATAAATAAATAAAAACACAGCTTCACAGCTCTCTGAAAACCGTTATCTATAGAGTAGCAATAACTTGATTTTATTATTAGACTGGAATAAATCATATTGTCTCTTTGCTTTTGGTTTTCTTTGTAGCTAACGGCACATATTAAACACAGAATGGGGAGCTGTGTTGCAATTTTTTAATCATATCGAACAAGAATGGAACTTTTGGAAAGAGACCTCAAACATAAAATGCATACATTGCAATATGAGCATTAACAGAACAAAATATTGTGCTATACAAACAATGAAATTTTAAAGCGTATTGTAGTTGTCCCTCAAAATAGAATTTTATAATCTGGGAGATATTAAAATACGAGATGACTGACATAGCACTAAGCCTTAAACTCTCTTTAAAGTCAACACATCGAGAAATTGAGAATCTTGATTTTTAACAGCAGCTGTCAGTTCCAGCACTAGAGTTTAAAAGCTTTTGATATTACTCTAATCTTATGAATTAATTCAACCTGACAAATAATTGTTTTTGGAACACATTGGAACAAGTGTTAAAGTTAACATGAAATTTTGGCAGTCATGTGGATGACTATTCTCCCAACATGTTAAAAAAATAATAAAAAAAAGTCAAAATCAGTAAAAAACTGCCATTCTTCCTCTATCAAACACTTTTGGGGAAGTGTAGATCTGTCAAACAGACCTTCTGTTGGGTAAAATGTAACAGAGCTAGAATTATCAAAGCAACCATGATGTTTTGTTAGGTTTTTAAACAGTTACAAGCCTGGTATAGAGATTCTGGCTTCCAATACTGCCTTAAATGCAATTCAGCATTTTATGTATATAAGGCTACATTTGGGAGAAGCACTGGGAAGAAGATGCTGTAAGAAATGAAAGACACCTCTCTCTGGAGATTATCTTAGCACCAAGCTGTTGATCTCCGCCTGTTGTGCTTTGGGCTCATGAAGTTATTCTTTGCAAAGCAAAGAAGTATGTTAAATTGGAGCTTGTATTTGTTTAAGGAATAGTGGGCCCACTGACATCATAGAGCACCCTTTTACGCAGTTGGAAAACTCTGCGGCTTTCCTCTTCTGTCAAGAAGTTCTTGTCATCTTACTATGATGCAGTCTTTTCTCTTGTGGCGCTGTTGCTTTGGTTAGAATAGCTCTTTTGGTTTTGCTGTAAGAGAAAATGAGTGATTGATCTTACAACACCTGAAACACAAAGCAACTTCAAAACAACAGCAGCCAAAATAGTTCGAAAGAAGAAATGTAACTAAATTTTAAAACTGGTAGGAGTTTTAAGGATAGTGTTAAAAAGTGGTATATTTAGTAAGATATGTCGCAAATACTTGTGGCCATCAAACACCTATGTGTATACAGTAATGTATAAGCATGAATTTTGATCCTAATTCAAAGTTCACAAGGCACTTCCTGTCATTTGAAGTAGTTAAAGATGCATTGATGGTAGACAACTAAATGTATTTGAGCTGTTGCATTTTTTAGTAGGTCACACTGCTGTTAATCCAAGCTCTTATAATGCTCTACCAATAGTGGTCAGCATTCGAGGATCATGAGTTGTTGGTCTCTGGGATGCCATTCCTTGCCACAGATCTCCAACTGTGAGCTTTGGAGATTTTCTACCATTTTTTCACTGTCCTCATCAAGCCTTGTTTGCCAGAGTTCTAGTTGTTGTTAATACTTGCTTTGATTAACTTGTAGTAATTTCCTAAATTAAGTGATCAACAATAATTTTAATTCCTATACTCTGAGTAACTGATAAAAGTAAACAATAAATAAATTACCAAGATGTTTCAATTACATTTATTTTATAGGAACTGTTAAAGGTGTCACAATGTGAAGCATTAATGACTTGATTTTTGAATATTATATTATATTATTTATAATATAATATTATTATATAATATTATATATTATATATATACCGTAAATTCCAGACTACAGAGCGCACCTGATTAATAGCTGCATGCTCTAATTTTAGAATTGAAAACAATTTTTGTACTTGTACAAGCCGCACCAGATGTTAAGCCGTGGGTGTCCCACGTTGTAATACGATTTACACAGAAAGATATTACACGCGAGGAATTTTTAACTTTTAACTTAATCCGTATGGTAATATAAACAAATGCATATTGCAAATGATTTTTTTCGAACAGTGGCTAACACGGCTACCTTTAAATATACGTACGTTATCAGTAACACACAAATTTCGTTATTTATGCTTTTTTACTGAACAGTTCACGAACAACAATCCAATATCTCCTAACGACTGATATACACTGCAGCCTACCAGGTCAAAAGTCATTGATCGCCTCCTTCATCTTCTTCCTCCGCACTGAAACCATCAAAGTCCTCTTCTTCAGTGTCCCAATTGAACAGCCTCAGAATCTCGTCACTCAGTTCAGCCTCTTCGTTGACGCTCTCACTTGAGCGCACCCGGTCCCCTTAAACACGCAGCAGTCCAGCCTTTCAAAACCCGTTGGTGATTTTCCATGTTGATGAGGGTGAATATTAATATCTGATTTACAATACCGGTAATTGAATTGTGAAAGTGCTCTTGATTTATCGCACAAGTTCATTGGACCTCTTTGAACTACTCATCAATGTGATTGGTCTAATGTTACCAGGCAAAATGTTTTTGGCGGCATGATAAAAAACATGCATTAGCCGCACCGTTGTATAGGCTGCAGTGTTCAAAGTGTGGGAAAAAAGTAGCGGCTTATAATTTACGGTATATAATATTATATAATATTATTTTTTAAATAAATGTACTCATAGAAGATTTATTTATTTTAACGTTTTTTGCACATCTTTACCAGGTTGCCATTTGTGGAGGAAGACGTTTGTTTCAAAACAGAAACCCTCTGGTTGTCATTGGCTGGACTTTTTCTGATTGTCTGTACTTCTCCTTACTGCTGTGCACAGTATGTTTGGTCTCGCTATGAATAACAATTAAAAAGCGCTAAGGGCAGTCATTAACAAAGTTAGTAATTTTGATTGGAAATACGAAGTAGAGGCACCACCTGGATAGTAGGAATTAATACCCAAACATCTCTCAGTCTCTGTCAGTTATTGTTTTATAAATATGTGCCAGCTGAGGGGTGGTAATGTAGAACAATAGATAGAGTGAATTTGCACACAGGCGTTCTCAAACAATTTTTCACCAAAATACAAGAATTTCTAAATAAAATGCTTCAACTTCCAGTTAAAATACTTCATTCAATAAATGATTTAACTAGGCTGGCAACATTCAACTTAACTAAGTAAAAATAAACTAGGAATTTAAAAAACTACAAAAAATAGTAAAAAGGAACAAATAAGAATAAAACTCAAAAACCAAAAACCAATTAAAAAAGGTACAGTGATATCATAGTTCAGTTTAAATATATAAGTTTAAAACCCAAACATTGTTTGATTAATTAAAATGTTGTGTGGTATTATAATTTGGCCTAAATTGAAATGAGGCCAAATTATCTTTAAACTAATTCAGAGCCACAAATGGTATGTGTTCAAATAACCAGTTCACAATGCACAGAATAAGGGAAAATAGAACATTATTTTAAGAAAATAATATTCACAAAATAATTTGCCGAATTAGAAATCCATAATCTTTTGGACAATTGATTTTTAATGTTGTGTTAACTAGCCATCTATGGCTTAATTTCAGTTTGTATTTATAGCAGCAAATTTGGTGTTTATTTTGCTAGGACCATGCAGTCTCGTACTTGACATAAAGTGCATTGTGCAGAGTAGGTATGCATTCCCCGAGTGCCAAGCCAAGCAGGATTAGGCACTAATGTTTAATTTGTAACTCTGTCACACATCTAATGTAGCAGGGACAGCTTCACAGCTCAGTCGCTGCAATGATGAGAGCTCAACAACAGTCCAACTTCTTCCATGTACGTCGGAAGTGCGAAACATTTATCATTCTATGTTCAGCTGTGTGGGTGGTGGTATCTTTTTTTGGTGTGGGAATGATGGTCAGTTAGATTGCAAAAAATGGAGAGTTCGAGGCAGGAATCGAGTGAGACCAAGTATGTCTTACTCAATCACATGCTAAGTGGCTCTATTGATCATAGATCTTCATCAAGGTGGTTTTATTGAGTTACAGCAGGAAAGGAAAGTGTTTTCCTCTGGATCTTTGCACACAGATCAGTTACAATACCTCTTAAAGGCTAAGCAAACTTTGCAGTAAAACGTGTCCCTTGTTTATTATAGGAATGTTTAACATATATGTTTTTTCTCCATTGATGTGAAAGATAAAACATTTGCAGTGCCTTGTAAATCTATCCATACCTATTTAGGTTTTTAAAATGTTGTCATGTTATAGCCTCGAACTTAAATTTTATTGGAATTGTATGTGATACACTGACACAAAGTAGAGCATAAATGTGAAGTTGAACAAACATTATTATTTGTTCTATTTAGATATGACAAATATAGATCTTTAAAATGTGGCATGCATTTTTATTTAGCCTCCGTCACTCTAATAACCCTAAATATTTTAACCAGTTGCATTTAGACCTATGCAGCAAATATTCTACCTATGTGTATTTTAATCTCAGCATAAATACAACTGATCTGTGAAGGTCTCAGAGGTTTGTTAGTGAACAAACAGCTTTATGAAGACCAAGGAACACACACACACAACATCTATATATACTGTGTATATATATATATATATATATATATATATATATATATATATCTATATATACTGTGTATATAATAATATATATATATATATATATATATATATATATATATATATATGATATATATATATATATATATTCTATCAACTTCACTTTCATGTTCATCAAACCAATCTTTCACCAGTCTTGCTGTGTGTATTGGTGCATTGTCATCCTGATACACGGCACCGCCCTTCAGGATACAATGTTTGAACCATTGAATGCACATGGTCCTCAAGAATGGTTCGGTAGTCCTTGGCAGTGACACGCCCATCTAGCACAAGTATTGGGCCAAGGGAATGCCATGATATGGCAGCCCAAACCATCACTGATCCACCCCCATGCTTCACTCTGGGCATGCAACAGTCTGGGTGGTACGCTTCTTTGGGGCTTCTCCACACCGTAACTCTCCCGGATGTGGGGAAAACAGTAAAGGTGGACTCATCAGAGAACAATACATGTTTCACATTGTCCACAGCCCAAGATTTGCGCTCCTTGCACCATTGAAACCGACGTCTGGTATTGGCATGAGTGACCAAAGGTTTGGCTATAGCAGCCCGGCCGTATATATTGACCCTGTGGAGCTCCCGACGGACAGTTCTGGTTGAAACAGGAGAGTTGAGGTGCATATTTAATTCTGCTGTGATTTGGGCAGCCGTGGTTTTATGTTTTTGGATACAATCTGGGTTAGCACCCCGAACATCCCTTTCAGACAGCTTCCTCTTGCGTCCACAGTTAATCCTGTTGGATGTGGTTCGTCCTTCTTGGTGGTATGCTGACATTACCCTGGATACCGTGGCTCTTGATACATCACAAAGACTTGCTTTCACAGATGCACCAGCAAGACGTGCACCAACAATTTGTCCTCTTTTGAACTCTGGTATGTCACCCATAATGTTGTTTGCATTTCAATATCTTGAGCAAAACTGTGCTCTTACCCTGCTAATTGAACCTTCACACTCTGCTCTTACTAGTGCAATGTGCAATCAATGAAGACTGGCTACCAGGCTGGTCCAATTTAGCCATGAAACCTCCCACACTAAAATTACAGGTGTTTCAGTTTCATTGTCCAACCCCTGTATATATATATATATATATATATATATATATATATATATATATATATATATATATATATATATAATATATATAATATAGATGTATAGATGTATATAGATATATAGATGTATAGATGTATAAATATGTATAGATGTATAGCAGGGAGGTTTAAAGAGTTAAGTTAGGTTAAAAACACTATCCCAATTTTAAACATCTCTGATTACTGTTCAATCTATTATCCAAAAATGGAGAGAGTATGCCAGAAAGCATGGCAATCCACTTAAATGTGCAGGTCGGGTAAGGAGGGTGTTTATCAGAGAAGTAGCCACTAGGCCCCTGGCATTTCTAGAGAAGCTGCAGAGATCCACAGCTCAAGTGTGAGAATCTGTTGACAGGACAACTGTTAGTTGTTCACTTCACAATTCTGACCTTTTTTGGACGAGTGGCAAGAATTAATCTGTTGTTGAAAGAAAACACTCTACATGCCTTCAGGCAAAAGGCTATATGTGGCAGAAGACTAGCTAAACAAATCAACCTGAACAGCATCCCATCATACAAGGAAGCTGGTCTACGGTGAAAACAATTTCAAAAGAGCTAAACAAAGGTTAATGGTCAAGTAAAAATCTAGACATAAATCCAGTGGATAATCTGTGTCAAGACTTAAAGATTGCTATTCACAACATTTACTACCTAAGAAACAAAGAGGATGCCTATTGCTATTGATATATCCTACATCCTTGTAAGAAATTAATTACACTATAGAGCTGCACATAGTGGAGGGTGTCCTCCACTTCTAATATGAATAATTAATATGTTACTCTAGACTGTATAGTTGCAAAAATAATTTCACTTCGTAAAACAGTAAATCTGAGATTTTTACTGAAAAATATTGCATTTTAGTTCTTCCTTAAACATAATACTTTCTTATTAGCAAACATTCCAACAGAAAAAAAAAAATATCTGTATAATTATACACCTAACTAGAAAGGCGAATCCACCAAAAAACATATGCAATGAACATTATCCAAGCATAATATGATAAACGTTTTAAGTGGTTGTCAGTAGTGGTTTTATGTACCATCTAACCAGTTTTTAGTATTCTAGGGTGAAGTAGTGAGAAGGACAGTCCATTACATTGGCACATCTTGGCCTTTGTTGGTCTGCATGTTGTTCCTAAAACACTTTGAGAGGAATTTTGGCTCATTATCCTGCTGCAGAGTAGTTTCTTCGACATAAAAGTGAAAACCCAGGGCATATTGCGTCTCTGAAGAATGTTCTGCTGTTTCTCCTTAGTGTGGGATCAGTTCAGAGCAAGGTTCAAGCTAAAAAAAAAAAAACAAAGCAAAACATCAATATTTCCTTAATGGTATAACTTTTTGTTCAAACTGAACATTTCAAACTTTAATGCACTCACTGACATAAGGAGTTAGGATTCAAGACCTAAAAGGAATAGTGCGAAGTAATGAAGTACACATCAGTGATGGCTATGTAAATGGTCTGACCTGCAAGAAGCTGGCATGGTTACCATGTATGTAGTTGAATAATGAGTGGAGCGAAGTCTGAGAGATGGATTACAGAGAATTATGGGTGGGGTTTAATAGCCGTCTCCTTAGGGTGATACAAGGAATGTGAGGTGTTCTTTACCGTGTCTGGTTGACCCTTTGTCCTTGTGATGCTGTTTGTTCACTAATTTTAACAAACATTTTATTACACCTCGGAGGCCTTCACAGAACAGCTGAATAATGAACCTAAATTACACACAGGTGCTAAATAGGTGAATTCTGAAGGCAATTCATACAGGGGGGCTGAATACAAATGCACCAGATCGACCACCCAGGGACGGACACCAGGATCCTGTTAGTGGACTTTAGCTCCACCTTCAACATCATCAACCCATCTGTCCCCCACCAGAAGCTCACCCAGCTCACAGTGCCGACCTCCACTTGTCAGTGGATTACCAGCTTCCTGACTAACCATCAGCTGGTGAGGCTGGGGAGCCTCTCGTTCATCTCTTGCACAAAACCACTGACTGGTCCACTGGTACGGTCAGAACCACCTGGAGCTTACCTGCTAAAGACTGCTGAGATGACGGGGAACTTCCGCAGAATACCTCCCATACTGCCTGCCCTCACCGTCATTAACAACGCTGTGTCTACTGTAGATAACTTCCGATTCCTAGGAACCACAATTTCACAAAACCTGTGGCAACTCAAGTAGTACAACCTTCCACAGGACATGCTAATCATCTTGTACATGGCCATTATTCAGTCTGTCCTGGGCACATTAATCACTGTGTGGTTTTGGCTTATCCACAAAACAGGACAGGTCCAAACTGCAACAAATAATTAGGTCTGCAGACTGGATTATCGGGGTTGACCTTTCCTCCATCTAGGACATGTACAGGTCTGGGCTCAGCAAAAGTACGGCTAACATCTTGCAGATTCCATGTATCCTGGACACAAACTTTTTAGACTTTTTATTTTGTTGGTTTTTTTAAATTTTTGTTATTTTAACAATGTAGGCAGACAGCATAGCTCAAACCCAGGATGGCTACCTTGAGGACTGAGGCCTTCGTATATGGGCTGCAGGCTCTACTGCTAAGCCACATGTCGCCCCCGCAGACTGTTTGGACTTCTACCTTCAGGTTGGCACTATAAAGCGCTATTTGTGAAAACCAGCCGCCACAGAGACAGTTTCTTTCCACAGGCTCTGTCTCTGATGAACACTATGAACAACTTATAGCCTTAGTAGTCAGCTACTCTGCTGTAAAATAAAATAAGCATATTTTCACATATATACATATACATAAATAATAAATACTGTTCCTTTAGAGGTTTATATATTTATACTTAATGCATTTACACTGTGAGCGTGTGAAAATCAAAGTCAAATTTCTTGTTTGTGTACACAATCGTGGCCAATAAAGCTGATTCTGATTCTAATTTCCATGTTTGTAACTGTTGCAATGCCACCAGCAAAGTTCTGGAAAATTAAAGCAGAAACATATTTACAGGTCAGTAAGAAATTGGAAATATCTAATGGTGCATGTACACCGAACGCGGATTCTGTGAATTTTTCGCGTCATTTGTGTGCTTTTTCTCGCTTGACATTCCGCGTGAACTCCGCATTGCCAAATGTCAACAAGCGGCAATGCTTCGCCGCGTCATCAAATAGGAGGAGCTTCCATCTGCTGCTTGCTGGACATGGATTTCACGGACCTAATTACGGTGTTTTACCTGTGGAGAGCCGAAAAATGCCGCCGACGTCAATGTCCCCGGGTTCACGGGATTCTTCAGGGACGGGAACAGTTCGGAGAGTACCACCACTTACTCCAGGAGCTGCATCTGGATGAAGGTCGATTTCAGCGGTACTTCCGTCTATCCAGGACCCAGTTCAAAGATCTGCTGTCCTGCGTTGGGAGACCAATCGGCCTCCGGGACACCAACTACCGGCGCTTTATCCCCGCTGCTGAACGCCTGTCCATCTGTCTTCGGTGAGTAAATAAATCTCAGATCAATAAAAAAACAGACGATTTTTAATGTCCAAATCTCCTAAATATAAGAAGACAACAGTGCAATGGCGCTATTTTAAAGTTTTACCTGCTAGTCCAGTCTCCTCACTGACTCTTCTCCAGGCCAGGTCCTTTCTGTACTTGTCTCGGTAAAAATAATTAGTTGAGTCATACAACTCTGGCTTGCCGCACACAGCCACTATGATTTTGTCCCCCGTCTTCACTGACAACCGCTTCTTCTCCGCTGCGGTCTTTCACCCTACGTCACAGCCACATCCAGTCCCTGATTGGTTGACACGACGCGAAAAAGTTCAGGAAAGTTAGGAAAAAGTTAGGAAAAAGTTCAGATTTTTCAACTTGTCCATCGCTCTCGCTCCGCTCTCGCTTCGTGTGCCTTCCGCACCGCGTCCTTCGTCTCCTTCGCACCGCGTCGCGCCGCTCCGCACCTGAACGCGCCTCTACATAGGGATAACATTTAAATCGGCCGCTCCTATCGCAGAATCCGCGTTCGGTGTGAACGCACCTTAACTCTGTTCTTTTGGCTTTTTATCAGTCGAGTTTGTCTCCAAGGAGTCAGAATCCATACGTGACTCCAAACAATATTGTGATTCTTGTGAGCACAATTGCTGTATGCAAAGAGGAACCAAATTAATGTTCCCTCTCTCCAGCAGAGGTCCAATAGTTTATGAATATGTTGAACCATTTGTTTCCAGTTGCATATTAAACTGAATGAGCTTGTAGGTTTGGTGGTGACAACAGATCCTCCATCTCACTGTGCCAGAATGCCATTGTGGAATGGCACGAGAGCCCATTACTCAAATTGGAGGCACAGACAAATCCCCACTGCCACTGGTCCAGATGTCAAAGGCTTTTATGAAAATCCCTGATGTGATTCAAACTGATCCAGCCAACAAAGACCTCTTGTGTTCTGCGCAAACACAATAAGAGTTAGTGCAATTGCAGCTGCCGAGCCCCTCATTACTGACAGATAAACAGTGCAGACAGACAGATGACTGCAGCACGGTTAGAACAAAATACCAGGTGATAAGTATCGGAACACCCTGCTTTAAAACCTGTGAGACAAGCCAACAGTTCAGTCTGGTGGATGGGCTCTCATTTGCATTCTTAGCTGCTGTAGAGCTGTTTTCATTGGTAGATTTCTTTGTCTAATGCTGGCAATCTCTAGATTTATTTGAGGGCAGAAAAATTTTGTTTAGTGCTCCAGTCTTTAGGATATTTATATCCTTCTGTCTTTTGTTGCCAAACCACAACTTGGCTAAAGTTTTGTTTACTTTTTTTTTTCTTCTACTGTCTACAGGAAGGCTACCACCACTGTTATTTCAGAGCATTTACTGCTTATCTTTCAATTTTTTAGCTGAAACTCTTGATAACTCAGTTTTTTTGTTTTCTATTTAGCTTTGGTTTCCTCGCATCTGGGTAGACAACAACTTCAACCTCAACTGCAGAGACCGAAACAAAAACACTGGCATAGCACTCAGCAGTAAGACCAGCTGTGGGGCTAAATGAGGCCCATTCATCATTGTAAACTGATTTAAGGAACTGAATGCATATGCTGACTCTGCTGATCGACTGATTAGTTTAATAATACCCAATAATGCCAAGGCCTTTTCACAAAACACTCTCTTATAGTTAAGATATTATTTTTAGGGAATTCAATTAGAATTTGTGCTTTTCAATAAGTAAACACTTTTAATACACAAAGTAAATTATAGGACAAATTTATAGTCGGCTAAATGCAGCAGAAAAATCCCTCCCTCATTCCTGGGTTGCATTGTTACATTGTTCTGTACTGTTATAATCTCAACTCTGAGGAAGTGGCTTTTTACAAGCTGTTATATGGTTTTGGCTGGTTTTGAGGCCTCTGCCCCTTATGGTCTTACAAGGAGTTGAAGGCTGAACTCTGCAGTTTTTATCTCCATATATAGCCAAGCAGCTCCACCACAACGTTAGGGCAGACTGCCTGTCTGGCTCTGGACTGGGGTGTGGCCCTTTTGCTGGCCTGCTTTGGGCAGAGAATGTCAAAACCTTCTGAGCTTTTTAAACTCTCTCTTCTGCTTATTTTTTCAACTTACAGTTAAAACCAAAACTTTCGATAAATTGTATACATTGAAACATTATCTTACTTTTTCTCATTGTCTGACATTAAATCAGACCAAATATTTCATATTTTAGGTCAATTGTGACTACCAAAATTATTTCTGTTTGCTAAATGCCACTATAATAGAGATCATTTTTATGATATTAATTTAAACCCAGAATTTTACATACATTCCATCGTATTTGGTGGAATTACCTTGAGAATTTTATAAATTAAGACATTTGTTTCGAGTATCCTTTCACAAGCTTTTTCTAATAGTTGTTATGGAATTGTAGCCCTTTCCCCCTAACAGAGCTGGTTTAACAGTCAGGTTTGTTGGCTACCTCAGTCACATACATTGTTCCAGATATTCTTACAATACTTTTATAGGACTGAGGTGTAATTTGGCTGTAGGATTATGGACATGAATACTTTACGTCTATGCATGTAGAGATTTGTCTTTATCATTCACCTATCAAAATCACACAAAACATGCATAATTGGTTGTCATCACACATTTTTAAAAGAAAATAAGAAAGAAACTGTCAAATATGCATAGGATAAAACAGGTAAATGTATATAAGCTGTGTATAAAACATTATAGGTTAGATGATTGACCCATGCAACATGCATGTTGTATGGTTATTAAGGTCACACTTTCATGTAAAATATGTAAAACAATAAGTGCAAATATAATGTCCCCTGAGGTAACCCTTGCAGAATTTAATGCTTCCTTGACTCCGTTAATCAAGAGTGGTGGCTACATATTATGGTTACATTTGAAGTACGCATTTGCACCTGAGCTTTAATTTCCTAGACTCTAGTCCTGGAGGGCTGGTGTCCTGCAATTTTTAGATGTGTCCAGAGTTCAACACAACTGAATCAAATGACTTAATAACCTTCTCATGCACACAGGTTCTACTGACTCCAGCTAATGACCTAATTATGTGACTCCTGTGTTTTGGACTTTGGACACATCTAAAAGTTGCAGGACACCGGCCCTTGAGGACTGTAGTTGAACACCTGTGTCCTAGATGATGTCTTGAGATATTGCTTCAATATTTCCACATCATTTTCTTTCCTTGTGATGTGAACTATTTCCTGAAGTACACGTGTCTCTCCAACAGAAAACACCCACACAACACAATGCTGCCACCTACATACTTTACAGTTGATACAGTGTTGTTGAGCTTGCAAGTTTCTTCATTTTCCTCCAGATGTAATGAAGGTTTCCATGGCCAAACATTTAAATTTTTGTGTCAAACCCCAGGACATGGGCTAATGGCTTCTTCATCTCTGAGTGGCCTTTCAGTCAGTGTCAGTACAGGACTTGTTTTACTCTTGATGGCAAATGGCCTGCACTTGTATAGCGCTTTATCAAGTCCAATGACTTCAAAGCACTTTACACTACAATCAGTCACCCACCCATTCACACACACATTGTGAATATGTGAATGAATTGTACATTGTACAATACATTGTAGTCACAGCTGCCCTGGGGCACACTGACAGAAGTGAGGCTGCCATACAGTCGGCACCACTGGGCCCTCTGACCACCATCAGCAGGCAAGGCTGGTGAAGTGTCTTGCCAAAGGACAACAACTGAGATGGACGGAGTTGTGGTTCGAACTGCAATGATGACACTCTCTTGCCAATTTCTGTTAGAATCGTCACGGGGTCGTTTACTTTTTTTCTGGGAATAATTATTCTGACATTTAGCAAACAGAAATAATTAGCCTTTTCAGCTATTTTGACAATACTATTTTAAACTGTCTATGCAGGTAAGCCTTGATATACAGACATCTAGTTACCTAAAAGTTGCTGAATTAAAATGTCCCTTTTGAGCATCAAACACCACTGCATTCGACCCCCTGCTGGTTGTATTTTACAGATATCCTATACTGAACATTTATTTTTCCTGTCTGCGTAATGTTGTGCCATGACTGCTAAGTCAAAGATGTTAAAAGGGAGGAATTTATCAAAGACAAAGGGAACTTCCTTTCTAGGAAGTGGATTAAGTATAAAAACTGTATTTTTCAGGTGCAGGTGTGGGGGTATATGTATGTCAGAGAAAGTCCTAGGAGGTTCCAAACTCTCTGGGGCAGGCTAGATATTTTAACATATTTACTGTAGGCACATACATGTACAAAAAAAAATCTTAATGTCAAGTTTAAAAAAATCATATAACAGCCACATAATAAGCCGTAACCCTCAGCTCCTCAAGCTGTGTATTCACGTGAGAACACTGCAGGAAGACAGATATGATGAAATACAAAGAGCATGAAGTGACAGAAAGATGCACGAAAAAAACTGTCACATGTAAAGAAAAAGAAGCCATAGATATTGATAATTCATAAAGAATCGTGTAGGATCTCTCCCAGCAGTTTTATTAGAGGGGAGGGTTAGTGCTTGACAGTGAAAGCAGTATGACGATAGGCATGCACACAGCACCCGACAGCAAAGAAGGCTTTTCTAAACCAGTTAGCACTGGAGTGTCAGGTTTAAGTGTGCTGGCACTGTTAAAAGTCCCATAACTTTACTTGTACATGCATTCATGGTCTAAAAACAGATTAAAGAATATGCTGTCTTCTAGTGCTCTGCAGGAGAAGGAATAAGGATCCGCAGATAATAGTTATAATTAGGTGTCTGCGTAATTTGCAAAGTTCGATAATGTCTGTGTAAAACCTTTGATTTAGTCACCCACTTTATAGAGTTCACTATAAGAATATAAAGGTCCCAGACTTAATGTTCAGAGGGTCCCTTGACAAGAGAATTTTTAATGGCAGTCAGTTTTACCTGGTTGAATAAAGGTTAATTGCAAACAGTAACGGTTTAGGTAGCTGTGTTTACATTTTAAACAATACTTTACAAGTAAAGTACTTCATAATTATAAAAAAGTCCACACAAGAATTGATTTGGAACAAACTAGTGTTCACCTGCTTTAGGATACTTTTACTGTACCTCATTAGTTATGTCTACCTCACAGTGCAGTGGCAGAAAACGAACAGCTGCATTTCTAAACCATTTTCAGTCTCTATGTACAGTATGGTGAACAAATTGTTTTGAATACAGGTTGAATCAGCAGGAGGGCAGCTACAGTAAGTCATTTTTCCCATACTCTTAATAGTTAGAGGTGCACATGAGAGAGTTATATTGCTGTTGCTGTCTTCTGACATGCTAACGTTTTTTAATCTTCAACCCCACATATAATCTTCTCCACTGGGCACTTATTTTGTGGTAGCTTGGTCGCACATTTGACTGAGTTCTCTGTAGCCCCAATTTGTTGAAAATCCACTTTTCATGTGCTGCCCTTTTCCTAGGTAGGTCGTCTGTCTAATAATGTGACACACAAGCTTTAACAGCTTTCTATTTAAATACCAGTGTTTGCACTGCAGAAGAGGGCACTCGGATGAAGATGTGTCCAGGATGTGTAAATCAGTTTGAACACTGGACCTCTGGGGACAATGCTGGCCTACTTCATGGAAGTCAACATAAGGTCCCCTGTGGTGCTTAGTCCCAACTGGGTATTATACCGGGATGGATGGACTGCAGGGATGTGATAGCATTCAGATAGAAACACTGTAGAGACTTACCTCCATGAATCCCTGGCATGTTTTCAGGGCCATATTGAGCAGCCTGTTCTTGTCATCCTCAGCCTATTTCTGTCGCAACAGCTGGGGCATTATTCTGACTCCTCTGTGTCTGATCTGCTGCCCCTCACGCAATCCCATAATCGCATTCTCAAAGGCCTTCTCATTTGACTTGCAGTCTGCCTGACTTCTTTCACAGGCTCAAAATTCCAGACTCATAGTCATCATCTGCAGGATGCGTGTCATTCCCTTATACCCACAGCCCATATTCCAGTATAACCCAATCATCCATTCCTTTGTGGCTTCCCTCTCTGTTCTTCTCTTCCCTCCTTCATTCCCTCACACTTCAGTCACCTGATACCCTTGACAGTTTTTTTCCTCAGCTCCAAGGCCAAGCTGTTCTTCCCAGGGGAAGAAGAAAAACCTGAAAAGTCTGGCTGCACTGTTGATTTGGAGCTCATCTCATCACATTAAGCAGGGGTGGTCAAAAACTCTGACACAGATCTTTCTTTTTGGTACCCTTGTTTCCCTTTCCAAACAACACAACCTTCTGAAAACAACATCTCCTCAGGCAATGTTGTTTCCTCTCTCAGTTTGATCAGATCGCTGCTGAAATCAAAACAGGACAATTGAAAACATGCATCTCTGAAGTAGAAATCTTCACCTAAAACAGAAAGCATGATCTGAAGTCTTAGATGTCAAAAGAGGAGATAGTAATCAACTGACTCTGTGCTGTCTTAATTGTTTCATTAAACTCACAAATTGCATTTCCATTGGACAGAAAATCCGTCTGAGTTTCAGTGAGAGCAAGAAAGGCACAATTGAATTTTGGAGATATCAAGACATCTTTCTTTGCCTTGATTGAAGCCTCTTGTGGCATTCTTTGGTAGTTACTCTTGTTTGACAAGAATAAAACCCTGAAACATCAACAGCAGTCACAGAGGCACTTGTGCAAACACCACGTCACTTATAAAATATGAATTCCCTCATGTGCACTTCATGATTAATGTGGATACTAGAGAGCAACTACTAATTACGTCTAAGTACTTATGAAAGTTTATGGCCATAAATAAGCATATTTATTTATACAAAGTTTGATTTCATTATTCATTGTCTATGGCACATTGTTAATGTGTTTGTTTTGCCACTGCTGCATTTGCAGTAATTACATTTCCCATCAACATTTCAATGGTGCTCACTTTTTTTTAAGTTTTTCTCAGGTTACAGGCCTTCCATAATTGATGTGCTAAAGCCTGGGTGATGAATCTATTAATATCCTCATGTAAATTACTCTTGTGTCAAGCAAACCACATATATTTATCACCCTGATGCTCTTCTAATGAATGAAATTTAATTAAATCAGAATATTAGACAAAGAAATTGTGACATTGCTTTTGTTTTTATTGAGCTGCCTCTCTTTGCTTAGGCTGTGCAAACAGACAAAGTGTTAAAAGAAATAACAAACAATATAGAGGGAAAAAAAGTTGTTTAATCATTGAAGGATGAAAAAAGAAGTGTCATAATGGTTAGCATTGAATGCTACTATGCTGACAGTGATGAGATTTGGCTGCTGTGCATTATGATCTATTATGAGTAATCAATGTTTATGAACTAATTTTAAAATGTATAAAGAATTTTTTACTACGGTATTTATTTAAAAAAAACAAAAACAAAAAACCAAACCTACAGTAAATAGCTTTAAAAGGGGTGTAAACATGCTAATGTCCATGACCCACCCAGCAGGTCACAAAAGAATCCTAATTGAAAAAGACCAGTGCTGACCAACAAAACCTCAAAAGCCCATCTCGGTTTATTCCAAAAGACATTTTTATTATCCCGAAGACTTTTTGATGGACTTCTATGGACTGATGTGGAATGTTTTTAATAGTCTGAGTCCCATTATATTTGGCATAAAACTAACAAGGCATTTTAAAGAAGGCAGGTCAACATTTCTAACTGGAAACTGCTTTTTGTATTTTTGTAGGGCATTTTTGTCTGATATTATACTTTGCTTGATGATCTGATACATTTTAGCATAACCAAAGAGCTACAACACAAGATATCTGTGAGGGGATCATTTTTAAAGCACTGTATAAAAAAGTATATCTATGATGGGGAAGTTTTTCAACAAATCTCAAAATAATAAAAAGCTGCAAAAGTGAGCAGCCTGGAAATAGCAATCTCTGGTGGCTCAGACAGCTTTACATATGGTCTATTTTGACAGATGTAGTGTACAACCTTTATTAAATTATTAAAACATACAAGGATTTGTTATATTTGACCATTTTCACAAAAACTAAAATCTTATACTGTCTGGATGATTAACCTATTAAAGTCCTAATTTAACTCACTATTGTCTGAAGGAAGCCACCTATGCCCCTTTTTCATTCATGGTTCCAGCACTGCACGGCTCCACTCGATCTCGCTCCACTCCTCACGAAAGCTGTTGTGTTTCCATTGACCGCCTGGAGTTATGACTTGGAGCCCCACCTCCAGCTGTCAGCCTCATGTGCTGTGCCACTATTACCCTCTACTGTCTTATGGCTCATGTGAGCCTACCAAACATCAGTTTCAAGTTTCAAGTTCCCTCATGCAAAGAAAACACTGAGTGTCGCACAACCTGTCCTCCAACAGTCTTTTTGAACCACGGCTTTCAGATTGACCTACTCTTGCCATTGTGGTCCATAATATTTTTGTAGTCGCTCTTGAGTTTTTTTGCTTTTCCCAACACTGCGGTGTGCTGTAAAATCCGTAGCTTGTCATTCTCTCTGCTACCGTGTAAACACTTATGCCACTGACATACAGGTAACCAAGCTCATGGCCAATGAGTGAACAGTAGTCAGTTCACATCACATTTCAGGCCTGCTCAGCTCTGATGGGACCTGCTGACGAGCCGGTACCAAGAAAGCAAGTACCCGGCCAGAAAAGCGAGTAATGGAATCAGTCGCATTACCAGCTGAGTGGACAGGAGCCAGCCAAACTATAGCCCGTAGAAAAGGGGTATTAAGGTGTATATAATATCATATGCTCAACTAATGAGTGAAGTTTAATGAAATCAAACAGAAAATTGCGACATTGTTTTTCTTGTGAGCTTCTGTGTGCTTTCAATTCTCTACTTAAGCTGTGCAAACAGCTTAAGTAGAGCTAGAAATACAGAGCAAAAGAAAAAATATTCTTTAATCATTTAAGGACTCAAACATGTGAAATGAAATATCTGGGACAGATTAAAAGTCAATCAACAACAAAAAAACGAAAAAAAAAACTGTCTGGGGAACTATTTGAGTGTTTGCACAGCAATTTAAAGACTTTGTTATCCACTTCAAAGAAAGGACTCTCATCCATGGAGAGGAGTTGGAAACACGTTTTGATCCTTTTGGCTAATTGTTACTTGATGCAGTTTGTGTAAGAAGCTTTTTGGAGCGCAAATATAACTACAGCACCATCTTGCAGCAAAGGTTCACTGTTTTTATAAAGAGCATCATGCTTTAGAAATACCAAACCACTTAAACTGACAGAATTGTTGTGCCATTAGAATTTTAAGGGGAAACTTCTTAAAAATATATTTTTTAAGCTACTTTGTATTTTATATCCTTTTAATCTCTTACTGATTACTCACAGCCTGTACTTGCTGGATAATCTTCATGCGGTTAGCTCTTAGTGGTTTAACCCAGAACTTTTATTAGTGATTTCCTTCTTTCAACAGCAGGGTTGGGGGACAGAAATACAGATTTGTGGCCTCAAGTCGATCAATTACCAGCTGAGATCTTTAACCTCCAGCCGGGAGTCTTGCACTGTTCATGCTGACAATGAGCGATTACTTGAGGACCTCTAATTCCCTTTTTTTATTGGTTTAAAATACATTTTACTCAAAGATGATCCAGATTTAATATGTGCATTCCTGTCAGTGTTTTATTGAAGCAGTATTGACAGTGAAACAAAAACTTTGAGCTCAATAGAGAATTTCAGATTTTTTGTTTTTTTGATGATTTCTCATCCCTGGGCTTTAGAAAGCTCTGACTTGCCAGTACCAATTTTGGCCGATTCCAGTTAACCATTAAGAACTATAATAGAGGAAGATACAAAAACAACTCAAAAAATGTTTTTGTCAAACTCTCCTGCTATGAGTGGTCATTAATTATTTATTTTAGGAGCAGAGGCGACATCAAACTGTGCTACTGAAAGAGAAGTCATTCTTAAACAGGGGTTCAAAAGAGTTGGTGCCACTAACATTACAAAAACAGCAGCATCTATGTGTGTGACTTGGGAGACCATTACCTTAACTTGTCAAGTCTGGGAACATTACCAAAACCAGCATGTTCCCTGACAGCCTGAGTTTGAAAGTACGAACGGATAAAAAAGAAAAAAAAAAAAAAGTCACCTTCTCTGTGCTGCGTAAAGCCTACCTGTTATGCTGAAACTTTTGCTTTCTTGTAGCCTGAAGGAGCTGCATACATGTAAAGATGTAGAAAATAATTTCCTTTTATATAACTTTATTTGCCTCCTCTGACTTTATTTTGAACACTTTACTGATACCTAAAATTCATTGAATAGACTTTTAATTGCTAAATCTTAATTATAGTACTTTAGAACAGGGCTTAAAATTTCTAAAATTAGCTCTTGCTGTCAGCGCAACCAAGTAGTTCTCTCCAGTTTTTCAACTGGTCTGTCATCCTTCAGGGCCGATCAAACTGAACATCAGCCAATTCTGGTCCACAGCAAATTTCTCATTGCATCTCTAAAAATTATTTTAGACTTTCAAGGTGTTAATCAGGTTTTGTTTTCCTTTGTGATAAATCTGCCGGTTTGTAGAAAATAATTTATGTTTGTGTCAACATTAAGTAAATTGTGAACATCTGTCCACAGATTCAAAGCAGAAAACTGTTTTTTTCCCGCCATGTGCTTAACTTTTACATTAGGAATGTTAATTCTGGCCTTTCTTTATGTCTCTAATTAGCTGATTGGTTCAATAATTTAGTAATTAGTCCAAGTAAGGTTTTTACTTAGGTTTTAGCTTATACTGTACATTCTGCTAAATCTTAAGCCTAAAACACTTTCCAGTTTCTGTTTCTGGAAATAATGGAAAAGACATAGTGTTGGCATGGTGAATTTACTTAAAATATTTTTTTGTTTTTTTGTTATTATTTAGTCAGTATCACTAGCATCCTAAGATGTTACCAGTTGGCTATGTGATTAGATTGTCTTGCAATGAGTTTGATAGATCTCCGTTCTAATTTGATAGATCGGTAAAGTACAGTACAGTACAGTAAATTGAACCTTTTTCTTTTAAAGGGACTTGAGATGACTTTTGCTACAAATATGTGCTTTATAAATAAAACAGAATTGATAGTAATAAAAATTAATTTTTTATACGATGTTGTTAAATGCTTGTTCCAACTTTGCAAAGAGTTTTCAAACGTTGTAAAATGCACCAAACCTAACTAGGTGCTTGACTCCAGGACTTTGTGTAGTTTTCAAATGGGTATTCAAACAATGTCTCTGTCTACATGATCAGCATAATTTCCAACAATTTATTGTGAGTAATTCCCCGGATTAACAGCTGAACGGCATTAAAAATAGAGAAAAACATCCTGAACAAGGATAATGCTTTTTCCAAATGAGTTGCAGCTTCTGTTTTCTTTCACACTGTTTTCCAATTAAATTATTTGCTAGTAACTTTTAGCCAAGTGTAGACAGATGGTCATTGTGGCGTAGATATACTCATGGTTATATTCAAAAATTTGAAAGTAAAGTCTAGTTGGTCACATGGTCTGCTTCAAAGAATGGAAAGTTATTCATCATTTTAAGGCCAGAATGCGCTGAACCACCAATTACACATGAGCCTTTATATAATTTTATTGCTTTTTAGCAGCTAACACTGATTATTTATTTATATATATATAAATCAAAGTAACAAAATAATATGCTGTCACTTTGGTCACCTGGTCTCAGGGTCACTATGTAGGGAAGTGCAGTTTTAATTACCAAGTGTGCAATTAGAGACTTTAATGTAATTAGATGCAAAAGATACATGAGGAGAGCTTTGGCATGCTTATCAGCACAGACAGCTTTGAACATGGGAGTCTTGTTCTCTGTTTCGCATGCTGAAAATTAATTTATGCGTAATGTGATAAATGTGTATTTCCAATAAATAGATGTTTATTTTAAGAGCAGGGCCATAGGAAAACAGGTATTCTTCATTGTAAGAGAAAACAAGCAATGGTCTACCTATGCCCTGTTTACAGTCATTATTTTATGCTGTCACATGTGTAAAAAATAAGAAAATGTGATGGTAAGCAAATAAAAGTAACTCTGGCATGATGTTTGACTAACAGTAGGGGATGTTTTTGGCGTCCTTAGTCAATCTGTCTGGCAGGACATAAGAACAGATTTAAGAAAGCTTCAAATGTTCAACTAATCTCCATTGTTACATTAAACGTGAAGACAGAAAGATTTTTTAAGCTGATTTTGCTAATGTCTTGCATATAAACAGTGTCATATTGAGGGTTGTGGTAGGACCAAAGTGCAGAGAAGGATGCTAGGAGCTTGAAGAATGAAGGTAAGTCAAGTTTTATATTTCGTCACTCACAGAACCAGGCAGGGAAAACAGAACCAGACCAGGACACCAGAAGCCAAAATTAACATTACACATGATATCAAACAACAAGGAACCAGCGGGGAACACTGGCAACTAAGGAGCTTAAATACAAAACGGAAAGTAGGGTGAACCAATGAATAGAGGGACCAGGTAATCAAGGGGAACAAGGAACAGGTGTGGGTCAGACTGCAGAGAGTGAAATCAATGAACATGATAAAAACACAGAACTAAGGGTAAACTAAGGACCAGACCAGGAGAAATAAACAAAAACACAAACACACAACTGTCACTTGCTGGGTATGACAGAGAGAGATGCATTCATTAAGCTTTTCTTGGCCAGTACCAATTTTGAGTATTCTTTGATAAAGATGGAACATTGTGGAAAGAAAAAAGGGTGAAAGAAACTTTGGGAACGGACATTTGAGACAGAGATTGACACAAATCAAAGAGTGACTGCAGGTTAAACAGGGTGCACAGGAAACCATTACAAAAAGAGTCAGCCGGTTGGAGCAAGAGCAACAAATTTGTTTTAAATTATCATGGACCAAAGACTTTAGAGCATGAAAGAGCCAAGGAATGATGACCCTCTGCCTTGTAACCAGATACCCCGTGGCACAAGCATCTCTTTTGTGGTCTCTAGGCCTCTTAGCCCACTTGGTCAGATAGCCTCATCCCAATGAGCTGCCCAGAGCTTTGGAGTCTCCAATCAGATCAGAATAGTAATAATAATAGTCGGCTCTTGTTCCCAGAAAAGCTCAGTAAAAGGTCCATGGTCTAGTTCTCCCTTCATTAGCTTTTTCCTGTCATTCAGGTAATGTTCACTATTCTCCTTTTTCTCCTTCTACTCCAGCAGTTATTTTCATCCAGTAAGAGGAAACTGAATGACCAAGTTTCAAAATATATATCACAGCTACACCATATTATTTCACACCATGAAACCTTTTTACAAAAATATTATATTTTTCACCTTTTCTCTCCCTTTATATTCTTTTCCATATACAACTTCACATTCTGTAAACACTACCCATCCCTTTCCCCTGTCTTTTTTTTCTCTCCCTCACACAAATCACATTCTTTATTAGTTACAGTCATGCAGCTGTCTTCTGTCCTTGAATTTTGCACCTGTTCTGTCCCAGGGGGGTCTTCCTTGTTGTGATCTCATCTCCCTAAAGGTCTATGTTGAAAGCCAAGCTGTTGTTACTCTACATGTCTGGATCCTGCCTTGCCTGTAAGTTTAAGTAGCCATAGCCAACATAAAGTCCTTCTTTATTATCCTGCAAAAAATATGGGCATGTTTCTGGTGTCAACATACACAAAAGCTTCTGAAGGTTCTGATGTTTATGTGGATTGAGCTTGTTACAGACAGGAATCCCTCAGGTTGTGTACTGGGTAAATAAACACTCTCTGAAGTTAAAAAAATGCCTTTTTTGATTGAAATTTTTTATGTAATACAAACAGCCATAGTTTGTCTAAAAAGAAAATTAAAAGGGTTTTAATTTCTGGAAACCCCACATTTTTAGATAATGCATTCTTAAAACATTTGACAACACGCTACAAGTTAAAAGTAGCCATCAGTGAACTAAGCGGCATAATGCGAGTTTGTGGGCAGGAAAGGATGATTTAACTATCTAGCTAGCATTTGCTTGTCAGTTTCCCAACATTACTTTAAATTGTTTTGCTGTACATATTTAAATATGTTTGGTTGTAAATAGTTTCCTACTATTGTGTACATCACATAAACACATCTCACACAACAGTCAGTCCTGCTAACACTGAGCACGAACAGCCTGTGTTAGATTTTGGTTCACATCCGTGGTTCCTTTTGTCTCTTCTGGTTCATGCATGTGCAAAGTAAAAAAAAAGTTTCACATTTATGGTTAGAGTCAGGGTAGGGATTACAGATCAACTTTTTGTGGGTGATTTCTGATCTCAGCTTTTTGTAAGGATTTGGTCTAAACCTGCAATAGAGAAAAGCAAAAGAAACCATCTCTAAACTAAACCATATGCCCCAAACTAAAACAGCCAGAGAGAAGCACCATATAGTTTAAACTAAATACCAGGTTTACAAGAAAGAAGTCTTAAAAATAAACTTTCCACAAGCTACAGAGAGATACACAATCAACTCACAAATCACTAACTTTACAAAGCAAACAAGAGACGCGAGGGGGCAAGCAGTGTGCACAGTTCAAAGCTGCCCCACTGAATGAGTCTCCCTCAGAGCTTGAAGGATCAGGTGGTCAATCAGCAGAGGTGATTGGTCCAGGATCCCATGGCCAGTCCAATGGGAGATCTGCAAATAGGAAGCAGGCCCAGAATCCGAATCAGCCAATCTCATCAATGTGCTGCCACATTTGAACCTGCATGATTAAGACTGCACCACTGCATTGCAGGTAAACGGTTGTAACACCCATTCCCTTAAATTGCAAAACAAGGTTTTTTTTACTATATAGACTAAACTTTAAAAGAAAACGAAAACATACTCACAACCTGGAAAGGACATCAGCAAGAAGATTTTCATACCCTGTTTTATGGTGAATGTCAAGCTTGTCTTCTTGCATCAACAGAGCTCACTGCATGAGGTGCTGAATGTGGTTTAACATTTGTAACCAGCGTAAACAACATCCGGGTGAAAACTAGAACCTAGATAAATGTTGAAGTGCTAAAGAGCCAATAATAAAGCTAGAGTCTCCTTTTCAACAGACACAGTACTGAGTCTGCCCTATTAAAAGTGCAAATTGATATTCTTTTATTACTGGACTCTACAAAACCTGTGGCTCTGGTGATGTTGGATCTCACAGCAGTTTTTGATGCTGTGAATCATTCAGTCCTCATAACACCTCTGTCCAAACAGGTTGGGCTTTGGGGGACCATCCTACAGTGGTTTAAGTCTTATTTGACACCCAGGACATTCAATGTGTTGATCAATGTCTTCTCATCCACCACTGTTCCTTTGACCACCGGTATGCGTCAAGGCTCAATCCTTGGATTTGTACTATTCTCACTGTACATGTTGCCACTGAGTTCAGTCATAGCCAAACACAACCGCTGGGTCTATTTGCCTATTGTCCCCAACAACAGAAGTGCATTTGACTCTATACTTAGTAGTTTTAAGGACATTGGGGAGTGGCTTTCACAAGATTTACTGCACCTGAATGAAAGTAAGACAGAATGCATTTTGTCTAAAATATTTCCAACTTTTGTTACAGATCCTGGTACTTAGTTACTTATTGTGTTGTAATAGCCAGCTTTTTTCAGCTCTTACTTTTTGCTAAAGTTAAACCCTTTCTGTTTTTAAAGTTGTTAATGGAATTACACCTTCTTCGCTATGTGGCATTTTACAAGCTAATAAGAGTTCTTCGGTTTGCTGGATAGTATCTTGTGGAAGTCCCCAGGTCAAGTCCAAACAGTGGGATGATCATTTATTTGCTGTAGCTTGTCCAAGGATGTGGAATTGGACCATCAATGATTTATCTTTGTTGAAAGCTAAGCGAAAAACATATTTCTTTAGAAAATTGTTTAGCACATAACAACCCTGTGAGAGTTGTTTTTACTAATGTTGTCAAATTATTTGTTTTTATTTGTATCTAGTCTAGTTTGCATTTTTATTCTTGCACTGTTCGAAAGCACTTTGGCTCACTAGTGACTGTTTTAAAGTGCTATACAAATATAATTTGATTGATGATAGTATCTGCTGAAAGTCTCACTCTTGCTCTATCATAGCTGCATGACCAAAGACATGTCTGCTCATGTTGTCTAGAACATAATCTTAAATGTCATGGCTTTGCTCTGGCGACCTGTCCAGGGTGTATCCCACCTCTTGCCCAATGATTTCTAGAGATAGACAGTTTTTAATGAGTCTGATTTGTGAAACCTTTGATGTATTTGAAAAAAAAAAAATAGAGTGGTATCAGTTGTATAGTTTTGAAAAAAAAAAGTTTTTAAACTGAACATTGTAGCAGTGCCATGTGTGTTTTGATTTGGGGTGTTACAATATAGTGACATGTATAGATGTCAGAGTCCAGTACATGCATTTAGACAAAAAATGTTTGTCAATGTTTTATTATAACCCATTAAGTTCCACTGTTAATCTCTGTTAACAGTGTCAAATTTTGGCAACTCTGTACAAACTGCTGTAGGGATTATTTTTTATTTCCAACAGCATTTGCTGCGGACACAATCACTGCTTACATTAGCACCACCAAACTCATGTAGAGAGCTATTGTCTGTTTAAAGTAAGTGCAAAGAAATTTTACATTTGGCAGTTGTATCACTTCTCAGGTAACACACACCCACACACACACGTCTGTGCTTCAGCTGGATGAAACAACGTGTGGTAGCATAGTATTAGCATAATGGTCATTTACATAGGGCAGGACTGTTCTAGGTAATTCAATCTATATGTAAAACACTGTTGGTAGTGAGACAGGGGGGCCAATGACAGCTCCGCTAACCCATGCTGCCCAGAGCACCTGTCTTGTCATAATTATAGCCTATGATCAGGCTAGGTTCAGAGCCATACTTTGGAACTAAAAGCCATCCTTTCACAGATTGAAACAGCATAGACTTCAGCTGTTTATCTCCATCCCTAACTAGTATTTTAGGGTTGAAAACCCATGTTGTCTTGTAACTGATTGGTTACGGCACTGTTTTAGCCTGTATAATTTGATATATAATCTTTTTACAGAATATGTTCATTAAAACCCGAATTTGGCTTGATCATCACTTTGATAATCTGACAACTCATTACTGCCCAAGAAATATCCTTACATGTCCATATCAAATCACTTCTGTTTTGCAGGAACATCACTGGCCTCATGTACAAAGAGTGCGTGCAGAAACATGGCATACGCTTTTTTTAGGCAAGGCAAGTTAAATTTACATTTTAGCAATAAAACAATTCAAGGTGCTTAACATGAAGAAAAAAAAGTACTTTGGAGTGACTAAAATCATAAAGAAGTACATTCCAGTGACCTGATAAAGGAAAGCAAAAAAAGTAAAGTTTGTACCACAGACTAAAATTAATGAATTTTAATATTTTAGGGCTGAACAAGCACCCTGTCAGAAAATCTAATGTTTAAACCCATTCATTTATGCATTCTGTGCTTTATGGTCCATTTTTTTTCTTAACATAAAATCAAACGATTCTTCCTGGGGAGGAGGCAATTCCTTAGAACTCTTCTGGCCCATTACGCGTCTAGGTAATGGAGCAATATTCTTTTTAGACTACACTGTTTTCTACACTGCCATTATTCTGTCTGTCCTGTCTTCATCCATCTCAGTGTGGTTTGGCTCATCCACTAAACAGGAAAGGTCCAGACTGCAACGAACAATCAGGGCTGCAGAGAGAATCATCAGGGCTGACCTTCCCTTTGTCTAGGACTTATACAGGTCTAGGGTCAGGAAAAGCTAAAATCTCTGCAGACCCTACACACCCTGCACACTAACTGTTTAGGCTTTCACCTTCAGGCCGGCACTACAGAGCGCTGTCTGCTAAAGCCAGCTGTGACAAAGACAGTTTTTTCCCCCAGGCTGTTTCTCTGATGAACACGTGACAGTCAGAGTTCCAGAATATCACCATGCATACTTGGACTGATCTCACGTTATATTCCATTGTAAAGTCAATTGTATATATATATATGTACATTTACACTTGAAGATATTCTTTATCATTGATAGCAAAGTGTACCGAAGTCAAATTCCTTGTTTGTCTGTACAAACTTGGCAATAAAGCTGATTCTGATTCTTATTCTGAAAACTTGTCCACGTCTAGACCAAGAGTCAGAGCCTTCTTGGCACCCTGTAACCCTCCCCCTAACTGTTGTTAGAAGACCCATGGTCCCTCGGGGTGGGGTCTTCTGCAGTGAACTGCTTCGCACTGCTCACAGCAAGGTCCGCCTCACTCAGTTCTAAGGTAGAAAATCCACCAGTTTAATCGTTTGACATTTAATCTGATTAGCAGGAACTTTTAAAGTTTTATAATTTTAAATCTTTTATAATTTTTATTTAAGGCCTCTGGTGATATTTTGTTTTTATTATTTTACAAGCTATTGCAAATAATGCACGTGATGCTTTTATGCCCATATTTATTTAAACATAAAATCACAGAGGGAAGGAGTCAACTCCTTAGATCTGTTCTGAGCCATTATGCATCTCAGTGTTGGGGGAATATTCCTTTCAAATCTTAACTTTTTTCCCCAGTAAAAATTTTTACCGATATGTTTTAGTTAATAGTTTAAATAGGAGAATTAAAAGCAAATCTGAACAAGTGGGTTTTTAAGTTTGTTCGAGATTAGTGGCACATAAGTAGTAAATGCTACTTCTCCATGATTTGTTTCGATTCTGGGTATGTAGAGTAGACTTGAACCAGAAGACCTGAGTGGTCTGGAAGGTTCATACAACAACAAATCTTTAATGTACTTTGCTACTAAGCCATTCGGTGATTTATAAACTAAAAGAAGTATTTTACATTCTGTTCTCTGAGATATGGAGAGCCAGTGTAAGGACTTTAGAACTGGGTTGATGTGCTCTGCTTTCTTAGTTGTAGTGAGGATGCGGGCAGCAGTGTTCTGGATCAGCTGCAGCTGTCTAATTGACTTTTCAGACAGACCTGTAAAGACACTATGTCAGTAATCAATTTGACTCAAGATAAACACATGGATAAGTTTTTTCAGATCCTACTGTGACATTAGTCCTTTAATCCTGGAAATGTTCGTCAGGTTATAGAAGGCAGACTAAGTGATTATTTTTATGTGTCTCTGGAGGTTTAGGTCTGAGTCCATCCCTACACTCAGATTTCAGGCCTGATCTGTGGTTTCTAGCTGTAGTAACTGAAGCTGTGTGCTGACTCTTGATCGCTCCTCCTTTGGTGCACAATATAAAAAGTGTTTAGTTTTGATTTTATTCAAGTGAAGAAAATGATGGCACACACGCATTGATTTGTTCTATGCATCTAGCCAGTGCTTGAATAGGTTCTTAGTCACCTGCTGACATTTCAATGTTGAGCTGTGTATCATCTGCATAGTAATGACAACTTATCTTGTTGTTTCTTATGACCTTGGGGAACCCCACAAGTTATTTTTGTCAATTCTGATAAAAGTTATCTATTGACACAAAAAAGTCTACGTCCTTCCAGTAGAACTCAAACCCGCCAAGCGCTGTACCAGATAGCCCAACCCAGTTCTCCAGTTGCTCTAGTAATATACCAACATTGTTGAATGCTGCACTGAGGTCCAATAATACCAGCACTGTGATTCTTCCGCGGTCTGCATTTATGTGGATGTCATTGAACACTTTGACAAGGGCAGTCTCTGTACTGTGGTGAGGCTGGAAACCTGACTAGAAAACGTCAAAGTGGCTGGTCATTGTTAAGAAGGTATTTAACTGTTAAACCACAGCTTTTTCGATAATCTTACTGATAAGCGGGAGATTTGAGACGGGCCTGTAATTTTGCAATAGCTACTTTTCCAGATTATTCTTTTTTAACAGTGGTTTGAAAAGTGGGGGAAAACACCTGGCAACATGGATGGGATTATTTGAATCATATCAGGCACTATAACAGGCAAAACTTTCTTAAAGAAAGCTGTGGGTAAAATATCCAGACAGCAGGAGAAGGAGCTTAGTTAATGTATATTTTATTTTCTACTCAAGAGTTCAGACATATCAAAAATTAAACTGGCCATATGAATATATGCAGCCCTACAGAAAGTTCATGGCTGGTATATGCACATTTATTTGGTCAAAAGCCTGTTGGCAGCACCTAGAGGTTATATTGTGAAAGATGTGAAAACAGATATTGTACACATACACAAATAATACATCTATGTATATTTAATTACATAGCAAATATTGAAGCATGCTCCAAATGGTACAGAAAATAGCTTTAGCAATAATGCCTTTATTTTAATATACTATTTATTTACATTGCTGTTGTTATAGGGTTTTGCAAATGAGATGAGCCCGAAGAAAAAGAATAATCCAAATAATGTTTCATGCAAAATCAAAGACCTTGCCAGAGCGTGTTCAAAAATATTTTGCACTGCAGAAAACTAAATACAATTTAGGAGATGAATGTAAGTCTATTGTACCCAGGGGCACAACTACCTACTTTCTGAGGGGTATGCGGACATATCACCCCCATTCCACCCCCAAAGCCGAACTTTTTCGTTTGTTATGTTTATGCGTATAAATTTTGCTTATAGGTGGACTTAGAATATACAGGACTATGCTAATGCACTTTTTCAACATAAATATTTTAAAATGAATCACTTCGTTCCTACACTTCCAACTAATAACCAACCGGTCACCTTCCCCTGTCTGTCCTGATTCTTTTTCTCTTCTTCTCTTCTTTCTCCCCATCCTGACTGCTGAATTAAATGAATGATACTGCAGTCAAGCCACCTATAAAAACATGAAATTTTAATTTTAAATGATATCCTTGTTCAATATCAGCTACTGATTGGATGCTGCATCTGATCAGACTTATCAGATATATCACAACAGCACTGGTGTGCTAAATCCCAATGAAGACATTTAAACTCAAGTTTATCACTCCCATGTTCTATAATATTGTAAATACTGATCAGTACATTGTTGCTAGATTACAGTAACCCTCTATTTTATGAGTAGTAGTTTTAGCTAACCTGAATATTCACAACCTTCTTCCTCTTCCGTTTTATGTTTTGTGCCCCCAGGACCTTTCTTTTCTGCCTCTCCGTCTTTAGCTCCCTGTCATCAGATCACAGAACGATTCAAATTAAAACTATCGCGCTCCAGTGCGTGCCTCTGTTATTGATCATATCATTTACATATGCATTAACAGCTAGTAAATACAGAAAATGCCGACTAAAAATTATTTTCCCACCATTGTTTTGGCACCCCTTCTAGTGCAGCTACCCTATGCGCCGCATGTAGTGCATAACCACTTTTTGCACCACTGATTGTACCTAAGACTGGAAAAGGGTTAAAACAGAGATGCTTGTCTGTTCTTGGAGCTCAGTTGTGGAATAATTTTAGTATAGAGATGAAACCATATATATTGAATATATACATTTTGAATATGTATACTTTGGGATGAAGGTCACATAATGTTCTTTTTTCCCTTGTTTGTATTTTCTGTCCTTATATGAAAGATAACTTGTTAAATGTTGTAAATTTAGAGTTAGGCATATAGGCATTCTGGTTCTGCCTGTTTTGGTCTCACTTATGGATTGTTTTAGGAATGCACTTATGATGGACAATTTGTGTTCTATGAACTGAACGGAACTGAACCGAAGAACAGAGAGTGTTTCTTAAAGACCAAGAGGATTTTCGGTCCAAGATGGCAGCTGGCTTATCAGCAGCTTTTGGTTTATGTTGGAACTGTCCAGGAAGTTGAGAGCAGTTTCATGGCGCAACAAGGTGAGAAGCCATCCACTGCCTGTACCCATACAGCTGTTGACCACCTTGGGTTTTCTAGCAGCAAGGGCATGTGAGAGGGAGCTGGCAGACAGACTCTGACTATGCCAGTGGAGTTTGAACCAAACCTTGCTTGCTGTGCAGGATTATTCAGGTGCCACCCAGATTTCTCAAATTTCCGCCCAATGCAGCTGAAAAGGCCAACAATCGAACGCAAAGTGCTGGTTTTCATGTTTCACTTGCCTGCACAGACATTTTATAAAAAGTGCATTCACAGGATGAATATTTATGTTATTAGGAAACATTTGTGTATGTGTGTGTGTGTGTTTGTGTCTATACATTTTCTTACATATGTATTTGTTTGTGTGAATGCAGTTTTCTTGATGTCAGCACACACCATGTTTCAGTAGCAAATCCAACCAAGTCTTAAGGCCAGTGGGTTTTTTCTGGTTCCTTTCCAGTCACACAATTACATACCAAAGCTACAATGGCTTCTGATTTGTCATAGATGAAAGCCATCACTGTTATGTTATCAGCGTAAAAAACATCCATTCATCCATTAATGACAGCTGACTCAGTTCAAATTAACAGTCTTGTTCTGATTTGCCAAGCTCATGAGCTCCACCCAAACAGACTCAACTTGATCTTTTAGATGTTATATTTCTATCACTCTCTTTGTTCCACTTACAGTCCATTATTTTATTTCTGCTGCTCTTTTTTCCTCTTTTTTATTTGCTGGTGTATCCTTCCTCTTTTACTTCCTCCTAATGAATAATTCATGGTTTCATACATAATTTAAGGGAAGCAGCCAGAGATTTACACAGCTCTTTGTGTCACTGAGTTTTGTTTGGTGGCATATTGAATAATTGTTTAATATATCAAATTGACTGGGAGTTGTGAGCCTGGGCTCAGCCTGCTGCAGTGCCTGATATGTCTGATTATGGCAGAGGTGATTGCCACATTTTTTTTTCTTCTGCAAGACTGCCAAGGGAAAACTCCACTCACCTCCAACAACCATAAATCTTCTCATTGGTTGAAATATGTTTTAGAATGCTTTACAGCATACCATAAGTCCACACAAATGAAGTGGAGAGTAGTAATTAGTCCTTGTGTGTGGGATTTCACATTAACTTGTTATTCAGCAAAGCTCTGCTGTAGGCCGTTTGACGCCTCAGAATGTTCCACTTGTTTCTATTATTTAATTCACTGAAATTCAAAGTAGGGACAGCAAATATGAGAAACCTTGGCAGCATCATTAAAATTTAGATTTCCTGGAGGACTCACTTAGACATTTTCAGGTCTATAGTCTGTCTTGTTTGTTCTGATGAAGGGACTTGAATATATGATTTTTGCTCACATTCATTACTCATTTGAAAAGAATTATGTATTTCACAGATATATGTAGCTTATGATTATGTCAAATACCTCTGCAAAATGCGGAAATAATCTGTGTCACTACATTCGTATCTGCATCCCTTTGGGTGGCTGTTTATGATTGAAGGGAATGTCTTTGTCAGGTCCTATTTAATGAACTGCTGCTTTGAGCCAATTTCATTGTTTCATAAAGTGACAGATCTATTGTGGCTGTGTGCTGTCTATCCAGGGTAAATAATGTCAAGTGTTTGTTGATTGATTAAGTTGAGTTTCATAGTAAATCCCTCCTCTTTATTGTGATATCACAATATTGACTGTTTAATTACGGAAAATTAATACAGATTGATGCTTGTTGAGTGCTGCAGCTGTCCACTGGTCTTAGACCATAACAAAGCAATGCTATAGGGTTATTAACCATATGGCAATAAAATCAAGCTAGTGAGAAGAGGACATTTATTGGCTCCCTTCTTGAAGGTGTGCTCTTAAAATTAGGGTTTAATTTGTTTTTTTAAATATACCATTTTAAAATAAACTATTTAAACAATCAAAAAAATGGAAATCACTTTATTTACAACCAAATATTACAGTCACTTGAAGGAAAAAAAAGATTGAGGAGGAAGTATTTTTTGCTACCCATTTTAAGACCAAAGCCATAATGAAAATAAATATAGAAATGGTGTGAAAAAGTCAAAACAGCATATCAAAAATAAAGTAGGCATGTTTAGAATAACGCTGCAAAAATGCTTACTAATACTGTGCATCACCTTGAACACATCACCTCTATGGTAAAATTTTGTGGTAAAAACATGCTGTGGGAAAGTTTTTTTTCAGCAGGGACAAGATATTCAGCCTGTAGATGAAAAGATGGTTATTTTGCAAGAAGAATGTGCAAATATTTCTCCAGATTTCCAAAGATGGTAGAGACATAGTCCAACCAACTTGTTGCTGCAACTGCATTAAAAGTTGATTCTACAAAATTTTTATTCATTTAAATCAGACCAAACTTTTCCAGTTTTTATTTTTAAATATCGTTTCCTTCCACTTTACAGTTATTTACAACTTTGTGTTGGATTATCAAATACAGGCCTACTATTTTTAAAAACTACTGAAGTTCTGTTTGTTTTGGTTAGGTTGGTCTAGTTTTATAAAACCCTCTGCTCAGTCTGATTAAAAAAAAATAATAATAATTTAATATTATTTTTTCACCAACACCTGGAAATACTTAATAAAAATCTGGTTTCAAATTAGGCATTGAGCACAAAAAGATCTACAACAACCCAATCTGAAAGAGACAATCTTAAGTGGGAAAAGTTCTGCTATTTTTATAAAAGAAAAAAATGATACACTGTGAAGTTTTCATGCAGAAAATGATTAGCTCTGACTTTAACGACATGGCTCTAATTATTCATATTTAATCAATAATTTGTCATGATAGCCTGTCATATCAGTGATAATTTTAGTCCCACCATTAATTTAGTCAAAGTTCTGCCTTAAATTGCCTTCACTAATTACAGCATGATGAAATTTGTTGACATTTTTCCTTTTTTGTGTCACTGCTATGGGTTCAGGAAACCTGAATCTGAAAGCAATCCAGGTGGAACAAACACAAACACACACACATACACATATAAACACAAACTTCTGTTATGAAAATCAAATGGGAGGTATCACGTTTTGTCACTGTCAGATGCCCTTGATGTTACTCAACACAGTGGGATTTTTTTCCCACTGGCTTTTACTCCGAAATCTGACACAGTATTTGCCAGAGAGAATCAAAGTGAGAACACCTTGGTACAAAAAATGCCATTCATGGCCTGTTTTAAACTCCCTTCTCGAGTTTTTTTTTTTTAACACAAGGTTCAGTAAGCCAAGGTTGATGACAGTTCTCAGGCTGCAGGCAGCATCGGATAAATTGGACCCAGGGAGGAAGGTGGAACACTTTTGGTGGGAAACAATTGGACCTTGGAGGAGTCTGCTGCACCTTTGCTGCGAGCAACTAGCTTAGAAAGGTTCCCATGGGGGAGTTCAGGTAGAGAGAGGAGGGGTGATTTTTAGTGGTAGGCAATGTTGCATTTGCAGTTGTACAGGGAAAAAAGATAAACCCCTAAAGGCTTAACATAAAGTCAAAGTTCTCGCCTCTTCCAGAGGAAAAATAAAAACTAAGCACATCTCTACCTGGATGAGGCAAACAAACAGGAAGGAAACACAGAGTGGATTGTGTCAAAATAAATGAGAAAGTGGAGGTAAAGCTGAAGCTGGGAAGGACGGTCTGTGGAGAGAGATCAAAGCAGTATGAGGGCATGTGTCGGCGTGCCGCCCTGCAAACAGCATCGGAGAGGAAGACGTGAGAAGACTGAGACAGCTGCTGCATCATTAGTGCATTATGATCAATTCTCAAGACTCGTGTTTGCAGTCATCGGGAATCCACTTGTGTAGAGGATATTTAAGTGGCCAGGGCCCTGCAGCTGCTGCAGAAAGCCATCCTTTTCGTTCTTTTTCCACATTTGTTATCACTGATTTTTCTCACCCACCTCCACAACTCACTGTTGGAACGGTTGCTGTTTCTCAGATTCTCAGCTCTGCATATATTTGTTTAATCTTAAGCTAGACTGAGAACAGCCATGATAAATGGTGTCATCTGTCTACAACCTTTGTCTGCAACATGTTGCCAGAAAAACAGAATTCTAAGTCAGGTTTTCCTATCTACAACCCATTTTCCCTTTTCTCTACATGTCCTCCTAGGTGGTTCTGCTACACTAATGATTTTGGCACCCCCATTGTTGCGGCTACTGGTTTATCAATACCCCACAGCAGGCGGCAAATTGTCAGGAGCTGTGATTTAAGATCCCTTACCGCACTGGGAAGACAGCTGACAGTGAACATGGTGGCAAAATCTAGGCAGACACAAAAGCAGTTGAAGCAGGCTCTGTTTGGAAGTCAGTGACTTCAAAAACATGCCAACAATGTGCATTAGTTTGTATGATTTACAAATGCAGAGCATGCATTTTATGTAATGGATCACACAAAGCAGCACATAATTGTGAAGTGAAAGAAAAATTATATATGGTTTTAAAAAGGTTTTACAAATAAAAACTAAAAAGTGTGACCTGCATTTGTGTTTAGCCCCCTTTGCTCTAATACACCTCAGTAAAATCCAGTGTAAACAACTGCCTTCAGACATCACTTAATTAGCAAATAGAGTCCAAAAAGCATCATAAAACCCAGAAACACAGTAGACAGGATAAAGATGGGGAGAATTTTAAACCAGGGTTAGAATGTAAAACTATCTGATATTCCACTCACAATGCTTACAGATCATTTTTGTTTATCCAGTCATGACAATCATTTCTTGCCCATTGTGCTAGCACTCTGTTTGACTTAAATTTCTGGGCTTAACACAATAATTTTGAGTTATGCTGGAGACATCTCAGAACAATTCTTTACTTTCTAATTCTTCTTGACAAAGGAACACATTTTATTTCAGGGGGTCTTTGAGGAATTTGGAACTCCCCTTTTTTGCTTTGTTAATTTAGGAAGAGGCAAAGAGCTGCTGGACTGCAAAATAAGGGTGACATTAACATGAATAGAAAGTCTTTGGGAGTAATTACTTTGCACCCACTGTCATTAAAAGGAAAGAAATGCAGAATGAGAAAAGAAGAGGAGGCTGACAATGGAAGAGTCTGCTGGCTCATTTACCAATGGAGGCCTTTGGCTGCCTGATTTAGCTGAAATAATGGTGCACTGTGGTGTACAGGATTTTTCAGGGGTTTATTGTTTAACCTGCTCCACCTAATTATGAAACTTTAGATTCATCTTCCTGCACACAACAGTTTATTGTCCTAGTGTTTTATTAGTTCGAGTCGACTGAAAGATGGATGGTGCTAAATACAAGGATATTCTTCAGCACAACCTGTTAGTCTATCTGTGATTTGAGACTGGGACGGAGGTTCACCTTCCAGCAGATCAATGACCCAAAGCATATTGTTAAAGCAACACTTGAGTCGTTTCAGGGGAAACATTTAAAAGTGTTGGAATGGCCAGGTCAAAGTCCAGACCTTAATCCAATTAGGAATCTGTGGTTAGACTTGAACATCGCTATTGTGAAAACCATTCAACATGAAGGAACTGGAGCAGTTCATAGAAACTTTTTGAAAGTGACGTGCAGCTGTAATTGCTGTAAAAAGTGGCTCTACAAAGTACTGACTTTAGGAGGGGCGAATGGTTATGCACGCTGAATTTTTCTGTTATTTTTTCCTATTTGTTATCTGCTTCCCAATAAAAAATAATACTTCTACAAAGTTCTAGGCATGTTCTGTTAACGAAACTGTGCAAATTCTCAAACAATCCATTTTAATTCTAGGTTGTGAGGTAACAAAACATGAAAAATGCAGAGGCAGGTGAATACTTTTGTTTGTCACTGTAGTTGGCTTGCTAAACTATGTAGATCATTTATAGTTTATTTAATCTGCAGTCTTTAAAAGGTTTAATAGGAGGCGACCTTTGTAAACTGACTTAAACAGACCTAAACTATGAATGAAAGCCTCCAAGTCTAATTTGTTTTGAAATTCAAAAAAACATCATTTTGATTTAACTGGGTAACCTGGAGCTAAGCTTTGACCTGCCAATACCAATTTTAACAGATTCCAGTTTTCTTTACAAACTATTTTATCAGAATATGAAAAAAAGGCCCTGAAAATTTGTTTTTACCCTTTCTGTGTAATTAATTTTTTTATGTTAGGAGCAGATGCATGAAAAAGTGGTCGCTGTAAAATAGGGTTTTACATGGCATGGTTAGCACAGCCAGTATTTCTAAAACAATAGCCTATGTGTGTCTCCTAAACAATAAAGATCCTGAACTTAACTCTGATATTTCCGAAATGCTATGATATTTCCAAATTCTCTATGTTCCATGACAGACAGAAGTTCAGCCTCCCTGTTATCTGCTCAATAACGAACCGCTGACATTTTTCGACATGTTATACAGAAAAGTTTCCTTTGTATAGCTACTTACATCCTTGTGCCAACCCTGACTTTATGTTAAAATGAAAGTAACAACATTCATAGTGAAGTGTTTTTATAATCACTACCTAATAATGTTTAGTACTGTGCTTTCACAGATCTGAAAAATATCTGATTTTTTTACTTTCCTCTGGTCACCAGTCAGGGCCAATCAAGTAATTTCTTGGTGCATCTCTGTTTTTTAAATAGGCAAGTTTTCTGTTCCTTGCAATGTGTTAAGATGTAGAGTAAGGGACACTCCATGGCTCAGTAGTAGAGCCATTAGTGCCACAAAAAGCATTGAAAAAAGATGAAGAGTCCGCAGCAATATTTTAGTGGAAGCTTAGAGTTTAAAGTTTTCACAGCTCTTAAACAGATTCATTCCTTATTCATCGCCTTAATTAGCTGTTGTTATTTGATCTGTTTTAATTTAGTTGTTTTATTTTGTTTATTGAGCATGTGCACATTTGACTTACTATATGTTACACTCTTCTAAAATGTATTGCACAGTTTTCACTGACAATAAAGATAATCTCTTCTTATTACTTCTTGTTTACAAATGAGATAAACTACAACAACCAAAATTCTAAATGGAGGCTTCAAAAATAAACCCATTAAAATTTCCAGGGTGGATTAATTTGCCATATGGATTATCTCATAAACTTTTATCTACAAAATACTGCACAACACTTTCAAAACATAAAACATAGTTTATCATGCTTTTATTAGAACTGATAAATCATGAGACTTGACTTAGATGAACAGAAGCTCTGCTCGAAGGTGACTTATGCTGTTTCCCAGGGGCATAGCTAAGTCGCTGTGATGATTTCAAAAGCAGTTGCGTCTGTGTCTGGTGTGTGCTGGAAACAATATTCTGATTTAAACATAAAAATAAAAATATTTCTGTTTTTCCCCTGATCTCTCTGACAGACATGTAAAGTCCACCACCCACCTCTAATTGCCTCTACCTCACACATCTTTTTTTTGTGCTATAAAATAAGGAACATTGAAATGTAACCACTTGGGATCCATAGCAATTTTCCAGGTTATATGCTTTTTATTGCTGTATTTAGAGCGTTCCTAAATACAGTATATTGCAAAACATTAGGGAAAGGAGAATTAACCAAGCACTCACAACCAAGACAAATGCTTTTTTAATCTTTGGATGATCACAGGGGTAGAATGAAAGGAAAACAGAAAAATAGGTTGACAAACACAAATAAAATAATATATATATATATATATATATATATATTATATATATATATATATATATATATTCCACTGATGTGGACATTTAACTTCGACTCTCCAAACATAACACAAAATACGTTCACACAGATAATTCAGTAGCTTGCAGAGCCACACTAAGCACAAGTAGTAATTTTCTATATTGCTTTATCAGTTTCACACATCATTATGGAGAAATGTTGCTCAGCTGATCTTTACACTGTACAAAGCTGCTTTAATTCATTGAGATTTGCACATTTCTGCCCTACACTTTTGAGGTCCCAAGACAGTGTTTCAGTCAAATCTAAGGTCGGGACTTCAATTAGCGCCTTGAGTCTTCCTCAGCAGTTCTGTAGAAAAATGCTAAACTATTTCATTTCAACTGTGATCATTCATTTCACTCAGCTTTTACACTTTTTCACTTTTAATTTGTCCTTTTTTAACCAATTAAGGTGACCAACTATGCAACTGTTTTCAGTCACAAATGTACTCTGGCTCTTTGAAGCAGAATTTTGGTCAGGATTAAATAAAGTCTAGGCAGGTTATTTACCGTATTTTAAAAATAACCCGGGAAACCTACGGAAGCTTGTTGCATTCACCAAAGAAAAAGAAAATAGACATCTTTTCACATAATTACGAGATCAGGATGTCGTAATTACGAGATAAGATGTCAGAATTACGAGATAAGATGTCATAATTACGAGAAAAGATGTCATAATTATGAGATAAGATGTCATAATTACGAGAAAAGACGCCATAATTATGAGAAAAGATGTCATAATTACGAGAAAAGATGTGATAATTATGAGATAAGATGTCATAATTATGAGATCAGGATCTCACAATTATGACATCTTTTTTTGATTATTTTCTTGATGTAGAACTTAGTTTAGTAGCTATAACTTCAAGTAGTTTTTTTGTTGTCATGACTTCATCAGTTTCTCACCATTTAGCGATTAATTTTAGCTAATGGACAGATGGTCTTAAAATTTGCTCTGGAGTACTCTAACAAACAGAATTGTTCATGGTCAACTTAATGACTTTAAGACACTAATAGACCAGTGGCTGCAGGACAATTCAAAACAATTCAGTTTATTTATATAGTGCCAATTCTTAACAAATATTGTCTTAAGGCACTGTACAATAAAATAGTCAGTTTAGTCCAATCCCACAGACATATTCAAAGTCAATTACATAAATTCCAATTTGATCAGAGTTATCAAACAATGCTGTCAAATTCAGTTTATTATTCAAATTGGTCAAGAAATGTTTTCTACCTAAAGAAACCCAGAAGATTGCATTCAGTCGCTGACTTGCAGCATTCACGCCGCCTGGACGACTATGTAGTGACAGTGAAAGATGAAACACCCCTTTAACAGAAAAAAACCTCCAGCAGAACCTAGCTCAGTGAAAGCAGCCATCTGCACCTGACAAACTGGGGGTTTGAGAAGACAGAGCATACACGCAAAAAAGATACAGAATTAATGACCCAGAGGCTGTATTAAAGAAAAAAGACAGTGTTAATGGCAGTAGCCTCTTTAGTGACATTAACTAAGATAGAAAAACAGCTAAACAGAAAGGCTCGCCAGATGTAGCTTCAAAGACGATGAATAACAGAGAGAGATCATAAAGTTAAAAACTGAAATAACAGCATATAATGCAAAATTGGAGAGTTTAGCAGAATGACGAAAGTGGTCAGTATGTGGCCTAAGCCTATAGCAGTATAACTACAGTGATAGCTCAGACCTCTGGATGCTTAGGCTGGCTCTAGGGACGTGGAATGTCACCTCGCTGGAGGGGAAGGAGCCTGATCTTGTTCAGGAGATCGAGAGATACTGACTGTGCCGGTCCGTTGTGGTGAAGAGAGAGCTGAGCCGAAAAGGGAAGCTCTCGATTTACCAGTCGGTCTACGTTCCTACCCTCACCTATGGCCATGAACTTTGGGTCATGACCGAATGAATGAGATCCCGGATACAAGCGGCTGAAATGAGCTTCCTCCGTAGGGTGGCCGGGCACTCTCTTAGAGCAAAGGGTGAGGAGCTCGGCCATCTGGGAGAGGCTCGGAGTAGAGCCGCTGCTCCTCCACATCGAGAGTAGCCAGTTGAGGTGGCCCTCGGGCATCTATACCGGTTGCCTCCTGGACGCCTCTCTCGGGAGGTGTTCCAGGCACATCCCACCGGGAGGAGGCTCAGGGGACGGCCCAGGACACGCTGGAGGGACCATGTCTCTCGGCTGGCCTGGTAACGCCTTGGGCTCCCCCCGGAGGAGCTGGAGGAGGTGTCTGGGGAGAGGGACCTCTGGGTGTCTCTGCTGAGTCTGCTGGCCTTGCGACCCGGTCCTGCTGGAGATAGCTGGCAGCCTCCAAGATTGGCTCGAGGCGAGGAGGGATTTTTTTCCTGATCCTCGGATTCACCACATCATTGAGGCAAAGAGACAAAGGGCCCTGGGAGAAATCGACGCTTGAATGAGGAGGCCTCCTGCCCTCTCCTCCGGTCGCCTCTCCACTGATGCTGGAGGTGGCTTTCCGGCTCATAGTTTAGCTCCTGATCAGCCATCGCCGCTGCTTCCGACTCCTAATCCTGTTCCTGGTCCTGTTCCGGAGGGGTTCATGGATGAACCGCCTGCACACCCCGATCCTGTTTCTGGTCCTGATCTAGGGGGGTTATAGGATGAACCGCCTCCACACCCCGATCCTGTTTCTGGTCCTGTTCCGGAGGGGTTCTTGGATGAACCGCCTCCACACCCCGATCCTTTTCTTGGTTCTGTTCCGGAGGGGTCCCAAGCCGAGCCGCCCTCACACTTTATTCCTGTCCTGGAGGGCTCCGAGGATGAACTGCCTCCATCCCTGGTTCCAGTTCCGGAGGAGTTCGTGGAGGACCTGTCTCCATTTCCTGTTCCTGTCCCTGAGGGAGGCGAGGACGCACCCTTTCCGCCTGCTGTGTCTCCACCTCGCCGAAGGTCCCAGCGGTCTCCGCAATGCGCCTTTGAGCTCCACCATGGGTTCTCCTGGTCCCGCCGCCGGCTGTCAGATCATTGGCTCCTACGTCACCGGCCTGCTCAACTCCTACGTTGCCGGCCTGCTGATCGCCTGCCCCTATGTCGCCGGCCTGCTGATCGCCGGATCTGCCCGGGACGGCCTCCGGGCTGGCCGCCTAAACTCTGGATCTGTCAGAGACGGCCTACAGGCCATCTGCCTGAACTCTTGTTCCCCGCTGGTTCCTTATGTGAGTTTATGTGTGATCTTGTGTGTTTGCCACCCTGTCTGTATCCTGCCATGGATAATAAAGACTCATCTTATCTGAAAACCTCGAGCTTCAAGAGTTCTTCCCTGCATTTTGGTCCATCAAAAACCCACTTTATGACAGTACATGTATGTTTCAACATGTAGTCATTATAGATACCCTAATGTCTAACATTGAACCCCACACACACTTGATCCAGGATTTTTCTACCCTTCTGACCTTGTCCAGCACGTGCCTAGCCTATGCTCATTATGCACTGCCAGGCTTTTATAGACATACACTTACAAAGACAGAGACAAACAGGAATATACCTCTGAATTGTTTAGCATACATCAGGCATTCACTCATTGTTCTCAGGAAGTCACAAGGTCAACAAGTTTCATTCCTGATTGACTCAACATGGAGAGAGAGAAGAATATACAAGGAGAGGGATACGTGCACAGGCATCCCTCACACAAGTGAACAATTATGCAAAACACATTTTACAATGAGACATGCAGAGTTGCGCATTTCTTTTGAACAATAAATAACATAAATTTATGACAGCACAGCTGGCATTTGCTGCTGATGATTTCTGACCTTAGTCTTTAGGGATCTAAAAAAACCTTCATATACAAATAATTGTTTGGGTGAGACATAAATATTGTAATGACTTATATTTCTGCAGTCACCATTTCTTTTTAGAATACTGTATGTCTTCAAATTTAATTTATATATACACTGCTCAAAAAAATAAAGGGAACACTCAAATAACACATCCTAGATCTGAATGAATGAAATATTCTCATTGAATACTTTGTTCTGTACAAAGTTGAATGTGCTGAAAACAAAATCACACAAAAATCATCAATGGAAATCAAATTTATTAATCAATGGAGGCCTGGATTTGGAGTCACACAGAGAATTAAAGTGGAAAAACACACTACAGGCTGATCCAACTTTGATGTAATGTCCTTAAAACAAGTCAAAATGAGGCTCAGTATTGTGTGTGGCCTCCACGTGCCTGTATGAACTCCCTACAATGCCTGGGCATGCTCCTGATGAGATGGCGGATGGTCTCCTGAGGGATCTCCTCCCTGACCTGGACTAAAGCATCCACCAACTCCTGGACAGTCTGTGGTGCAACATGACGTTGGTGGATGGAGCGAGACATGATGTCCCAGATGTGCTCAGTCGGATTCAGGTCTGGGGAACGGGTGGGCCAGTCCATAGCTTCAATGTCTTCATCTTGCAGGAACTGCTGACACACTCCAGCCACATGAGGTCTAGCATTGTCCTGCATTAGGAGGAACCCAGGGCCAACTGCACCAGCATATGGTCTCACAAGGGGTCTGAGGATCTCATCTCGGTACCTAATGGCAGTCAGGCTAGTACATCCTACAACTATATAAAAAGCAGAAGTCAGCAATTAAATGTTAACACTTAACCCTCTCAACTTGATCCAGTGTACAATCAGTTTCCAATTAAATGCAATTCAATTGTATTTATATAACACCAATTCAGAAAAAATAATTTATGAGACAAAAGGGTTAAATGATTATTACTATTATAGCTAGTTGAAATTAACAGCACATTATATTTTCCTTAAAGTGTCTCTTTGGAAGGTTTGCAGGAAGTTGTGTCATAGCTCCTTTGTTTGATTGACTGTGGGGAGAGAATACAGTTGGTAGTCAGACTGCTTCAGGCATAAAATTGTGTATCTTTTGGCTGTCCTGTTGATTATAAGCAGACTTTTGGCTCCAGTGCCTGTTGCCCAATACATCTGAGAAGATTGTAAGTCAAACAGACAAACCAAACTATTCTGAAGACTGCAAACATCTGGCTGAACGTTGACTTACTTTATTAGCCACTAGTGGCAGCTGGAGGCAGAGGACTCCTGTTGTTTTATTTTGTACGTAGTTAGGAGAAATGCATTTATAAAAATCCCTCCATGCCCCCTTGTAAAATCTTCAGTCCAGCAGAATTTAAAACTTTTGTTTTGAAGTATTTCCTCTTTATATTCACTGTTTCCTGTTTGTGTCTTTGGTGAAGAACCTGAAATGCTCTGTTTGAAGGACAGTCAAAAAAGCTATATATTATTTAGAAATTTGGTTGATGAATACAGTTATAACATTAATTTAATTCTCAATTGGCAATACTACCTGTTTGTATTGTTATTCTGGTAACCAACAAAACTGGCAATTGTTTCATTCCTAATATATACATACAATATATATATATATTATTGTATATATACAATACAGTCCAAATCAATTTCATTTAGTTCATTACAATAAAAAACATTAGAGTTTATTCACAAACACTTCCATTCAGCCATTTCAATTAATCATACATTGCAAAAAAATGTCCATTGGGAAACTCTCATTCATGGTATGCATTGATGAGTTTAATTAAATGTTGGTAGATGATGCCATGTGTTCGTTGGCTTATTAACTGCTTTATTGTGTCGTTTTGCAATATTGTCTCAGAAATCGTATTTTATGACAATTGTTTTTCATCTATTCTCAGAGCTCATTAGTAAAAATTTCCCATAAGCTGCTTTTTATTTACATATGTTTATTTTCGTATTGCAAGTTTACATACTTTAATAAAACCCCAATTTCATTTATGCACATTTTTAGGTAAGAACATTTTCCCTCCTAATTTTAAAACAACAGTAAAACGAAACATTAGAAATTTGGTTACAATTTTAGGGATGCCAAAAGACTTGGGTATTTTTTGTTCAAGATAATCATACTGTGTGAATCACATACAAGCCAAAATGTAGTTGCAAATACTAATTTTTTTACTACCTAATGCGTTTTTGTCATAGTGATAGTAGGCAGACCCAACCTGATTCTATAAGGCTTTAGAAAAAAAGGAGGATGAAAATAATATATTCTTATCGAGGATCCTTTTTAAAAACTTTTGTAAACTTTAGCTGTATGTAGTTAAAATAATAAACCTCAAACAATAAACTTCAAACAATGTTACTTTGTTGCAATGAGTTTGCAATATGTCACATCAGTTCCTCCAGCTGAAATAAACATGAACGTTGCCTAGAGTATCTTTGCTCATTCAGGGGTAGCCACAGCGAGTCATCTGTCTCCATTTAAACCTATCTTCTGCATCTTCTTCTTTCATACTCACTACCTTCATGTCCTCTTTCACTCATCCATAAAACTCCTCTTTGGTCTTACTATAGGCCTCTTGCCTAGCAGTTCCAGCCGCAACATCCTTCTACCGATGTACTCACCATCCCTCCTCTCTACATGTCCAAACCATCTCAATCTGGACTCTCTGGCTTTATGTCCAACACATGTAACATGAGCTGTCCCTTTGATGTACTAATTTCTGATCCTATCCATCCATGTCACTCCCAAAGAGAACCTCAAAATCTACCTCTAGCTCTGCCTTCTGTCATACAACTGTCTTCTTTTTTCAGCTTTCACCTCTTTGTCCTCTGCTCTGCATTTGTCCTCTTCTTCTTGCTTACCATCAGAGTAATTTTGCACTCTACCATGCTGTGCTGTCTGGCAACACTCTCACCTACCACTACCTTGCAGTCATTGAGTTCCTTCAGAAAACACAAAATGTAATCCACCTGTGTGCTCCTACCTCCACTCTTGTAAGTCACCCTGTGTTCCTACCTCTTCTGGATATCAAACCTGCCCACCTCATCTCTTCTGTTCCCTGCTCCAACCTATCCATTGAGATCTGCAACAATCACCATTCTCTCCCCTCTGGGGAAATTCTGCATCAGTTTAACTCGCTCCAGAATTTTCTCTTCTCCTCTCATTCATATGTTACCTGTGTTTGGCACAACCACTAACAGCACTGAACATACCACCTTTGATTTCTAGCTTCAGACTCATCACCCTATCTGGCACTATTTTCATCTCCAGAACATTCCTGACAAAGTCCTCCCCAAGATAACTCCTACACTATTTCTCTTCCCATCCAAACCTTGGTAGAATAGTTTGATCCCTGACCCTAAGCTTCTAGCTTTGCTATCTTTCAACCTGGTCTCCTGACCACACAGCATGTCCATCTTCCTTCTTTGCATCATGTTATCCAACTCTCTAGCTTTTCCTGTCATAGTCCCTACATTCAAGGTCCCTACTATAGTAGGAATAGGACACAGGACACTGTCCTCCCTTTGAGGCTGCATTATCAATGCTACCTAGAGTATATTGAATTAAATCTTAATGGTGCATCTTTTTTCTGTTTTAAATTAACTATAAACCAATCAGTTGCTTGAACCCGTACAAAATTGATTCATTTTTGAAAGATTTTTATAAAGCAATTCGGGAAAAAAAGAATGTTAATTGCTTTGGGTTTGATTTATGTTGCATTTCTTTATTTATTTGCTGTTATCATACTGCTGGCGACAACTTCAGTTTCCGTGTAATGGCATCATCATAGATTTACACTTAGCTACATAGACTGGGCTATAAAGCACAGTAGGTAAAAACAGATTGCTCTCATCATGACTCATCTATTGATTACAAAGTATTAATGGCACATAAACAGTAGACTTTCTAAGTGTGTTGGCATATAAAAAGTGATAAATAATCAAAGTTCTTAAAAGCTCTGGCTTTGTGTTTAGAGTGGTCCTGTTGGAAGGTGAAACTTTTTTGGCAGCCTCTAACAAGTTTTTTTTTTTTTTTTTCATTATCGCCTTGTATTTAACTTTATACATCTTTCCATCATTTCCAACCAGTTTCCCAGGCCCTGCTGAACCAAAGTATTCCCAGTGTGGTGCTGTCATCACATTTAATTTTGGGGATGATGTGTTAAAGGTTATGTTTAGTTATTGTTTTCTGCTACACATAACATTTTGACATGTAAGTAAGCTTTTTTTCCATGTTTCCTGTGGCCGCACCATGACTTTTGATAAACTGCAAATGGGATGGGTTTCTTCTTGCCATTATTCCATTAAGAACCCTTTTTTAAGTGCTCAAATATTAGTTGTCTTGTCAACAGATTATTTCACCTGTACTGTAGATCTCTGCAGCTCCTACAGAATTTCCATCGGTGACTTGGCTGCTTCTTATCCAGCCTCTCAGTAGGTAGACGGTCATGTCTTGGTTGGTTTGCAGTTGTGCTACACTCTATAAATTGAACTGTGATGTGTTCAAATCTTGGGATATTGTTTTTATAACTTTTACTTTATAATTTCAGAATGTTCTTTGTTATATTGGTATACAACCTTCCTTAACATGAATATTCCGAAAGAAGCCACAAAATATCCACACCTCTGCCATGATTGTGACAAATCTGCTAGATTTTTCTCTGATGTAATCAAATATGATGGCATTTTACTTACTGTCTGCAACATGTTTATGTATATTTCTCAACAGCAGCTTTTTTTTTTTTACTTAATGTGCTATGCTTATGCAAAATCCTAAGAACATTAGTTAGAAATATTTTTTTACACAATGCTGTCCTTCTCTAGCAATTAAAGAAAAATGCTTTAAAATGAGCAAATATTGTGAAGCCCCAAAGTAATTTCCATTAAAAACATGTATGCATAAACAATAAAATCAGAGGAAATGTCTTCTATCTATTTCTAAGCGGATTTTTGTGTTCAATAAAGTGAAGTCTCTTTTTGCAGGATCTTTTGTCTCTGAAGAATGTGTTTTTCTGTTTCTTTCACTTCAGGAAATTGCAAACAATAGAAAAAAGGGAGAGGGAGGGACAATGGCACATTTATGTCTTGTGAAATAACAAAAAAGGACAACTGGCAGTGAACATTCAACAATTTCAAATTATGTGCAATTAGATGTTCTCTTATTGTCTAAGTCTCAGAACAGTTGGATTGTGGAACTTCAGTTCATAATCAGTCATCTCTGCAAATTCACATCTGCTTTTTAAGTCTGTTTAAATAGTGTAATGGACACTCTGACTGATACTGGCACATAAGGTGACTAATTGATTAAAAGAAATGATGAATATTTATCATATAAATTACAGTCTTTTGATTAATATGTATTTCCAACTTTGGTCAACTTTTTAAATTCAAAATAAAGCCTAATTTGTATTGGAACAAGACATTTAAAAATCTGGATAAGTATCTATGATCTTTTTATTTAATCAGATAAAAACTAAGAACTCTTAGGGCATGTTTTACATTACAACAGGCGTATGTCAAATTGTTCCTTCACTGGTGTATACTTCTTTTTGTACAGCTTCTTCAAGAAACATCAGAGCCATATGAGAACACTTATACACAGATATAAACAGATCTCATTACTAATGATCTGAAGGGACCTGTTATGATCAGTTCTTGGAAAGTTATAGAAACCAGGTGTCCTGCTTTATGCATTCAATTAAAAAGGCGAATCTGCACAATGATTTTTAATTGCCAACAATTTTTTTTTCTTCAGAGCTGCTACATCCCCTACCACTGCACGATGCAAAAGTTAGCACCGTATTGTTTTCCAATTCAGGGCAGCATTGAATAGTCTAGTCCAGGGAGACAGACATATTTATTCCAACCTTACCCATAAGCCCCAAATGTAGTACAGTGTTCACCAGGGATAGGTTCAAAGCTCAAAACCTGACTTCAAGTTATGGTTAAAGTTCCCGTACATCTAGTGATGAGCAGGTTATTTTTTATTAAACTGGCTTACAAATGAAAATTTCAATTAATGCCTACAGTTTTTTATTTGTTTGTGACCATAAGCAGTTCTAATTTTGCTGTGTTTTCATTATAATTGCAGTTTTAATTAAAATAAAATGCACCTAAGGTTGCTATTTTTAAGAGAAGGTAAGACGATCCTGTAGCAGAAAGGAAACTTCTCAATTTTACCTTGCATGTGTTACAATTTTTCTTGATTAATTTTTCATTTACAAACCTGATTAAAAAAAACCTGTGCAGCTGCAAATTAAGGATATTTTAAATATGTCATTTGGATTTGTAATCTGTTTACAAGACTCTAATGACCTTTAATCACTATTACTTGTGTTTTTAATTATTTACAATTCTTCTTTTATTTACTTTTTTCTCAGCTGCTTTACATTCTTCACCTCCAATTTTCCAGTATTCTCTTTGTGGTTTCTTCTCCTTTTCTCGCTCCCCTTTCATTCAGTTCCCTCTTGAGTGTTTTAATTGAAAGCAAAAAGTGTCATCTTTTATTAATGGTTCTGTTAATGAGCAGCTTTTGTCTGCCGCTGAAGTTTTCCACTAATTCATTTCTTGCAATTATATGTGAGGAAAATTTTTTTTTTTTTTGTAGTAAAACTGATATGCCCAGTTTTTCCCATTGTTGTTTTTGATTAAACCCTGGCATTTTTCTGGAATGAGATGATTGAAAATGTTTTAAAAACAAATACTTTGTAGTGACATCACCATTTCCTTATAACTAAACTAAGTAACACAGGCCTTTTAACACTGTAAATTGATTTGTCTCTCCTTATCAGAATTTATTTTGGTATGCTGACACCCTTCCTTTCATGTCAAGACTTTTTAAAATCTGTTATCTGAATATTTTGGTCAAAGCTAGGTCGACTTCTTCTAGGTAGAAGTTGTACAACTATTTTAACTTTTTGTAATGAAACAAAATCTTATGGCAAACTTTTGCTGCCACGGTGCATGCTTTTTATACAGGTGTATATTTGGAGAAATTGTGTTGATGAGATGCAGTTATAAGGTAAATGTCGTCTTTATCTCGAGGTATCGTGTTTGGCTTCTATAAATCTTGTGGCCTAACATTATGACCAAATGCATCGTCTTTTGATGGTGTTGGCCCCCGTGCATAAATAGCCTTGATCTGCTGAGGCATGGACTACAATAGACCCATTAAGATGTGTTGTTGTAATCAGGCACTAAGGTGTTAACAGTGGATCCTTTAAAGGGGACATATCATGCTTTTAAATCCTTCCTTTTCACATTTAAATCATTCAGTTGTGGTCTATATAAAGTGGAACTGCTATGCTTTGGTCTGAATTGCTTTTTATTGTATCCCCACAGGCCCCTCTTTTCCCCATGTTTGTTTGAGACCAACTCGTTTTGGTACCGCTATCCTCAAATGCTATTGAGGCACTTCACACCCCGCCCCCCTTGAGGTCACAGAGCATTCCACTCCACCCCTTCCGCCCGTTGTTGTAGTTTGATAACGTAGATACAATTATCTAGGGGAGCAGAAACAAGACTAAGATGTCAAATAAAAAGGCAAAACTGAAGAATAATAGAAGAATAATATTCAAAACACAGCGTACGGTTATGTCCTCAAAGAGCTAAAAGCGAGCACACAACAGTAACATAAGCAGCAAAGTTGATATAATGTCCTGGCCATTGTTTTGATAGCAGTAGCATTGTGCCTTGCTTGAGCTTGGACTGCAAAATCGCTACGAGAAATAAAAATTGTTTAGCTGGAAGCCCATGACCTTGTGTAGCTGTTTCGCAGCAAATAATGTGATGTATCAGTTAAAAAAACGTAATAGAGAAAACTGAACGGATTGAAAAATATGACCCAAACAGAATATAAAGATATCTATGCAGCACCTGGAGAGACAAAATTCAACTTTTCTGCATTCGTACAGACTTCAAGTACACAACAAAATATATTTAAGGGATAAAATTGTGGATTTTGCATGATATGCCCTCTTTAAGCCAAAGTAAGTGTTGGGATCATCCAGTGTACTTAAAAATTGACAGTTTTTTACAAATGTCACAGTAGCAGCTCCATATACTCCAGTGATTCCCCAATTACCTGGAGAAGCTTTGGGTTTCAAAGCCATCTGTGTCTCTCTTTAGTGGTTTGCTATTGACATAACTGCTCTGTGGTCATTTATATATAACTGTTACCCCAAAATGTGTAGTTTGTAGAAAGTGTGTGTGCATATGTTGGTAATTCAGGGAAAATGTTAGATTTAGCACACCCCATAGACAAAAACGCACATATTCACCTTCCCTTCTCTTTTCCAGTTTTCCCAGCTGTGTGCCTTTCTTTTGTGAGCGGGTCCTAATTCACCTCACATGGAGAAAAAAAGAATAGACAAAACTACTGAGTGCCTAATTAACCCTAATTAAAGACAAAAAAAAATTATAGTAGAAAAGTGTCACTGCGCCAATATAGTCGGAACTTAGTCGGAACTGCATTGCTCTGCTCTTACATTTTATTCTTGCTTTGATAGTAGAACTTTTAGAGGAGAAAATTAAGGTGTTTGAAACAGCGTTGACTGAGGGAGAGGGAAAGAGGAAAAAACACAGAGCATATATCAAATGGTTGATTTAAGCAAGTGAGTTTTGGCCATTGCGCATAACTTGACGGCATCCATTTTTCATTACTCAGGGTATAATAGCCAAGAAACAGTACAATAAAATAAATTAGATGATGCTCTCTAAAGACATGTTCAACATATCATTTCTATAAAAAAACAAAAGGCAGAAAGCCCCCTTTTTCTCTCCTGGAAATATTTAAGTTTTTCATAAATAACCTTTATTTAAAATGTAGTAAATACAAATATATTTTAAACATGTATCTAATTATTTTAAAAGACTTTGAGAGAACAGTTGTAATTATTTGAATTGAAATGGGAACTTAATATGTTAGATTCAATTTGATTAGGGAAGACCGAGGCAGAGGGTCCACATAGAAATTACATTAATCAAACATTTGGATTAATGTGCCTAGTAAAGCAGTTCCTTTGAAATTTCGGAGCGTGATTAGGTCAGAGTGACTTAAAACACTAAATTGTTTAAAATATTTTTTAATTGCTGTTAGTAAAGATCTGCCTTTTTTAGTTTTAACTGACTCTTCAATTGTCCTAATAATTAAATATCCTTCTGCACAGGTCTGTTAAGGTGTTTGGTCCTATTGATGACACTTTGGACCAAGCTTCAGGTGTTGGACAGAGGGCATCATACTTATCTGTAGAATACCATTATATACATAGGAATTCAGGGTTGACTCAATGACATGTCCTATAGCTGCAGAACAATTCCAGATCATGTTTGCCACCACCGTGCTTGATAGTTGATTTGAGGTATTTGTGCTAAAATGCTGTCTTTGTTTTATTGCATACTTTGGTCTGATCAGTTCAAAGGGCATTTTTCTAGTCTTGTGGTTCATTCAGATGCAACTTTCATCACAACCCTCCAAAACAAGCCACAATTGTTAAGTCCTTTTTTATTTTTCTGTCATCAACTTTAACATTTAAAACACCAACAAAGGGTTACAGCCTGATATGGACTGTCTTGATTGTTTTTGAATTGCATTATTGTTAGCATTGTAAAATAATTTAGTTTTGCTGTATAGCAGTAAACCGACGAATCTCCTCAGTTGAAAGAAGTGTTCACAGCTTCTGATTATTAGTTACAATGCATTTAATGAGCAGCATCAGGCTGCTAATTTCCTCTTAATTTCCTCTTAAATACAGGCAAAGCATGTTTCTTGCCTAGTCTAAAAACCTTACTTGTTTTGGTGTACTCTGAAAATTCTTCTGTGAATCAGCTGATTTTAGCACTGGTGCTTCATTTTGTAAATATTTCACTTCACCTGTCTCAGACCGTGTGTATTTGTAAGTTTCTTTGTGTCCCATCAGTTGTTTTTCTGTGATGAAGCCAGCAGCCATGTTGTAGAAGATTTGGCAGCCTCATTATTTAGCAGCCATACAGGACCTGATAAGATTCCTTGTTTTGGCCAGTAGCAGAGGAGGCCGAGTTATGATGGTGTCCAGGCTTGTGATTCATAAAGAATGTTCACTGCTTGCTCTTCATCTTATCCGCCATGTACCTGGTAGATTATAGGGCAGACTAATGAATGTCACTCTAAATGAACAACCTGAGCTGCCAATTGTACCACCACCACCACCTTGGGCCTGTCTGCTCTCCCTAATGATTAAATACCCCTTACTTACTCTTCTTTTCCCCTATTTCTTGTTCCGCATTGGCTGCACTTAGACCACACCTTCTCAGCTCTTTGAAACTTGCTCGTTACCGTCCCAGATAAGAGGAAAAATTGGACACGGTGTTCTATCCTGTCTTTAGATGGGTGGGTGTGCTTGAAGATTTGTCTGTGCAGATCTGGATGCTGTTTTGTGCTTGTTTCTGATTGGGACAAAGTAAGTTAATTTCCGACTGAAGCCTGGTGAAGGAAGGCAAGGCATTTGTTATAGACCACTGAGCATTTCTGTTTATGCAGGTTACTCTCTCTGTGTAAAGTGAAGAGTAGAGAAAAAGATGGAATTGTTCATGTGTCAGTCTGTGACTTTGTGTGGAGGTCTAGATAAGTGTCCATTGTGTTTTCCCAAAGTCATTTCTAGCTTGTTTAAAACCCCGTGGCTGTTTTTGATGTGCTAGCATCTGACTCTGCATCGTTCCACACTACTTTATAACTTTCCCTCACCCTCTAGGAACATTTTTACAGCCTCCCCTTTTCTGTATCGTACATTACTTTTTTTTTCCTTCGGGGTCCTTCATCTGGCGGTTGTCTGTCCAACACAAAGCCTGAATGAATGTCCAGATATGCTTTGTTTCAGCCCTGCAGACACAGAGACCTGTGTCTGATGAGATGGGGAAACAGCTGCAGAGCAAACATGTTGTGAAGCTGTTTGGGAATATTGCTAGTGAGTTTAAATCTTCCTCTTTTGTGGCAGAAAGGAAAGGAAGTTGTATTCTTTTGATCAATGATTGCTTGATATCATTTGTTGTTATCTGATATGATATAGAGTGTGTCACTTCTGCTATCTCACATCTGTGCCATTTTCTCTGTGAAATAATAGGCAGTTTTTATTCCCTATCTCTGCACAGGGTAAACCTCTGCTCTGGTCTAATCCTGTTAATGCGAAAAACTGATTACAGGCTGTGTACCACAAAGGCAATATGTGTGTGAGGGTACTGCTGTGTGAGGAAGTATGTGAGGTGTAAAATAAAGCACCAAATAAGGAAAGGGAGACATAAAGTGTCTTGAAAAGTAAATACTGCTTGAAATTTTTCACATTTTGTCACACTACTTTCACAAACTTAAATGTATTTTATTGGGATGTTTAGAAGGTAGCGTATAATTACAAATGACAGGAAAAGGTTCTGTGTATGTTTTGGTTAATGTTTTTTTTTTTTCTCTTCAGTAACCACTAATGAAAAACAAACAAACAAAAAAGACCCAGTTGTTTTTTTTTATTGATTTTAAAAATTGTGGCCAAGAACTGATCAGCAAGAAAAAAAATGCTTCATACTTTGAATTAGAAATGGTATGGCATACATTTTTGATTTCCGATATGATCAGCATATCTGCATTTAAATATCTACCAATACCAATATTTTCTGATCAAGAATACTTGATTGTACATTTGAAGTGCTGTTTTTGTCCTGACGTGTAATTGGTTAAGAAAAAAAAATGGTTACATGCTGCAATTTGTTCCCATACCTTTGGGTTTATTATTTACAAGTTTTTAAAAATCCCTTCATGCCTAAATTAAGGGTCTACAGAGCTGCAGAATCTGTTTAAAGACTGCTGAGACTTAGGAGGTGGTTGGGAGAAACAATTGACTTCAGAACATAACAGTTTATGTTGAATTAAATTGGTGTCAACTCTTTTGCTTTATTGGAGTGTAAATTTTGTTAAAATTGTGTGAAAAGCAACCACATTTAACAACAAATTCCTCCAAACCAGACTTTTCTGCCATGAGCGCTCAGTGATTATTCAGTCTCTGACTTAACCTTGTGTGTTGATCAGAAATTAAGAGAAGTCACAAAATGAGCTAAAACAAAAACTAAGGAAAAAAGTAGTAAACTACTATGTGAATTATTTTCTAACTATTCAACATTGTTGGGGTCACAGCCTAAATTACCAGCATGAAATCATTCAAAGCAGGGCCAGCAGCAACACCAGACCATGCTCTCTGGATTGGTGAATGGATCGGTGGCCTAACTCCGACATCTGAGACCATGCCATGTGATTGTAAGTGAAATTTCCACCCTGGAAGCCATTAAAACAATTTGAAATTACAGGAACTGTATAATGCAGATCATTTGTCATCTTTATTAGTGTTGTATACTTTGAGATATTTCTAGCTGTTATACATGCAGATGAACAATACCCTCAGTGAGAAAGCTTTAAAGAATGCCAAACTGGCATCTCAATTTGTCAAAGAAAGATGTGAATTTTTGATATCAGACTTTACATTATCTTTTATTCAAGTTAAATGGTAAAAAGACAGATGTACTATGGGAGGCATACAGTGATTCTAATCAAATAAGCTTAGGCTTTAAAATAAATATTTTTCTTAGTGTCTTTGTATTTTAATGATGTACAGTGGGAATTTATTTACAAAGCTGACTGAAACATTCACCTGTACAAATGACAAATTATTTCTTGATCTTTGAACTATGAGATGTTATCTGTAGAAATACTGTTTATCTAACAGTACTGTTATTTTTCAATAGTTTTTTGAAGTAGAGTGCGTCAGATTTTTTTTTGAATACTAATATGTGTTTTTAAAATTAAACAGCAAAACATTGTTATTGTTGGTATTATTAGGAGATTTTGAAGTCTGCTATAGAGACACAGTAATGTTGCACTGATTTACTATTATCAGCTGCTACACAGGCATATGATTTATTTTAAGGATTTTTGATGCAAAAGACCAAAGTTCTCCTTTCCAACTTTGTTATTAGGGGACCAGTACTGTAAAGCAAAACTATTATTATTATAAAAATGACTAATATTCAATTCAAATAAATTCAAAAATACTTTATTAATCCTGAAGGGAAATTAAATGTTGTTGTGGGAGTCCTACTCCTAGAATTCTAACACTACTAGAACTCCCACGCCCGTCAATTTGACGGCGAGCATTCTGGATGCGAGGGCGGTGATGACATCATCGCATTAACGCTATAAAATTTTGGTTTTGACAAGAATCAACAATAGTATTTGATCAAAACCTATTAGGTTTTATCGTTATTTATAAATAGTACTGCAAAATAATACAGAGTAGTGGGTACATTTAAAAAAGAAACTTTACTAATCTGACCGAAAGCTGGACAGCTCCATGTTACGCCCCCCTTTCACTTCGTGGACATAAACTAGAGCTAAAAATGCCTTCAGCTCATCCACACTCATGTCCGAGGAGGAATCATCTCCTAAAACTCTGCGGGCCTCAGCCACACTGCAGCCCTGAATGTGGATTAGCATTTCGGCATCCACCACACAGAGGAATGCGGTCTGGGCATCTTGGATCAGGCGTTCTGCCAACGTGTTCTGGCTCTGATGCCTCCCTCTACTTTCTTCCTCCCCTACCACTGTCCACACTGTACCATCCTTTTCTATCTCCTCCTTCCCAGGTGTGCGCTCGTCTTGCGATGAAAACACTGTAAAGATAACATAACATGCAGTTTTTGCAAAAGCTAAAGGTGGAACGTATACAGTTGCCAAAATAACACTGGTAAACTCTCTGGGTAAATAATATGGATGAAAACTTACTGCTAACAGTTCAATATCTGAACTGCAAAGACGACAGTTCACAGTAACATGTATTGGATTACACCATCTGTTCTTCACAAGTACTGCCAGTCCACCTCCTTTATGTTTGCCGTTCCTCTTTAAATCTCTGTCTGCTTGTATGGTCAGAAAGCCTGGCAGAGAGACGCTGGACTCAGGGATATGATCCTGCTGCCATGTCTCAGTGAAACACATAATACTGCATTCCCGATACTCTGGCTGGGTCCTTTGTAGGGCTTGGAGTTCATCTAACTTGTTTCCCAACGATCTCACATTGCCCATTATGATCGATGGGCAATTCTCTCTCTTCCCTATGCTCCTGCTCTGCATCCACGGCGCCTCCTTTTCAACTCATCAGGGATTTGGGGTTGTAGTTGACGTATTATTTTAGCTTTTGAAATATTAATCAGCTGCTCCCTGCTGTAAAAAACAACCCTGTTGCCATGGTGATGCATCATAACAAATGTCCAAAAATAAAAAAGTATCAGCAAAAAATCCTTCCAGCTGCACAGAATCAGACACCGGATAGGATAATCGTCCAAAAAATATTAATTTTATCCATCATAAGAGGAATTTGTGTTGTTAAAAAGAAATAATCAGAATAAAAAGTAACAAAGCCACTCCAACCTGCTGCCACCTTGAGCGGCGCAATTCTAGAAATAATATATCATGATTTATTATAGTGATCAGTCCATATTTTATAAATAATAGTAAAAAAAATTTATTCTACCTTACATTTTGCTAAAAGATTATAATAAAGACCGTACAGACAGGGGTTTGTCCCCTTGCTGAGCTCGAGAAACAAAAGCTCATGACTTCAACTCCCTAGAAATTATACTTCTCTGCTTGTGTGTTTGGCATATCTGACACATTTTCTTTATTGGTTATGTTTTATTTTCATTGTCAGTCTAACAATAGGCACATTCATGCTAAACATTGACATTGAAACCACCTGCAATTCAGTCTCAATGCAATATGTTGTTCTTTGTTTTACTTCATCACAGAGACAGTGACGTAAACAAAATGATGAAACAGCTCAGAGCCATTGTGCGAATTTTGGACTTTGTTCTTTTAAAACAAGATACATGAACAGACTTTAGTGACCTCGGTACCAACCTCGAATGTGTGTGTGTGTGTGTGTGTGTGTGTGTATGAGTGTGTTATGTGTTTGCAACTAGTTGATTGGCCTTATGTCTTCTTCAGGGGCTTTTATCTAAGTGGGGGGCAGGCTGGGAGAGAATGTAAAGAAACAAACCTATGATCTATGGTTATCTAACTATGCGTTCTTAATGAACTAAAAACCATAAAAAAAATCTCCTGAGATGTAGCGCAGCCTATAGAACTATCCATATCAACCTGTTTTTCTATCACAAACAGCCCATCACACAATAATAAATAGCAGCAGAACAGTTTGTGTATAAAATCCATCATAACATTAAAAGCAGCAGGAGGTGCAAATAATGTTTCAGCAATCTCAAACACAGAACAGTGAGTTCCTACATGTTGCAATCCTCCATAATATGTTTTCAGCCAGAACAGACCATGTCGTTGCACCGTGTGACACCCAGCTGTGCACTGACAGAAACAGATATTTATTCCAACTGAAAAACACATCTTCATCCTGTGGATGCACCTCGTCTTTGGAAAAGGTATTGAATTGACAGTTTAGTCAATATCACAAAGCCAGTTGTCACAAAAACGTTTTAAAACGTTTTACATTTGTTCCAGTCGTGCTTAAATTCTTGCATTTGTCAAATGCATAAAACGTATACATGTTATCTGAAGAGAATATTTGTCAAAGATAGACAATGAAGGGTCTTTTGTAATAACTCAGAAGCATTTATATGCAAAATTCTTAATGAGCAACAAGGACAAGAAACAAGGTATGCAAGCATGTGAATAAGGATTTTCCCCGGTAAAGATTTATTCTGTGTTTGCTTATTTGTCACACTGTCTGTTTCTCCTACCACACAAATTATATATCAAACAACTGAGTAAATGCAGAAATTAGTTTGATGATTTAGTTTATCACGGAAACGAATGTATCCAAAACAACCTTGCCCTGTGTGAAAAAGTAATTGCTCTAAAAATCTAATAACTGGTTCCACCCTCAACAACTTGTTTGTTTAAAGTCATGCCACAGGAACTCAATTGGATTTAAGCCCAGACTTTGACTAACCCACTCCAATATCTTCATTTAGTTTTTCTAGCAATACAGAGGTGGATGTTCTGGTGTGCTTAGGATCAACGTCCTACTACATAACCCAAGAACGCTTGAGCTTAAGGCCATGAAAACTGGGTTGAACATTCTCCCACCACCATGTTAGACTTTCCGTATGATGTTGATTTTCTGAAATGCTGTTGGTTTTACACCAGAAGTAATTGAAGTCACACGTTCCACTTTCATCTTGACAGTCCACAAAATATGTTTGGAGTTTTTTTTTTTTTGGGTCAGCAGTGGTTTTACCATTGGAAGTCTCTTATTGATACATTTTTTGTCCAGTCTCTTCCTTGTTTGTTGTTTAATAATAAAGACTGACTTTAACTGAGGCAAGAAATGCCTGCAGTGCTTTCGATGTTGTTCTGGGTTCTTTTGAGACCTCCAGGATGAATCATAGGTGTGCACTTGGAGCAAATATGGTAGATGTGGCACTCCATGTTCTCTCTATTTGTGGATTATGGATCTCAGTGTGGTTCACTGGAATCCCAAAACATTAGAAATTGTTTTGTAACTCTTTCCAGACTTTAAAGTCCATGTAAAGTAGCAATAAATATGTTTTCTGAGTTTGTCACACGACAGAAAAATGTGTAATCACCCAGCCAAATTTGAATTATTTGATAACACCACTAAGCATATAAAATTAGGTCTCAAAAGTAATGAAAAAACATCAGATTTCTCTGCTCTGAAACGTTAGGGGCGTGTCCAAAGAAACCGCGTCCCACGTGCAGGAGCCTCACGATCCAGCACCAACTGACTGTCTATAAATCCTAACTGTATCTCCTGTTAGTAAGTTAGTTAGTAAACCTATCCGGAGAAAAGTGGGCACTGCAAAGGCAAGTGTTGGTTGTGATCCTGATGTCTCCATAGTGACTCCTCTTTACAAAATCGATCCAGAGTTTGTTCAGGCCGTCATCTCTTGGAAACTTAAATAAAGTCACCAAGTTGCTACCTTGCACATTGTGGCATCCAGGGAAGATGGACTTTATTTTTTTATACCGCTGGAGCAGCAGGGGTAGGGTTATGCCGAAGGCAGCCGCGTGACGACATGTGGCTGCCCTTTCAGACATACCCTCAAAATCTTGAAGCCCAAATTGAATTCTAACTCCACAGTAAAATTCTTAATAGTTGGGAGACTTTTTACACGTTTAGAACAATGCATTTATGAAATTTATAATGTCTTTAGAAGACAATGGCAGAATTCCTCTTGTTCCTCTTCAAGGTCTTTAAGATCTCAGTGGGTTTGTTTCTGATCTGTCCTTGAATTAAGGTTTTCAAAACAATGTGAATAGTCAGTAATTATTTTAAAGAGGGCTAGGTTAGTTTGGGTAAAATTTTTCACCTTTTAAAAATATTCATCATTTCAAAACTGGATTTTGTATTTGCTGATATATGATGATCTGGGAGTGATGAAAAAAGTCACACTAGAAGAAATCTTCCGACATTAGTTTACACCTTAATACATATTTTGATGATATATCTATCCTTCCCCTGAAAAAAATGGTACATATTGTTCCATTGTGGCTAAACAACTTGCAAACAAAGTTCTTAACAAGAATTGACATCTTAGGGAGTGACAGATTTGTTCTGCCTTGAGTCACTCTTCCGCAGGTTTATTCTTAGTTTAACCGTACACTGTTCTTGCTGTTAATAATGTCTTTAATGAGATGCCAGAGAACCAAACAACCGCCGCTGTCTCCGGCTGTATCTGAGGTAAAATACTGCTGCACATTCCCCCCTTTCTGTTGCAATGTACTGCCAGCTCAGTGGCTGAAAGGAGGCTCGAACATGCTTCCCTTGCTTACATGAACAATCAATTTGGCTGCTTGAAAATATTTCACAGTCATAATATATCATGGCTGTGCCAGAGTGCCCAGTACTATGCATATTTACACTTATTTAATCTTTTCATCTTATTTTGTAAACCCTGGACGGGTCGCCAGTCCTTCGCAGGGCAACATACAAAATGACTGACTGACTGACTGATCTTATTTTGAATAACACTGTGTACATACATATTTACATTTATATATTTACATTTTAAATGTCTGTATATTGAGAGCAAAGTGGAACTAAAGTCAAATTCCTTGTTAGTGTGCACAAACTTGGCAAATGAAGCTGATTCTGAAACTAAATGCGCCCAACCCATCACTCTTATAAAGGTAACACTGTTTCTTAAAACATCAGTTTACAGGTTATGAGCAGCAGTTCTGTTAGGTAGCCAACTGTAGATAGTTTAACTAATTAACCAGCTTATATCAGCTTTGTATACTTATGTTACTGCATAAATAGGAAAACTGCAAAAAGGGATAATATGCGCATTAAATACTTTACAATTACTACTAAACTGAGTGGGCCTTTTTTTTTATATCTTTGCAAAACTGTATATTAAAATCAAAATACAAAAAAAATGTTACGGATGATATTATTAGCACTGTAATCATCAATATGTTATATCACTTTAGTTGCTGTAGGAATATTTTTTTCTATTTTAAATAAAAGAAATTAGGTAATATTTACATTTTTCTGTAAAACATTTGAATAAATACCACACAACTGTGTTGTTTTTAATCAAACTTATACTGTTAGTCTCACATTGACCCATACATACATTAAAGTGTAATGAAGTTACAGTAAGAATATGGTCTTTTCCTTTGTGGCGTATTTAAAATTGTGACAATGATATTTAAAAGTGATTTCAAATTTTGGTGTGATTTGGAATTTATTGTATAACTTTTCAACTAAGAATCAGATTTATTCAAGTCTCATAGATGACAGAAATTGGCAGTGTTAAACTTAGTCACTCGTTTTCTTTTTTTGATGAAATGAACTGTTCAAAGAAATAAGTCAGCACAAATTGAGTCAAAATCACAGCATTACAAATGTAAGTGCAATATGTGTAAGTACACTAATGGAAGTATCCTAAAATGAGACACAATTGATGACTTTTTTACTTTGAAATGGACTTTTTTTTTGTTTTGTTTTTTAAAGCAATTTATCAACTGGTGAAATGCAGGAAAACTTGGAAGAGAAGAACAGGGTGAGAGGAAGAGAAACATCAATTAAACATGAATCCCAACCAGGGCAAGGGTTTCAGCCTGTTTGTAATCATGCATATTTGATAAGACAAAAGACAACTCACTTAGCACACAGGCATATGCTAACAATTATGAGTTAGCAGACCTGTGAAAGGCATGAAGGGGACTCCCCCAGGCTCTGACGATAGGGTTTCCTGATGTGATGCATACCCTGTATTTAAAGTCCCCTACTGCCCTCCTGTCAGGGAATTTTAGCTTCAGCTTTCTAAGCTCAAACAACATCAAGTTGGCATAAAACTAGCCGTTGGGATGGGACCTCTTGTCTGTCTCACTGCTCTCCAGATCAGCGTTGGCCCTTCACATCACTCACACTTCACCTTGCCGTTAACTGCCAACTAAAAAGGCTAGGTGCCTTTTTATGTCCCTGTCACTGTCTGTTTCCTTTGTCTGTTTTTTCCTTAGTTCTGTTAACTGTTTCAGTAGAAAGAATATAAGAAAAAATATCAAAAGGAAATCCAATTTATTTAAAAAAGGAAAAATCTAAAAATTACAACTAAAGTGTAGTTTTCCATATGAAATATTGATGATTATCTGGGACTGTTCCTTGCAAACATACAATGTATTCTTTGACTAGTTTCACTTGAAGGTTGATGGTTGTGATTTTGCATCAAGATGAAGGCTCTTTTTTGTGATGCAATCTGTCTAATGTTTTCAAGATGCAGTTACTTCAATATATTTTTGTATTAAAGACAATCATCTCTTTCTACATGACCCTTTGCTGTTTTGTACTAATTCAATGCCATTTTATCCCAACCTACTTCCATTCTGTCCACATGAACAAGTCATCTGGTACCCATAGAATAATCTCCATTAGGCCAAATCCAGCCGTTGACATTTTTGTTCCAACCTACTTCTATATCATACCTGTAAACAAAACATTTTTTATCTACTTTATGAAGTCCACAACCAGCTGTTGTCATTTCTTATAAACCTACTTTGATGTTGTACCTGAAAATAAGCTATTTTGTTGTCATGGTTTGACATCAACAATGACAACTCTACCCATTGCATTTTTGTTCCCTTCTTCCATTTTGTACCCGTAAACAAGCAATTCAGTCCCCATGGTACGCAGTCTACTATGCCAACTCCAGCTGGTTTCATTTTGTCCAAACCGAATTCCATTTTGGATCTGTAGACAAGTCGTCTGTAAGCAAATCATTTCATACATATGTATTTAACCTTTGCAAATCTATTTATTTCTAAATATTAGGTAACCTGTGAATATAAATAATCAAATCCATGCATCCATCCATCCATCCAACTACTATTTCCATACAATAGAATGAATAGATTTTAGGAAATCACTTTAAATTATTGGTTGTCAAAATAGTGGTTGGTACCAAACATCCTGTGTGGCAACCCCGTTTTGTACCTGAAAAAGGCAGATATGACTCAACCAAAACTGCAAAAGCGCACAATAAAAATAGAAGGTTTACAGCTTTACTTTGACACATCAAATCTATGTGAAAACCTCACAAAAAGTCAGTTTCAGAACTTTAAAATAAAACTAATTAGACATATGCTATTGCTAATCTTTTAACCTCTACTATGAACTTTGTTGCTCATTAAAAAGTTGTGATTTTACAGCAAAAATTCATCATGTGTGCATCTCAGACATTGTCCAACCTTTGACAAGATAGCACTCTGACAGTGAGAAGAACATAGTTCTGTTTGTCTAGTAACTCACTGTTGTGGAGACAATCAGCTCACTTAGAGTTTTATCTCAAAATAAAGTGGTGCCTTCTCAGTGTCCTCTGTTTTAGTTTCCAGACTTCAGCAATTACTTCAGTAAGTGTAAAGTTTCAGCAAGTGACAGCTAAAAACTTTCAAGCAGTACAAAACCAGCTTGCTTTGAACTCCTCTTACCACTTTTCCCTCTGAATTAACTTTGTCATGTCTGTGTCTGGAGTTTCATTTCCTTAATCGGCCTTCTTTCACTCTTCAGGTCTTCCTCTTCTGCTTACTGTCCATTTTTTTCCACTGGGATTTGCCTTTTCCCTTACTTCCATTTATGAATGTCCCTTAAACTGTTTTTCACTAATTACTTCTTCCAGATGCCTCTTCTCTTAATATTTTTTTTTTTTTTTGCTTTAACCACACTCTGACACAGTTGTTGTAGTTACAGCAATGGCAGCATTGATCCCTTAAGGGGATCCAATTTGAAAGTGTCAGTTCATTTACATCAATGTCACAGTAAATACAGGGCCATGCCATATATTTCCACAATACATTGTAATGTTATAAAAGTGTAATGCCATAAATAATTTGATGTTCTCCGGTAGGTTCTTCAATAATAAGTGGTTTGGATACAAAAGGGAGAGCTCCAGATTAATTTGCACATTTGGCCAACTAGTAGCCCTTTTTGTGAGTCCCACTTATTGGAAATTTATCTCTTCCTATTTCCATTTTTTTTACCTGTACATAGACCATTTCATATACGTAAACCATTGTGCATCAGTTTATTTCTGTTAGTAGTTCACTTAACTATAAGTAGTTATGTGAAGCTCTTATTTACTGTTGGATGTGTAAAATTGTAAAATAATTAATTCATCAATTACAACTATGGAGAAGACTCAATGAATCATTTTCTTTGATTGATCATTAATTATTTACTTTAGGACCGGATGCAACACCACACTTTGTGAGAAAGACCCATTGTTGTTACACTGCTTCACAGTTAAAGACGTTTTCAAAATTAATTTAAAACAAAGATTGCTTGATTATGTAGTGGATATTTTAACATCATCCTCAACGTCTTTGATATCCATCCACATTCCAAAATTTAGTCAAAGGGGTCCCTTCGTATTCCTTATAAAGCATCTTAAATGAATAGTCAATTTGTCTCTGTAGAAAATATTTAACTTTCTAGAAACTTCTTACACTTTTTGTGCTTTTTCTGACTTTAACGCATTGCTGTTTGAATTTCTTAATTCTATAAGAAAATTAGAGATTTGCATGTTTATTGTAAAAATATATTCAAAACAAAGTAGAAACTATTAATTTGAATATAGCATATACAATATGTATAAACTAAGGTAGTTTGTATGCAAGTTTGCTGAATTAGGTGTAATTTGTCAAAACTTCGACAAAGAGATGGTGGAAGTCTTTGCAATATTATCCTTGGTATTTATTGATTATGTAACACCATCATTAGTAGTATCCAAGCACCACCCTCGCCGTGTGGTGGTCTGATGCAAATGCACAACAAAAGTCTACAAGAGATTAGGCACCTGTTCTTCCCTCAATAACAACTTCCAAAACTGAATAGTGTTGTTGTATTAGCATCATGTTACCGACTTCAAAAGAAGTTTGGATTTTTAGTTTTTGTCTGGCGGATCATCGATTTTGCATTGATGCGGTCAACATTATTTGGAAAAATAGGTTTGTTTTCCTTAGTTATTTTGTCCTTTATTTTTTATTTGTATTTCCTCTGTGTTTTTCGGAAAGTTAGTTGTTATAACCCTTTTTCTCCAAAATCACAAGAGTACAAAGTTCACTGGGCTTTGTGTCCTAGTCTCTGAGTAGACTCAACTAAGGAAAATTGTTTTCAATAATAAAATTAAGATTCTTGTTAGTGATCTGGACAGTTAATGCTGGAGGAAGTCCTCACTTAGGAAGCAAAGACATGCAGATTAATAATATTTATATTCCTGTGGATTATTGTTTTGTGTTCTGAATTGCTTTATTTCATGCTTGTCTGAGCGAGGTCTGTCTTAGTGTGCTTGCAAATGTGTATTTGTGTGTTTCTTTAATGGCCCTCCATGAATATTACATGTGTGGCAGCAGACAAAAGGGATCAAAACAGAGAGGGAGATAAGAGGGACAACTATTACATTAGAGCGGAGCGGGAAGAAGAGAGGAGGTGGGAGAGGAAATGGGAGTGGTGAAAGAAAAGAACTGAATTGAGAAGGCTTGAATGAATGTGAGTCAGAGAGTGGACAGCGGAACAGAGGAGATGAGTGGAAAGAAGAGCATGAAAGATGTCAATAGAACAATAAAAAAACAACAAGAAAGGAGTGGAGGAGATTGGGGTAAGAAGAGGTGAATAAAACAATTCAACTGGATTGAATTGATTTGAATTAAACTGAATATAACTGAAGGGAATAGAAGAAAGGAAAGTAGTAGAGAGTCAGTGGCCAGAGAGTATGCACTCTGAATCTTGAACAGGCGATTAAGCTGGCTTACCTATGCATCCTCAAACGGTTGCCCTGCTCAGACTGAAGGAGCCTTGTTTATGGAGAAAAGACCAAATCCTCCAATCAAACATGTATGAGGCAGCACGCTTGTGCACACATCCACTTTTTTATTTTTCTATCTCTCTTAGTCTCTCCAGCTCCAGCGAACACACAGCCCCGCTCAAACACAGGCTACTCCGGAGACGCCACAGAGGCGCAGAAGGCACACGTGAAGAAATAGACAAACACAGAGACACTATCTCACACCATCACATTCACAGGGGAATCCAGATGATTTACTTACAGTTCAATACCTGCACTGTCGAGCCTTGGGAGTCTCCGGTGTGCGTAGTTGTATGCGCAATAAAAACTGCAGCCTGCCTCTCTGTCTCTTAGCCATACACAACAAAACAAACTCAATCCAACTGAGAGATTATGCTCATCTCAGCAGATACTTTTATTGCATATTGCCACCCCTGGCCCAGTTTTTAGATAAGTAATGTCATCTGTCTTTGAGACATTTTGGAGTTTTCTGCTAATGTGTGTCAATCATTTAAGGAGATACTTTACAGATGGCATCTTTTAGAAATGGCATCTTTTAGAAAAAGATGCCATCCGAAAGGTTCGCTTTACAACCTAATTTAAAACAAAAATCTCCTTTGCTCCTTTTTTTTGGTTCATACAAATCGCATGATATACAGTAATTTAAAATGTCCCCTGCCTTTAGGGGGAAGCACTCAAATGTATGCTGCAGTTAAATTTTTAATTTTTCAAACTTTACAGCTAAAACCAGTCTGTACCAATCCAATATTCACATTTCTCCTGCTGTGCTAGTTACAAAAATAACTTTAAATCACTGCAGGTATAAAAGAAGCAAAATAAAGGGTAGTTTATATCTAAGAGATTTTTAGGAAAGTGCAAAACATGACGGGTCACTGCTAAACAGGGTTTTAAAACAGAGAGAAAATATAATTAAGGAAACATCTGTCCTTATTTTTATTCCTAAAATATTACAAATCCTTTCCCTTACTTGGAGATGCCCCAAAAGGCTGCCAGCATGCCAAAATCTTTGTCCAAATTTTTCTGACTAAGGTTAAGAATAAAACACCATGAAAGTCCATCCAACCTTCCTGTTATATGTGAAAAGGCTCTCGCTCTCCAGCAGCCTGAAAAAAACAATAACTTTCACCCCAAAGACTATTTTTGTCAACACAAAAAGGCAGCTTGCTAATGTATGGTGTGATCACTCAGCTTTAAAATATTTTTAAGTAGAGTTTCTGAACTGCCAGTTGACAGTTATTGCCATCAAGCTGCAGTTTAACATGTTTTTTTTTGTTTTTTTTTACATATGAAAGGTCTACATATGAAAAGGTGCTATTTTTACTCAAGGTTATACTGTGGAATCGTATACCCACTTATGCCTACTTCCTCTACTAACAGAAATGGAAAATAATGACTCAAGTTCTCCCTGAATATGCAGGAGTGTTACCTCTATTCCTCCTCCCCTTCCATGGGAATATGATTTGAGCAGAAATGCCTCATTGTTGCTCCTCACTATCAAATCCTTGTGCATTGCAGTGTGACAGAATGATATCACAGCCTGCCACACATTCTACAGCCCCGACCATCACCGGCTTGTACTGTCTATAGAGCTTCACCTATGTGTGAGTGTGTGTGTGAGTCTCTAGGCCGGGCTCTGGTGGCTGTCGATGGTTTCATCTGAGCACCCTTGTGTTCAGAAGCTCCACCATGTCAGAAACAGTGACCAGTCTCTACTCAGTCCCCTCTCTCTGCTCTCTATCCAGACATCAATCTGCCTCTTCTCTCTGTCCCTCCTGCCATTACTCATCCTTGTCCAAAAGATGCTGTTCAAAACTGACCCATCTACACAACAGCAGAAACCTTTTTCAGGTATTTTGTGCTGTATATCAATACCTTTTCTACTTTCACTGCTGGCCTCAAACTGCCGCTGTGTTATCACAGACTGGCAATTAAAAACAAGCCATCCGGTCTGAGGAGGTTCTGTTCCTACCCACTTGAATCACATTTCTGCCTCTCTCCTTCATTGTTATGGTTATCTATGTAAGAGAGAGGGTATGGGGAGGGCAGACACTTCTCGATCTGACACTTCAAAGTGTGTGAAATTTAATTAAACATGCCTTGCCACCATCCACCCAAACACTTGATTATAGAATACACTGGAAGACATATGAAAATATGCTACATTTTTTTTCAATATGCAAACATTTTCCCAAGATGTAACCCTTATTAAGTGTTACATTTCTGTAAAAAAATCATTATAGCCGGATGTAAAAACTAATACAAACATAAAATTCTACATTGCTGGCACTAATTACTGTAAAAACGTCCTAATTTAATGGATGTAAAGCTTTTTTTCTTTTCATTGTATTAGACAGCCAACAGATGCTCAACTTGGCAGCGGGGATGTGACAATTTTTTAAGACCATTTGAAATGGTCAGACTTATACAATATACATATATACATATACATATACAGGGGTTGGACAATGAAACTGAAACACCTGGTTTTAGACCACAATAATTTATTAGTATGGTGTAGGGCCTCTTTTTGCGGCCAATACAGCGTCAATTCGTCTTGGGAATGACATATACAAGTCCTGCACAGTGGTCAGAGGGATTTTAAGCCATGCTTCTTGCAGGATAGTGACCAGGTCACTATGTGATACTGGTGGAGGAAAACGTTTCCTGACTCGCTCCTCCAAAACACCCCAGTCTTGCTGTGTGTATTGGTGCATTGTCATCCTGATACACGGCACCGCCTTCAGGATACAATGTTTGAACCACTGGATGCACATGGTCCTCAAGAATGGTTCGGTAGTCCTTGGCAGTGATGCGCCCATCTAGCACAAGTATTGGGCCAAGGGAATGCCATGATATGGCAGCCCAACCCATCACTGATCCACCCCCATGCTTCACTCTGGGCATGCAACAGTCTGGGTGGTACGCTTCTTTGGGGCCCCTCCACACCGTAACTCTCTCGGATGTGGGGAAAACAGTAAAGGTGGACTCATCAGGGAACAATACATGTAATGTATTGTGACCTTTTGGTCACAATACATTACCCTGGATACCGTGGCTCTTGATACATCACAAAGACTTGCTGTCTTGGTCACAGATGCACCAGCAAGACGTTCACCAACAATTTGTCCTCTTTTGAACTCTGGTATGTCACCCATAATGTTGTGCATTTCAATATTTTGAGCAAAACTGTGCTCTTACCCTGCTAATTCAACCTTCACACTCTGCTCTTACTGGTGCAGTGTGCAATCAATGAAGACTGGCTACCAGGCTGGTCCAAGACAGCAAGTCTTTGTGATGTATCAAGAGCCACGGTATCCAGGGTAATGTCAGCATACCACCAAGAAGGGCGAACCACATCCAACAGGATTAACTGTGGACGCAAGAGGAAGCTGTCTGAAGGGATGTTCGGGTGCTAACCCGGATTGTATCCAAAAAACCATAAAACCATGGCTGCCCAAATCACGGCAGAATTAGATGTGCACCTCAACTCTCCTGTTTCCACCAGAACTGTCCGTCGGGAGCTCCACAGGGTCAATATACACAGCCGGGCTGCTATAGCCAAACCTTTGGTCACTCATGCCAATGCCAAACGTCGGTTTCAATGGTGCAAGGAGCGCAAATCTTGGGCTGTGGACAATGTGAAACGTGTATTGTTCTCTGATGAGTCCACCTTTATTGTTTTCCCCACATCCGGGAGAGTTATGGTGTGGAGAAGCCCCAAAGAAGCGTACCACCCAGACTGTTACATGCCCAGAGTGAAGCATGGGGGTGGACCAGTGATGGTTTGGGCTGCCATATCATGGCATTCCCTTGGCCCAATACTTGTGCTAGATGGGGGCGTCACTGCCAAGGACTACCGAACCATTCTTGAGGACCATGTGCATCCAATGGTTCAAACACTGTATCCTGAAGGCGGTGCCGTGTATCAAGATGACAATGCACCAATACACACAGCAAGACTGGTGAAAGATTGGTTTGATGAACATGAAAGTGAAGTTGAACATCTCCCATGGCCTGGACAGTCACCAGATCTAAATATTATTGAGCCACTTTGGGGTGTTTTGGAGGAGCGAGTCAGGAAATGTCTTCCTCCACCAGTATCACGTAGTGACCTGGTCACTATCCTGCGAGAAGAATGGCTTAAAATCCCTCTGACCACTGTGCAGGACTTGTATATGTCATTCCCAAGACGAATTGACGCTGTATTGCCCGCAAAAGGAAGCCCTACACCATAATAATAAATTATTGTGGTCTAAAACCAGGTGTTTCAGTTTCATTGTCCAACCCCTGTTATATATATATATATATATATATATATAATATGTGTGTGTGTGTATGTATATATATATGTATGTATGTATGTATGTATATATATATATGTGTGTGTGTGTGTATGTATGTATGTATGTATAAAGTCTGACCATTTCATATATACATACATACATATATATATATATATATATATATATATAATACATATAGTATTTTTAGCACTTTTGATACAGCTCCCTCCATAGAGAGTAGTATCAAAGCATATCAATGAAGAGTTGAGGGGAAGAAAGAAGGCACACAAGGAACATGAGTAACCACAGCCTTCGTTGGGAAGATTTTAAACAAAGCCAATTCAGCAGTTTGGTAGAGATTTACAAGGTGTGGGCTGCGACTGGAGGCTGGACTTAAATGGCCACGATACAAAGACATATCCAGATCATGGACTACAACTGTCACATTTCTCATGTTAAGGTACTCAGGAAAAAGAGACAATATCGGAAATCTCTCCCCTGGGCTATAGAGAAAAGAACTGCTGGGCTGTTGTTTTTTGATAAAAGTCATTTGTGTAAAAATTCAGGTCCCAGAAAGCAGCAGACGGGTAGAGAGGCACACAATCCAAGTCGCTTGAGATCCAAGGTGAAGTTTCCACATGTAGGTGATGATTTGGGGAGCCATGTCTTACGGTGGTGTCTATTCAAAGTGTTTTATCCAGCCCAAACTAAGGGAATTTTAAACAAGTAGACTTCTCTGAAGACTCTTCTTTGACATTTCTTTGTGGCTTAATAAGTCACTTATTTTCACTCATCTGTCCATGTTTTTGCACTAACTCCTCACTAAAAGCACACAGAAGTGATGTCACCAGGAGTGGAGAGGTACATGTGTGCTCAGGGCACGTTACTGAGACCAGATAGAATCTGGTATTCTTCTAAACATTTTCTTGTTTACATTTTCAGAGGGAGAGTTTCATTACAAGTATTGATAAGGACATCACTGTCTGAAGAGAGTGAAACCAAGGTCTTCTACATAGGCATTTCTTCAAAAGGGAAACATAAGAATGTGTTTATATTTATCATTGAGGAGATTGTTTTTCCTTTTTCTGAGATAATTTCTTTGTTGGTGAAGCACTTCAGTGCTATGATTTGGTCCATGATTAACCCTAAATGGATGCTGATAGTCTTTGTTGGTCAGTTTACGTTGATAGTGACCCTACTCTCTGTTTGGGAGCTGACTCATTTATTTTTGGAGCTGAAGTGCTAAACTGAGATGTGCCTTTTCTGGCACAAATGTGCAATTACATAGATAAAACACTTCACATACTGGCACTGAGTGACAAAACCTTAATTATTTGGGTACTTCATTGTTGATTAGCATAATGCAAGTGACCTACTTTAAAGTGAGAGCTCTTATTAGGTTGTGTAAAATGCAGCCTTGCTTGTAGTAGTGTGAGCGATTATCAAACCTAGCTGGATTTTCTCTTCCATCTGCATTGACATTTCTGTCACGCTGTTCTTGTTTTTCTGACATAGATGTTCATATCTGTGTTTGAAGTGCTGAACCTCTGGATGAAAGGTGCCTCTCACAGTAGACCAGATCCCTCCCACTGGAGTAAGATTTTTCCACAATCACTGTTCTAGTCCTATTCAGATTCAAGCACTAGTATACTCACTGGGATTCTGGAGTGTGGTTGGAGGAGATAGGAGGGAAAGAAATGTTCAGCTTAGGTTGTCCTTACTTTGAAAGTTATGAAAAGCTTGCATAGAGGCTGAGTGGTTTTGGGTGATAGAGGGCTTAATGTTCAACTTCAACTCTTGTAGACGCCTTTGAAGGACTGGGTAGCTGCTAAACTAACCTTTTATGTCCAGTGTATGTTGAAACATTTTGTGTGTGCTCACCTCTGTTTTTTTGCCTATCACTGGTTGCCATTGCTCTTTGTGTATAATTACAATATCTTCTTTTTAGGTTTTTACTTTGTACTTGCGTTATTTGACTGACATGTTACTGACTTGCTTCACTTCAGTATAATTGTCTGGGGCTTCTATGCAGTCTAGCAAAGTCTGGACAGGTATGAACAAAGAAAAGGACATAGAAAACCGTCCTTCCCGCTGTCTGTCCGTCCGTCCGTCAATTTTTTAATTTATCCTTTAAAAATAGGTAAACTTTGGAATGTTAAAAAATGACCACTAAATGTTGTGACTTCCTGAGTTAAGCACCTTTGGCGGCCACCTTTTTCTCCTGATGTTCATATCAGTTAGTTTAATGTAATGCATTTGCTGATATCTTATAGCCTGCTTTTATTGTCACCAATGTGAGAACTGCAGATTAGGACCTTTTTAAGGCTTGTAATTTCCTCAGGCTCTATTCCCTTTAAAACTCCCGACTCACAGCCACTTCTCACACACTCTGTGCCACAAACGACAGGACGAGCTTTAGGTGGCTTATGTAACAGTCCATTAGGTTTACCTTAGAAATGGCCCGGTTCTGCCTTAGAGGCTGCCGCAGACACCTGGAGATAAGTAATGTCAGAAAGAGACAGCTATACAGATGAGGCCTCTTACATCTTTTATGGAACATTAGACTGAGTGAAGAGATGACCTAATTTGAATTTATTTGGTGTATATTTGTGCTCAGGAGAGCAGATACAGAAACACGCAAGCACAAAAGAAACAGAAACAGCAATTACACACAAGCACTGAGAGCATAAATGTACACACACACACACACACACACACACACACACACCACACACACTCCAGATCACAGCTAATCTAGGTCTCTTCCTGCTTGTAGACATCCCAGCTGTAGTTGCATATCTTTGGCAAAATCTTAGATATTTTCAACTGAATTAGCTCCAACTTGATTACACTGTGCCTTGCTCCCCCTCCCCCGGTTTGTATTAATGAGGCTATTCTGTCTTGCTGAATTTGCCCTCCATATTGTTGTTTTGCAGTTCACAGTCCAGTGAGTAACTGGCCTGCAGATGTAATTGTTTTAATTTGCTAACTGTATGCTCACTCAATTAGGACGGATTCTGTTTCAGTTCCTCGGAGCTGTGCAGAAATAGTGAAGCTGACAACTTCTTACACGCTCACACAAAGACTGGAATTAGTTATGCAGTTTTATGGTTTGTGTTGTTGATCAGATTGACAAGCTATGCTCATTTTTAATTTCATGTTCTTTCTTTTCATCTGTATTTTCTGTTTTCTTGGTATCTCAAGGTTTTTTTGCACACTTTCTGTTTAATTAAAGTGCTTCAGTGCTCTGGTGGTGGATTGTTTATTAGTGCAGTGTGAGTTCCAGTGCATGGATTATTTTACTTTTTAGGGCTCACTCGCTTTGGTCTTAATCTTTAATGTTTATTATTTAAAAAATTTGGTTTTGTGCTACTTTTTCCATGGATGTCCATGTTATTTTTCATAAAAGATTATATCATAGCCACTTGTTATGTCCACCAGGCTCGTTTGGTGGGGTAACATTAAAGGAGACCACACAAGGATTTTCTCACAAAACAAAAGGATTGTTTATTTAAAGAAATGACACCTAAAAAGGAATACCTGAAATGAGAAACCGAAATTAAGATTAATCAAAGCCCAGAAATATAACCTATATAGCCAATAACCTAAAGCCAAAAACCAACCTTACAACCAAACCAAAAGGGGAGGAATCGCAGGGGAGAGAGCCTCCCATGTGCTGCATACATGGCAGCTTTTGAGCAGTAGCAGCAATTAGGCCAACCAGCACCACATGCAGCAGGCCCATTTTCAAACCCCTGAAAGAAAAAAAAAACCCAAAGACCTAACTGGCCCGTAACACATTAAACAGCCATTTCTTATTGTCACACCTTTTTAATGCCAGGTACATCTGAGTGTATAAAGGTAATACATTGGCTGGTAAGGTCTATCTATGCTGCTAATGTTGACAACACTGACATCAAAGCAATGAGTACCTACACGGCACCCAATTGCAGAAAAAATGCTCGGAGAAAATTAGGCAGTCTGTATATTCATATACTGTAAACGGATTATGTTGTAGTCCGGTTTCATAATAAGAAAAAGTAATGAAATGTGATCTTGTTGAATACTGCTGACGATTTCTGTTGCCCTCGTAAAGTTACAGAGGGGTTCCATTTGTTTTTTGTTAGTGAGTTACTTTCTGGGGGATCTACGGAAGTACACAGGGTCAGGGATGCTCTCAAGGGCAATCAAGTCCTTATATACCCAAGGCAATGTCTGTGTCCACATTCTCTGCACAAAGTCAAGCTTGGTCCTAGTGTGGATTGGACCCTGTCAAGAGTCCCTGATCCTATTCATGATGTTCATATCACGACCAGATACAGAGAACCCAAATTCAGCCAAACAGAAAGTGATAAGTAAAAAGGTTTATTCACCAATGCCTGAAAAACTGCAGGGGCATTGGTTAAACCAAAAGGCATTACAAGGTACTCATAGTGACCAGTAGGAGTGTTAAATGCCGTCTTCCATTCATCCCCCTCCTTGATACGAACAAGGTGGTAAGTGTTTCTCAAATCCAATTTTGAGAAGATCTTGGTGCCCTGAATCTGGTCGAAAGCCGTGTTCATAAGTGGTAGAGGGTATCGGTTCTTGACGGTGATGTCGTTTAAACCCCTGTAGTCGATACATGGTCTCAATGAACCGTCCTTCTTTCCCACAAAGAAGAAGCCTGCCCCTGCTGGAGAAGAAGAAGGCCTAATAATACCAGCTTTTATTGACTCATCAACATACTTCCTCATGGCTTGGTTCTCTGGTCCTGACAATGAATACAATCGACCCCTAGGGGGAGAAGTGCCTGGTAGGAGCTCAATGCCACAGTCATAGGGTCTATGAGGTGGAAGTGCCGTAGCCCTGGACTTGTTGAAAACCTCCTTAAGTGCATGATATTCGGGTGGTACCTTAGACAGATCAGGATGTCTCTCCTCAATGTCATTCTCCGGAAAAATATCTGTAGAGGCAGAAGACAGACAAGTGGCCGAGCAGGACTTAGCCCAGCCCAAAATCTCTTTGGCTTGCCAATCAATATGGGGGTTGTGCTTTTGTAACCAGGAGGCCCCTAAAACAATGGGTAGTTTAGGAGAGTTGATGATCCTGAATGTGACCTCGTCCTGATGATTGCCCCCCAGTGTGAGTTTTATTACTTCCGTCTTGTAATATGAACTGTTGATACTATGACCATCCAATGCCAGGACATTACGGGTGTCAGACGTGGGAAGGAGCTTGATGTCATGGTCCCTGGCGAACGACTCATCCATAAACTCCGTGTCCGCCCCTGAGTCAATGAACACTGACACCTGATGAGAAGTAGAAGACACTTGCAGGAAATGAGCATGAGGAGACAGACAGTTGACTTTGGCTCAGTAGAGTTCTCCTCACCTCTACTGAGCCTGGGCTTTTAACGGACACTTAAATGCAACATGACCCTGTCCACCACAATAAAAACACAAGTTATTCTTCCTTCGTCGATCTCGTTCCCCCGCAGAAATCTTAGAACGACCCAACTACATGGGCTCCGGGTCACAACAGTGATCAGAAGGGGGTGGAAAACCTTGGGTTCTAGGTAGGGAACAGGACTGTGAGCTGAAGGGGAATTAACCCGTCTATAAAGCCTCTCCCTCCTCCTTTCTGTGAGCCGCAAATCGATGCGGGTTGCCAGGTCCTCAAGTTGGTGAAGGGAGGCAGGGTAGTCGCGGGTAGCCAGTTCATCCTTAATATTCTCATTCAGACCTTGCATGAAAGCATCCATTTTAGCATGCTCATTCCAAAGGCTGTCTGCTGCCAGTAAATGAAAGTCAATGATATAAGATGTAACACTTCTCTCTCCCTGTTTAATGGAGAGTAAACCTCTGGCAGCTTCACGACTAGGAAGAACTGGATCAAAAACCCTGATGAGCTCCTTGGAGAATGCAGAATAAGAAGCACACGTGATCGAACCATTTTGCCACTCAGCAGTGCCCCATTGCTTAGCCTTTCCAGAGAGCAGGGAAATAACAAACGCCACTTAGAGCGCTCAAGGGAACGAAGAAGGCTGAAGCTCAAAATGAATCTCACATTGAGTAAGAAAAGCACGGCACTGGTCAGGATCTCCCCTAAACAGTTCAGGAGGCGTGAGTCTAGGTTCTCTTACCACAGCGGAAAGATCAGGAACTCTGGGGGAAACAGGCTGTGAGGACGCTGGCGTGGAAGCAGGGGTCATGGATCGCAGCATAGAAATCACTTCCCCCAAGCCGGAATTAAGACGGGCAATAGAATGATCAACATTAGTGCGCCACTGCTGTGCTGGCGATGGGTCCATCTTTTGGCCAGATTTTACTATCACGACCAGAGACCGAGAACCCAAATTCAGCCAAACACAAAGTGATAAGTAAAAAGGTTTATTCAGAAACTCAGGATCAGAGAGCAGAAGAACAGCAGTCAGCTTCCAGGAACCATGAGTAACAGAGAGACTAGTTAGTGGCTGAATAAAACTCAGGATCTGCAAGGAGTTAGATAAAGCCACTAACCTTCTCAGTCTGGTGATGAGGCACAGAATCCAGAGGAGGAAGAGATCCAGACAGTTAATGAGGAAGCGTCCAACAGACTGAAGTCGGATTGACTGATCCAAATCCTCCGGGGAACCAGCTGACGCTGTGACAGGAACACAGAGAGCTGTGATTGTCCTCTTGACAATAAATCCAGGCAGACTAGAGAGCCAGGCGGGCTCTGGCTGAATAAACCAGTGGCTAGGCTGAGACGTAAATCCAGGGACAGAAACAAGGTCGAATTCCAGGGCTAGAGGCGTCAGACAAGGGGCAGGCAGAGACATAAACCAGAGGCAGAAAACAGAGTCGAAATCCAAAATCCAATCCGTCAGACAAGGAGCAAACAAGAGGGAATAATCCGTAAGGCAAGGCAAGGTCATGGAACGAGATCAGTCAGGAAGGAACGCTGGATAACTACTCACAAATGTTTTCGAAAATCTGGCACCGTCTGCCTGTCAGAGGGCTGTATATAACTGCAGCTCCACAGGTGTGTGGCATGACGGTGATTGCGCAGCAGCGCAGCAGCAGACAGGTGAAGCAGATGAGTTAATTGCATGAGTGAGAGCAGAGCAGGCAGACGGGCCAGAATCATAACAGTTCATGGACAAGATGTCATCGCATAGTTGTGGAGAAAGAGGTCATGACATTTTTGAGCCATGACCTTCAGTGGAGCGATTCACAACCAAGCATGAAGTGGCCGGGATGAGAGTCAGCTCCTCAAAGTAAAGCCATGTTTTACAACTGGAAAAATATGGATGGCTCCTTCCGAGTTAGGAGTCGGTCTGTGCCTCAAGTTTACTTAAAGTACCGTGGCATCTTGTTCACGAGTTTTGGTAGGATGGAGTGGGAGATGGATAGACTGATTCAGGCCTTATCTGTAGTAATGTGGGCATGTCACTGTGTTGAAAGAATACAACCAAAATGTAAAGCTCTCGATGATTTACTGGTCCATCGACAACCCCGTCCTCACCTATGGTCGGGACATGACATGCTTTTCCACCACCCAAGAACCAAGTCAGAGCCACATCATTACGTCATAACAAAACTTCAGATTCATTTATTATTTGCTCCTTGTATTGTAGTATACAAAGACAATTTCCTACACAATAAAATTGTTTATTCTGGTAACCCTGTAAACAGAGGCCCTAACATCACTGCCTAAATTGACTAATGCTGTTTTAAACAACAAGCAGTGCTTAAGAATGCTTCACAATCCTAATCAGCTGATCGTTCATCAGCTCAAACAGCTAAAAATTAAAAGAGTTAAACTCAACTTTTAGAGCAAGTTTAAATAACACAACCTGGAGATATTAAAACTCTGATGTAAGGACCTTAGTCAGAAAGGGCGCTGTAAGTGCATTTCTGTACTTAAACTCTGTGAACTGCGATTTTAAAATAAAGTGCAAAGACAAAAGACAGTCATATGGTGTCATTCAACATGTTCATTGAAGTGCATTGTTTTTACTGTTTTTGTTTTAAATGTGCCTGATCAAAAACAAAGCTAATATCTGAGTTTTAAACATGGTGCTTACCAATTGTGTTTGGCTGCTGTTTCCTATGAGTCCGCCTTGATTTCTTGACGAAAGTGGTGCTTTCCATGGTTCCCGTAGCAAAACAGTGCTGGGTTAGCAGTGGTTTTTCAGGGTCAGTTACTCTTAAGTGGAAAAGCAAAGAACCAGGGTCTCATTTATATAACATTGTGTGGGATCTATACTAGAAGTGTACGTACACCCAAAAGCCAAAAATGGCGTATGCCAAAAAAACAACAACTTCCAGACTCATAAAACCATGTGCAGGCACACCACAAAGCAAATTCCGCTTTATAATTCACAGCTGTACCTCTTGTTTGCGCACAAGGTTATGCCTCACTTTCTGCTCTCTACACCACCACATCCAACCATGAATGTTCAATGCAAAGCACCTCATGAATGTCATTGTTTATTTAAATGAGCCAGTTCATCAGTGTTATTTTATGGTTAACAATGGCAACCACAGAAAAGGAGCAAAGAAACGCAATTTAACAGAGGCAGAAATTGATGTGTTGGTGAGTGAGGTGGAGAGTCAAATGCATATCATGTTTGGTAGCCAAATAATAAAAGGACGTTTCGTCAGTGTCACCACAGTATTTAAATGTTTATGACACTCAGTTTTATTTCCTTACACCAATTTATGTGTTAATCTGTGGTACACATCACCCTGGTGTTCATCGGGGAGAGGAATGTGATGGTGAGAAAACTTTAATGAAATGTGCGTGCTTTGATTTAAGATTTTAGTTGGCTTATAGACCTTTTTTTATTCATGTAAAATATGATGATGTAGATCTATGATTAAAGTTTTATATGGAGTAACATTGAATGTCTGAGAGGAATCATGATGCATTGTGGCATTGTTGTGATTATTAATCTGACAATATTATTTAATATTTAATATTAATATTTTATCAAATAATATTTCGGTCTGTTTAGGGTTGTCCTGTGAATACCAGCCCAGTAAGGCGATGGTATTAGGACAAAGTTGAAAGGTGTGAGCCAAGCTCTGACATTATTGAACAGCATAAACTCTGTACACATATGGAATGAATTCACACAATTTCTTAAAATACAAGAATTTATTTTCAAAAATAAGTCAACTCAAAGTCAAACATATTTCAATCAACAAACTCTTTACTATGCTAAAACAATCCAACTAAACTACCAAGCAGAATTAAAGAATAACGAAGACTAATGGGCTATGTACAATATAAACAAGTTAATTAAAGATGGTTGAAACCATGACCAAAAGAGTGATGCAACGTTACCATGCAATGTTTATGTTTGAGAACCACGGATTATCTTGAAGAATCTGGAAATGAACTTAAGTTAGTCTTGGAACTAACTTAGGCAATAATCGGCAAACGTTAGACGACCATTCACAATGCAAGATCAGATAAAATATTATTTTAATAAAATAATGTTTTAAAGAATGATCTGCTGAATAAAACCAACCTGCTGGATGACTAATTCTCAGTGGTGTCTAATTAGTTGCCTTTATTTATTAAAATAATATTTGAAGAAATATTAAGGGGATATTTGGAAAAGAGCCAAATCTTTCTGGAGAAATTGGGCTTAATGGTGTTTACTTAGTTATCAGATTTAGTAAAATAATGTTTAGAGATTATTATTCACCAACTTGAAAACTAACAACCTTTCTGTTAAATATTCTGTAGTGAGCACGTGTTCTAAAGCTGTTAGCAGTTAAGCTAACAAAGAGGTCGATATCTTAGCTTAGCACCAGAACCAAACACATACCTTTAAAATACCAGGGTCAATAAAAGGGTTAAAATGCATAAGCGCGGACGGCACGTTATGAGCAACCTTCTGTGTTAAAATCACCCTTTAAATAAAGTTTGTCTTAACTTTAAAAACACATAAACACAGAACACAAAGCTGATCATGTTTGCTGCAGATAGCCTGCTAGCACTAAGATAGCAGTTTCACACAAACAAAACCAAACTTCATAAAATGAAAAACGTTTAGATCATTTCATCCTAACTGTTATTCTGTTATTCACTCTGCCCAAACCTAACCTCTGACCATGTTGAGGAAAAGATGTCCGGGGCGGCGAAGTTTGAAGAAACGTCCACAGTCAACAAGTGGTTAGCTTCGGCTAACCTGACCTCCGGGGCTGTGGCTTAAGATACGGCTCATTCTGTCCGTCAACCAGCTGTCCAGTACTGTAACCACGGTGATGCGGGTCGTTGTCCTTCCTTCAGGCTCGGCTTGTAGAAACAGCTTCTCTACTGAGGAGTTCTCTGCGACACAGTTTCTGCTGTCCTCAAAGAAAGAACATAAGCAATGCTTATACCTTAAGTTCCCCTCTTTATGAATGAAATCACCGGGTACACAAACAGTGATTCGCCCATACTTAACTTATGCATACGATCGCGTGATCGTGTGACACTCTTGGATCCAGTTGAAGAGTTATCTCTTTTTGGCCAGCAAAGAGACTTCAGCGCGCTGTGTCTGCTCCTCGTCCGATGGTCAACCGGCTTGGAGAGATCGGGCCATTGGAAAGGGGGTGTTTTTATACAGCCAGTGGCATCACTGGAAGTCTGCTATTACCCCCCTTTTCCCCTTCTGAAATTGTGCTGAAAGTCTGTTAAAATGCAAAATAATTTTGACAACTCCAGAAAAGTGTATACCGGAGTTTTAATGTTGAAATCCATGGTCCCAACAGCATCAATTGCCCTCCTCACCATCTGCATCGCCATTTTCCACTGTCTCCAAAATGAGCGTACGTGTGGGTCAGAGTTTGCGTGATAGACCCCACATTCTCCTGTCAAGTTGGTTTTTTATATATCATAACCTTTGCGTGAAAAGTTTCAGTTTCAGGCCTCATTTTGAGTATGCCACATTTATAAATGAGAGCTTAATCAGCGTAACCACCAAAGAGATGCAGTCTTTCATCTCTGCTGTTACAACTAGATGTGGCCTGTAAATCCTTGACATTTTGTCAGCAGAATATGAGGATGTCTTGCATGGTAAATGTTCGCTGAAACTCTGCGTGTGGTACAGGGCTTCTGCATAAGTATTTTTTAAAAAGGCCAGTAAAAAAACAAAAATAAAATACAACCGACTTGAGTGAACATGGATCTGACAGTGCTGAAAGCTACAGAACGAGTAAAACATACTATTGCACTGATTTAAAAAAAGGGATAATATTTCAGTTTCATCGATAATGTCAGCTTCATTTGGGACAGTGTGAGGTGTAATCGTTTTACCAAAATTACATTGCAGCTGCATACACATTAATTCTAGAGCTTTGTTGTCCGTTTCCTCCTTCACCCTCTCATTTGTACACTTGCCTCTCCTTCCTCATCTTTTAGCGCATCTCTTTGTCTTTTTATAGTTGACAGATCTTATTATTGAGTCATGTTGGTGTTTCAGCTTCTGCTGGAAAAAAATGCAGTGTTCAGAAGACTTGGTGTAAATACAGAGAGGTGGCAGAACGCCTTGTCATTTGGCGTTAACTGTGGGAGTCTGTGCAGGTGTGTGTTTGCCCGCCGACAAATGCTCTATAATTACAAATGAACTGATGAATGCAGGTGCAAATTTTTTTATGAAATGCACACCACCTTAATTTATGCTGAGCTGTTCTTCTCCCTCTACTGACACAGACAGACAGGCAAACACAAACAAACAGCACATTATCCACTGAGAAACACAGAGGAAGGGGACATTCATTTGAAAATATTTCAATTTCTCTGCCGCCTGTGACAGTGCTCTACAGTGGTTGTTCAAACATGGAATAGATACATGAATAAGTTTTCACAACGCTTGCTCATACATTTTTTAAATCACACACATTAATATATTTTATTGATGCAAAACCATGCAAATAAAAAAGAATACTATTAAATTTTGCAGTATGTTGCACATTCATCATTTCTTTTGCCCATTCTTGTTTACAAAATTTCTCAACCTCAGTGAGATAGGATGAAGCGCCTATGTAAACATTTCTTTGCACAAAAGTCTTGTTTGATGCGCCATTCTAACTCATGAGCATGCTTTTGATCTAAACCACTATAGCTCTGCATTTATGTTTAGGATAATATTTCTGCTATAAGTCCTCTGCCACTCTTCAGTCTTTTGCAGCCTACAACGGGGTATCCTCCAGGATTGTCCTGCATCTTGCTTCATCCATCATTCCCATCAACTCTAAACCAGCATCCCTGTCCCTGATAATTAAAGCATCCCCACAGCATAATGCTTAGGATAGTGTGTTCAGGCACTGCTTTGTTTTGAGGCGACTGTGGCTCAGTAGGAAGAGTAGTCGTCTTGCACTCAGAAGGTTGTGGGCTCGATTCCAGCTTCCTCCTGGCATATGTCGATGTGCCCCTGGGCAAGGCACTTAACCTCAAATTGCCTACTGATCTGCGTATTGGTGTATGAATGTGTGAGCGTTAGTGAGTGCGATTGGGTGAATGTGGCTCTAGTGTAAAGCGCTTTGAGTGGACTGTATGGCTGGAAAGGCGCTTTATAAGTTCAGTCCATTTACCATTTCTGTCTATCTATTACTGTTTTGTGTTGTGTTCAGGGTGATGTTGAGTTTCTATTACACAGTCTTTGGATGTGGGCCAGCAAGTTCAACATTTGGCTCATCTTACCAGAGCACCATCCTCTGTGTTTGCTGTTCCCTGCATACAGTACCTCTGCAAACAGGACATCCTATGACTTTCTTTCAACAATGGCTTTTTTCCTGCTTCTTACCTTGAACACATTTTTTTTTTTTTTCATTTAGTAGTGCTTATTAAATCATAAAGCATAAAACAGTTGTGTTTTTTGCTTTTCCCAGTCAGCTTGTCCTTTATCTTCAATTTATGGAAACAAATCTAGTTCTCCACAGGCTAGCTTAAACTGCTGCAGACTTGACTAAAGAGCCTGGCATGTCCAGACTGCATACGAATTACCCTTCCTTAATGTCTGCCTGTTTGGCTAAGCCCAAAAAATCGCAATCTTTTTTTTTAGCACTGAAACAAGGTGGCCTACTTTGATGAAATATTGAATATTTATACAATAATTTGTAAAATAAGCATAATTTATTTAATCAACCATAAAAAGTAATTTTAGATTAATGGAAGTATAATAATACCACCATTTAATGCTAAGCTGCAAGAAATTAAGGTATACTGTTGTTGTTTCTTCATTGTGAAAAATACGTCAGAGAAATATTTTGCCGCAAATGAGGATTTTCTTGTGGTATAGCCTGGGTAAAATAGGCAAGGTTTGCTGCAGATTTCTTTATTTTAAATTCTGTGCACATTCAGAGGTTAAAATGTAACACTCAGGAATGCCATTTAATTATCTTTTTGCAAATGGACTTTCTACACAGCCTCAGGTCAGCCGTTCCTGAGGTTTAGTTTGTATTATTAGGATTTTGGTAACAAATAGTTGCCATTTAATGCGTGCTAAGGTAAACATACAGTACAGACCAAAGGTTTGGACACACCTTCTCATTCAAAGAGTTTTCTTTATTTTCATGACTATGAATATTGTAGCTTCCACACTGGGGGGAAAAAAAGGCATCAAAACTATGAATTAACACATGTGGAATTATTAACTGAACAAAAAAAGTGTGAAACAACTTGAAAATATGTTTTTATTCTAGGGTTTCTTCAAAGTAGCCACCTTTTGCTTTGATTACTGCTCCGCAAACTCTTGGCCCTTCTGTTGATGAGCTTCAAGAGGTTTTCTCCCTATTTTTTTTCACTTCACAGGGTGCCCTGTCAGTTTAATAAGTGGGATTTCAAGCCTTAAAAAATGGGGCTGGGACCATCAGTTTTTGTGTTGTGCAGGAGGTGGATACAGTACACAGCTGACAGTCCTACTGAATAGACTGTTAGAATTTGTATTATGGCAAAAAAACTTTAAAAAAATGAAGGTCACTCAGTCCCAACAATTTGTCAAAACTTTTAAAGTTTAACCCAAGTGCAGTCGCAAAAAAATCAAGCGCTACCAAAAAAACCTGGCCCCCTCACATGAGGACCCCCCTGGCCCAGGAAAAGGGAAGACCAAGGGTCACCTCTGCTGCGGGGGATAAGTTCATCCGAGTCGCCAGCCTCAGAAAAATTTCAGGTTTAACAGCAGCTCAGATTAGAGAACAGGTCAATGCCACACAGAGTTCTAGCAGCAGACATATCTCTAGAAAACTGTTAAAAAGGGAAGGACTCTGTGAATCAGGCCTTCATGGTAAAATAGCTGCTAGGAAACCAAATACTGAGGACAGGCAACAAGCAGAAAAAGACTTTTTTTAGGCTAAAGAACACAATGAATTTTGCTTTAGACCAGTGGAAATCTGTGCTTTGGTCTGATTGGGGTCCAAGTTTGAGATCTTTGGGTTCCAACCGCCGTGTCCCTTTTTGCAGCCCCCAGAAGAGGTGAAGGGGAATGGACTCTACATGCCTGGTTCCCACCGTGAAGCATGGAGGAGGAAGTGGATTGGGTTTTGGGGGGGTCCCTCGCCGGTGACACTGTTGGGGATTTATTTAAAATTGAACTAGGCATTTCCCGCCTTACACCCCCCCCCCCTGGCCCCCCCCCCCCAGCCCCCCCTTGCAAGGGGGGCATGCTATTCCCATCCGGTTTGGGGTTTAGTTGGACCAATCATTTTTTTTCAACAGGACAATACCCCAAACACAAAACCTCCAGGCTGTGTAAGGGTATTTGACCCCAAAAAGGGGGAAAGTGTTTGGGGTGCTGGCCTGGAACAGGCCAAATTTTAAAAACCCCTGGCCTCCCCAGTCCCCGGACCCCCCAAAACCCAATCGAGAATGGTTTGGGGGGGCAGCTGGACCGGCCCGAATTGGAAAGGGAAAAGGGGCCAACAAGTGCAAAGCATGTCTGGGAACTCCTTCAAGACTGTTGGAAAAACCATTTCAGGTGAGTAAACCTCTTAAAGCTCATCAACAGAATGCCCCCAAAGAGTTTGTGCGTAGCAGTAATCAAAGCAAAGGTGGCTACTTTGAAGAACCCCCAGGGAATATAAGAACCTTTTTTTTTCAGTTGTTTCACATTTTTTTTTTAGTATATAAAATTTCCACGTTTTGTTAATTCATAGTTTTGATGCCTTCAGTGTGAAGCTACAATTTTTCATAAGTCATGAAAATAAAGAAAACTCTTTGAAAGGAAGGGGGTGGCCAAATTTTTGGTCTGTAATGTATGTCTTTTGGAGTTTCTTCCCTTTGGTTGGTTTTTAAAAATTTCCCCCCTTAAGGCCCAAAACAAATTGTTTTTCCCGTCCACATTGATTTTTTGTACCACTATAAAAACTTACTGTACTTTCAAAAGGGCTAGTTTTTTTGCTAATGGTGAGTCAGCCTTTAGGAAGTAGCTTATTTTAGTCACATAAACAAAACTTTTAAAAGTTACACTTCAGCAATTGATATTCCCCCCAAACCTCACTTTTACTGAGAGGTTACTGAGATTTTGCCATTAAAGAATTCTACATTGCCACCCAATTACTGGTTTTTAACTGATGGGGCAGGACCTACTATAACCTGCATTATTATGAGCAGCATCCATGTAGAAGTGCTGTGGGAGAGACAGAAGTAGCAGACAAATACAGAAAACCAAGCCAGTTTCCCAAATCTGAGGCTCATTTGATGAAATCTTTGTATCTAGTGAAAGGAACTACAAACAAGAGCAAAACAAAAACAATATTGAAAAAAAAAACCTACTTACTGGATGGGCAACATGGCCTACCATGACTCGTGGTGCCTCCTAAATACATGTAGAGTTCCTACAAAGTTTAGAAAAGTCTGGAAAAATACAGTTTTAGATTAAAATATATCCCAGGGCCAGATGTATATGGACAAAAAGAAACTGAGTATGAAAAAATATTTGTATTTGTATGTCTTATGATCTAAATCAGCGGTGCCCAAGTCCAGTCATTGAGAGCTACTCTACTGCAACCTTTAGATTCATCCTTTCATTTCCAACACACCTGAATCAAATGACTGCCTCATTACCAGGCCCCCGCAGAGACAGGGAATTCAGACATGCGAGTACATGCATATTCTTATGATCAGTGAGTAAGCTTTAGCATACCAGATAAAAAACTAATTCCTGTTTTCCTATTTTCCAGTTACAGGATGATTTACTGTGACCAAGTATGTCTAGCCATGTTTCTTTCTTGTGGTCCAGCTGTACACTATTACAGAACAGCTCACAGCTGAACAGAGAAAGAAACAACTCTATAGTCATAATTGCTGTGTCCCATATATAAACAGGTTAAAAGTGTACTTGATACCCTTCCTGCCAGAGCAAAATCCATTTGGTGCCCAAATACACTTGTTGACTGGAGCTGTCCAATATTCATTAAACTGTCATTTTGAAACATTTTATGTGTGATGAAGAACCCATCAGCCTGTGATGTATTTTACTTTAACATATTTGTAGTTAATTCCTCTCTTGAACATATTTTGTGCTCTTTGTTTTAAACAAGCACAACTTGGACAAGTAAAACAACATCTAAAAATTTCCTTATGATGTCAAACTAAGACAGTGCAAGGTTTTTGTGACTTCGAATGACTAAGAAGCAATAGGGAGTTGGGTTGAATGAGAACAGTGGTCCTCTCTTTCCTTCCCCAGTTTCCATATACCAAAAGTGCCTTTTATATAAGCTCCATCAAAACAAGAGAAAACACAAACTCTCTTTGTGTTCATGAAAGTAAAGTCCCCTACTGTTGAGAGTTTGTTGGACATAGTGGACATTAACTCCCTATAATAAAAATGGGATCAATAAATCCAGATTGCCACCATAAGGGAAATTGGCCAAGTGCTTCATTGGCTGCAGCAATGGCAGACACTGAGCATAGGCCTTCCTTAAAGTCTAAGCTGTTCCAATTACTCTCTGATTGACTGGAGCTCCGGAACCAACCACATGATATGAGACTGTGATGATGAATACTGATACTGTTCAACCATGGAAGGGGAAAAATTTAAATCCCGTTCACAAAAAGATCCCATGCAAAAAATTTTTAGTGAGTTTAAAGGGTTTTTGGGGGTTTGGATTGTTTCCTTATTTTCTGCATGGCTGACAAACTGACCATAAAAGAATGTTGTTTAAAGAAATAAAAATGTATTGTTTGGCATTACTCTGAGGTGAAGAGTCCGATTTAGAGTATTTAATGCAAGAATAAAGAGAATTATTATAGATTCACCAATTGCATTTTCTTCCATTTAAAAATGCAATTTCAAACAACAGGGAATGTGTGGGAACGTCCCTTACTGTCATGACCAGCTGCACTCTAAACAGTATTCATCAGTAGGGCTGCAAGCGGAAATAACTCTCCATGTAATATAAAAGTAAAGGAGGATCAGATTTTGGTCTTGATCAAAGCTAAAAAAAAAAAAAACTCTAAAAATGATAAAAGCAAAATGATCCATGAGTCATATCAAAGGCTCAGAACATTTAAATTTTGTTAGCACAGCAAGAGGTGTGGGTTTTTTTAGCCTGAAGCTGTATGTGTTGACAAAATACCTGTTGCTTTTCAAAAAACAATGTTGTGCATAACATTTTCTGTTAAATTAAGAATATGATGAAAAAGGATATTTATTTTAGGAATTTAGGAAAGAGTAAATGGTGATACATTACGCATGGAAAAACTCTCAAGCATTATTTTTAAATACTTCTCAGTATCTCTGAAAATTGGGATATTATATAAGCCAACATGCAGAAAATGTTATGGTCTTTACAATCATGGAGATGACTGCTGAATTGACAGCAGACCATCAATGACATTCTCCACAAGCAGGGTAAGCCACAAAACGCAACTGCAAAAAAGCTGGGATGCCAGCTGCAGCTTAGAGTGTTATAACCATGCATATTAATGTAAAGTTAGTTGGACGGAAAAAGTTTGGTTGAAAAAGATGGGAAAGCAACAAGGCTAATCACGAGAGGGTTATGAAGCACAGTGCAATCAAGGGTTTGAGGGAGATCCACAAAGGTGGACTCTGACTGGAGTGGGAGTTTTAAGAGTCATTACACAAAGGCATATCTGGGACTACAAGTTTCTTTTGAAACTTTTGACCGGTAGTGTACCTTTTTAATTATTTTGTGTTTTCATTAGCTATAAACCATATACATCGAAACTAAGAAATGTTAAAATATAGGACTCTGTGTAATAAATCAATATAATATGAGTTAACCATGCATTCATCCATCCATTTTCTATACCTGCTTCTTCCATACTTGGACGCGGGGGAGCTAGTGCCTATCTCCAGCAGTCTACGGGCGAGAGGCAGGGTACATCCTGGACAGGTCGCCAGTTCATCACAGGGCAAGTTTAAACATTTGATTTGAATTATTGAAATAAATCAGCTTTTTAATTGTATTAAATTTTAAATTAACTTTAACTTTAAATTAATTCAATCAGTGCCGCCTTTAAATGGCACTGATTTTTGTTAAATATCAAAATCTTGGGCATCATTATAAGCATCATAAGAATACCAACACCGGTAGATAGCAAAAGATGTTTTGTAGCTAGAGTCAGTCCATGCAGTGGTGAAAACAAAAAGAACTGGAACAAAATCAGCATTAGTATTCGTTTTCCACTGGAACTAAGAAAACAAAATGTTTCCATTTGTCACAAATTGCATAGTGACGCAAAACAACTTTTAGAGTTCCGTGACCGTTTACCTGGTTTTGAAGTGTCCAGTGGTCCGGTTGCTGGTCAAACTGAAAATCTCTCAGTTCCAGTTACCATCTGAGTAATTGGTGCACCTCTACGTGTAATGTATTAAGGCAGACACCCAGCATATAATTTTGTAATGCTTAGAATGACATGAAATCCCTTAGCATATTTGGGATAGAACAGAAGTTAGAAGAACATATCAGATGCTGGTTGAGTCTGTCATGTGTTTGTGAGGATAGATTAACATAAAAAATCATCTGATGGCATTTGTCAATGCAGCTGATCAGAGGTAACACATCTGGAGCACAGCGCACATGTCATGTCTTAATTTTCCAACATAAATGAAAACTGAAAAGCTGTATTTAGGACAGACATGAGTTTATCTCATACTTTCTTTTGGTCTTTTTTGTTTTGTTTTGACTCACCCCTTGTTCACTCCAGTGTCCTCCTTTCCTCGCTTTTTGGTATCGAGTTGTTTATGCACTCATTTCACAATTGATAGTTGCTGCTGTGAAGTATGGGCTGGGCTTAATCCTTGCTGTTGCAAGAAGTTTTCTGAAAGCTTACAAGATGAAAGAACATTTTATTCCTTTTTTGTCATCCTCTTCACCAACTCATCATTTCAGAGTTGTCTCCACCCTCTCAACTTTGCTTGCTTCTTTTTGTTCTTTAGATATCATTTTTCTCATTCCTTTGTTCCTCTCCTTTAAGGTCTGTCCTCCTGATTTATTTTAGCTAATGGAACTATAGTGAGATCTTGAGTTGAGACATTTGTTTATCAAGGGTTTATCAAGGCAGAGCATGTTCCATTCTCCTGAACATTTACCATTCAGGTATGTATTATGCATGGCATCATTCCTTTCTTTTTTTAAACTTTAGGGGTTTTTTTTCCATGCAGGATCTCTAGTAGTAAACTTCTGAACTACTAAAAATTCAGAGACCCACAGAGTTTGCTCACATTGTCTGTCACTTACACTTTATGCCAAACATATAAGGCATCAAATTATCATAAAGCACATTATTTTTAGCAGACACACTTGTCTCTTTTTTTCTACAGCAGCTGATGCATTGCCCATTTCGTAAAGACATCTGCCACATGAGTTGCTACTATGTTTTTGTTTATTAATAATTGCTGGTGCTTCTCGTTGTACAGCTCCAGTCGTTGCTTCTGTTCAGTGTTTAGTCGCTGAAGCTGTGCATTGGAAGATCCTGCTTAGCTTTACTCCTGCCCACTGTTTTGCTATTGACAGTATTATTGCGAAAACTGAAAGGATTTAAAGTCACATGCGAAACAATTTTAATTGGAGTTTGGGCTTTGACTAGGCCACTCCAAAACCGTCCTCTTGTTGTTTTATTTTAGTATTGGCGGTTGTGCTTTGGATCAATGTCCTGCTCCATAACCAAAGTGCACTTGAGCTTAAAGTCACCAACTGATGACCATACATTTTCTTTCGGAGTCTTCTTGTTGAGAGCAGAATCCATGGTTCTGTCAGGTACAGCAAGTCAACCAGGTCCTGAAACAGCAGCGCAGCCCCAGACCATCACACTACCGCCAACATGTTTGACCATGGGTGTATACACACCTGCCACTTTTGGTCACTTTAAGTGGACCAGAGTTAATCCCTCCCTGGTCTGGACCTTTTGTACAGGTGTGAATTCACTCAAGCGAACTCTGGTCTGGACCAAACAACCGGACCGAGATCAACTTTTTGAGATGGTCTCCGTCCGCTTCCAAATTGCCTCTGGTGCAGTTTGCTTATGGTCTGAACACGAACCATCCTGACTACAGAGAACATTTGTCTATTTGGGCTGAACAAGCCACCGTAGCCAGTAGCAAGGGTGTATGTTGTACTGAAATCATGCCTGATCCATTGTATGGCAGTTAGCAATGCTGCTACCATCCTTCAGCCTTCAGAACACATTCGTCGATGTGCAAAATCTGTGCTAAATGAGCTGCTCTTGACTCTCACAATGATATTGCAGCTGTAATAACGACACAAATATGCAAAACAGAGATGCTGAACACAACAGGTGTTTTCCTCCATTTCCAGGTCTGTGCTCTGTTCCGCCCCCGTCATTTCTATACAATGGGAGCAATAATCCTCACCCATGTGGCTTTGTTCACAAATTGGTTCTCTTGCAAAATGTAAAATGTGAAACCAAACCGCATCAAGCAAAAAAAAAAATAAAGTCTGCTTTTGGTCCAGACCAAATAAGCAGACCAAAGGAATTTCCTGATGTGAGTACACCCTATCTTTCTCTGAGGTGCTTTGTTAGATTCGCACCAGTTGTAACAGGATGCACACCTTTCTTAAGGTTTCACATTTGTTTCATTAGTCCAGAGAATATTTTTCCAAAAGTCTTGGGGATCATTAGGATCTTTTTTTTCTCCATTTGCAGATAAAAGCTTTCAAACTGTTCCCATTGCTTTGGGATTTCAACAAACCACATTGCTTTGGGATTGTTGAAATCTGAAAGCAATGGAAATTGTTTTTTTTTTTTTTAGCTTTTCCAGACTGGTAGATGTCAATGACTTTATTTATTATCATTATTTCTTAACTTCTTTAGATTGGGGCATGGTGTTTTGCATTTTAATATGTTTTGGTCTAATTCCCGGTTCCATTTAAGTGATTTCTTGATTCTGCTGGTCTGACAGGTCAGGCTTGGGTGTGGCTCGTGAAATTGAACCTAAAATGTAGTTAATGACATTTGATTTATGATTTACCAAGTGGATAATTACTTTTTCTTATGGGGCCAGGTGAATTTGGATTCACTTTCATAGTATCCGATTGCTTTTAAAAATTAATACCCCTATCTTGTTATTTAGAATCTATTGTGCGTTTTTGTGGCATATGAAGAGACGCAGCCTTACAAGGCAATGCAATTCCAGCATAGTCTTTATTAGGTAAAGTGATGTCTAGCTAAGTGGCCACATTTGGAATGTTAAAGACTCAGTGGCATGACCATTACAACTCATTCACAGTATAAACATCACAAAGGAATTCATGGAAATGCCATCTAACTCTTAAATCAATGACTCAGTGATAACAATTGTTAATGTCATCTTATGCTATACAAACATTCTGCCTGAGTGTTGAGGGTTGAATGTGTCAGTGTTATATTGCAGTTGAACAAGAGCAGAATTAATAAAATATATTCAACTAAAATCTCCAAGCATTGAATCACGAATTCTCATGTACAGTGAGGCCAAAAAAACAAAAAGAACATCTATCCAACAGTCGGGCGCTGAGGCATTCTGTTATTTCTTCATCAACGGACTTTTGGCATGAATTGAAGGAGGAATCTTCCTCCTACTCTGGATTTTTTTTTTCTTAGTTTATGGCGGTGCATCCACATCGAAGCCCGTGTCCTGAAAGGTTTGTTTTGCATCTTTGGATGAAATTGGGTATACTTTAATTCATAAAGAAATTAAAGTTGCTTTTGACCTATTTTTGATTTGATTCAGTTTTCAATTTAATGATTATATTATTTGATTATACAATTTATGACTGTCCTTTCCTATGAGATTTGCATTTTGTCCAGCTGGACCCATGGAATCCCTTTCCCAATGCAGGGCTCCATGACAGACCTTTAATAAAATTGTGTCAGTAACCATTAACAGCCTACATGAAAACAATGTTTTTAATAAGTAAAGTTCTGGAAGCAAAATGACTGAGGAACCCATAGTCAAAACATACCATTGCATTTGCAACTTAACTTCCAGACCAGCTTTCTATTGATAGACCAGGCCAAAGGTGTTTAATGATAGACACAGTGCCGTCAACCAAACCCCTCTTTATAGTAAGGTATTTTAACGTAAATTGTTGGACTTGTGCAACCCCCCTCTATTGCGGTCCCGGGTAACTGCTCATATAGCTCAAGTAAATTACCACTGATCTCCATAATGAAACAAGATGGTGTCAGCATCATGCTGTGAGGATGTTATTGCTCAGCAGGGTCAGGAAAGCTGATCAGGGTTGATGGGAAGATGGGTGGAACTTAAAACAAGGCTGTTCTGGAAGAAAAGCTGCTAGAGGCTGCAAAAGGTTTGAGACGGTGAAGGAGGTTCCTTTAGGACACCATAGCAGCATATTCCCATAAGAATGAATCCAGTCAAACTCATCTTCATAGCAAAGTATTTTAGAGTTTATGGTATCTTTTCAACAACTTAAGCTACTTTCAAAATCAGTACTGCAAGATCTACAACTTCAAAATGACTGAAAACCAATGTCATATTTTCCCAATATGTTCCTCCGAAACTGAAGGAATGACTTTAAAGTAATCCTCTAACAAACTCGTATAAGATGAAACTCTTGGTAAGATGTTGACCAAGTAAACATTTCACTATATGTAATCATCCAGTTTTTTAGCTTTTTCAACCAAGGTCCTTGTTTGTTGATGTTAGTGCATTTGGCTCATACTTCTGTAGATTACTTTTTGATATGGTACTTTAAATTGTGGGACTAATTACTTTGAAGAAAAAAAAAAATATTTAGAGTTTTCATAATCACCACAGTGCTTAATCTCTTTGTTTTTCTCTCTTTTATTTTCCTATGTGCCACCCACTGGGAATGGTTACAAATAAAGGTAAGAGCCTTTTTTACTGTTTTTATTCATGCATGTATTGTATTGTGTCAGATTTTTCCAAGACACACTGAGGTCTTAGACATTTCTGGATAATTATCTTACTTAAGCTGCTAACAAAAACTCACACATTAGAAAGCATGCCGACAGATTGTGGCATACATAGAAAAAAGAGAACATTAATAAAAATTTGGATAAGGAATGGGCTTTTCTCCCTGTTCTATTTCAATATATCCTTTATGCCTAGATAATTTGATATAACGCTCTATTATCTAAAGGCATTAGATAACTTACTTTTCTTAGTTGGAAACTGTAGATACATTTTTTTCTGATCGTCACATATTTGGCTTTGTGTTCTAAAGAACTCCACTGAACTTTTGTTGAATTGTGATTTGTGAGTGAGATTTTTGGGTATGCAAAAGATGGAGGGGCTGGGATCTGTCAAACCCTATCAAAGGAAATTATGTATGAATTTGGGAGTTTTCTTTTAACTACAGAGACACAGGGGCAGTTTCCTCCGTACCCTTAAGAAGCTTAAAGGTTTCTTGTGTGCTGGCACTGCTGTTTACAGTTACTCATGTCAACTTCACCAAATATGTTAATGGCTAACAAAAGATGCTGAAGACAATTTAAAATTTCAACTCCCTAAACATTTTTTTTTATTTTTGAAAATTATACTAAAAAACAGCTCAGAGCAATAAGGCAGAAAAAAATATTTTGAAATCTGTAAATATCTGCAGATTAGAACTTTACCAAAACTGGAGATCAGAAATCAGCCAAAAACAACTGATCAGTATGAAATTTAGAAATCAAAATATGCAGAACCCTAAATAAGGGAAAAATGGCCAATTCCAATTACTCGTTGATCGACTGCAGAATTTCTATAATGGATATTATCAATATGTGATTTAAAGCAGTTTTAAAGCTGCAGCAGGTAACTTTTGCTAAAATGCATTTTTACATATTTGTTATAACTTTCACTATGTCCTGACACTACAATATAAAACAGGTGATCTGTGAGAAAAATCAAGCTCCTCCCAGTGGTCCTACTGCCTTTTGCAGCAATACACCGCTCCCAGTCAGAAACAACCAATCAGAGCTGTCGTTCAAGCTAAAGATTGCTGGTGTGGTGCAGCTGTGCTTATCTTATGCTCAGGTCATAGTGACTGTAAAGCGTATTATTGATGTCTTGTCCCTACCAGTGAATGTGCCATAGCTGTTTATCCGCTGTCCTCGCATTCACGGCTCTGCTGTGGGGAAGGAGTTGTGGAGGCAGGTCTGTAGCATAGCACAGAACAAGGGGGAGAGATCTGTAAGGTGTGCTTCCTCAGATTTTCAGGGTAATTCCATGTTTTCCAAGAACTCCCTATTGCAGCCCTAATAGAGATTGCATTTTTTTTAATGCTGGCCACTTCTTTAGGCAAGCCTAAGCATCCGAATGTTGAAAAAAATGGATTTCAGTGACTTTGAATGTGGCATGGTTGCTGGTGCTAGATGGGTTGGTCTAACTGTCTCAGAAACAGTTAATCTACTTTGATTTTCAACACACAACCTTCTCTTAGATCTAGATAGAAAGTCCAAAAAAGAGAAAATATTGAGTAAGCAGCATTTGTGATGCAAAACATTTTCCTTGTTGATGTCATAGGAGAATGACTAGACTGGTTCGAGACAGTAAAAAGGCAACAGTAGTCCAAAAGATAATCCAAAAGAGCACCATTGGGAAGTGGTGTAGAATCACATCATGTATGTGCAGCCGACAGTTCTGAGGCAATGCCATCATATCAATATCGACCAAGCTATCTGAGGAATGTTTCTGACATTTCTGAATCTAAGCCACAAAAAATTACAGTAGTTCTAGAGTCAAAAGGGGGTCTTTCTCAATGTCATCTCAAGGAATTCCATATTTTCTCATGCCTTCTTGTAGGTAAATCAAGTAGATGGTCAGCCAGTAAGGACAAGTCCCCACCTCACCCAATACAGACAAGGACAATCTGTCATTGTGCTGCCAGAGACAATAAGTCACTCTGGCACAATAAGAGAAGGGTCCTCTGCTCTCTTTAAGGAATCCCATATGGGGAAAACAGCATTTCTAATGACCACCCCTGTTCCTATTACTGCTGTGATTACGAGCCATTTGTTTGCTTTATCATGGCCCTAAACCTCAAGAGATTTAATGAGAGCTGGGATGTAAAACTGTCTCCCTCAAGGATGGGAAGGTCACAGGAACTGGTTGATGTGGCACAAAGGGTGTTGAATTTGTGAGTGTTGAAGGACTTTCAGCATTATTCATGGCTTCTGCGGAGCTGACAATGCAAGTTAGGTTTTATAGAAGAAAACATGGATGAATATAAGTTTTAGATGTGGGAACTTTGGTCATGCCTTGCAGCAAGAAGGTCCTGGGTTTGATTCCCGGTCGGGGGTTTTTCTCCATGGAGTTTGTATGTTCTCCCCGTGCATGCGTGGGTTCTCACCAGGTACTCCGGCTTCCTCCCACAGTCCAAAGACATGCCTGTTAGGTTAATTGGTCACTCTAAATTGCCCTTAGTTGTATGAATGAGTGTGTGCATGGCTGTTTGTGTGTCGCCCTGCGATGGACAGGCGACCAGTCCAGGGTGTACCCTGCCTCTCGCCCATAGACTGCTGGAGATAGGCACCAGCTCCCCCGCGACCCACTATGGAATAAGCGGTAGAAAATGACTGACTGACTGACTTTGGTCATAATGAAGAGGTTTGGGTAAAGTGGTTTGAAAAAAAAAAATGTTTATGATGAAGAAAGGGTTGATCATACAGTCCCAAACTTCTGAATATGGTAGAATGAGTTGTTTTGTTGTGGTTGTCTAGGGTGTATTCGCGTAATTGCTCTCATTACAGTGCCATCATGACTTGTATTGTTATTGTGTCTGACTGCAACAGTTGCCATTTCCCCCTTCATCTTTCGCTGCAGTCTCCATGGGCTTCATTATCAATAATTAAGAAATGGCAGGCATACGTGTCTGATGAGATGCACTCGCACAACCACATATACAAATGCACAAAGTACCAGAGCAATGGCAGGAGGTTTGGGAGGCCCTCATGTCGCTATGCTCTTCATTAACCTTTCAGTAAGACTTGGCAGCAGCTGGTGATATGCAGTAAATAATGAGTGAGATAGAGCCGAAGCAAGAATTTGTGTTTGAGTTATTAATGCCTGTTTGGTCACACTAACCTCCATTTAAAAAAAAAAAAGCCTTATAGTTCTTACTAATCATGTATAAGGAATACAATTCCAATTAAATATATTATTTTAAAAGGCTAAATCTCATTACCCCCAAAAACTATTACTAACCCTGTTCCCTGTACTTATTTTGAAGATATAAAGGGTAGAAGATTAAATACTTCACGGTAGTGTTGGACACTTCCGTAAGAAGATGATGCATCATTGGTAGGCCAGGAAAGGTTACGGGTTTCAAGAAATACAGACAGCTTCAAAAGTCAGTGTATGTTGTATGTTTACCAAATACAAGTCTAACTAAATGATACGGCTGAAAAGGCTGAATCCGATTAATCCAAAAAAAAAAAAAAAAAACTCTGTCCTTGTATGTAATTTGAAGTTTCAGAGAGTGGACGTTTATATATTCCACTACAAAATGGGATACTACTCCAAGAAGGTGATAAGCCATTGGTAGCATTGGACTGGTTACAGGTATCAAGGTAAACACACGTTTTAAAAAGTCATACTTTCAAAAAGGTTATGAAAAAGTTACCATTCCTTTGGTTGAAATAAATGTTTTTGAGACGTTAAAGACAGTGCTGTAGTGACTTGAATTTCCCCTGGTGCTGTGAGCATAGAATAATGAATTGCTGCCTTTCTCTAACCTGTTTCATGGTCACTGCCGTTCAGCTGGCCGAGAAAAGGCTTTTACACTTCACATGTTAATGGGACAGATAAACCTGCTTGGACAGATAAACCTGCTTGGAATATTTTCAGATGGTCTTGGTGACTGGTGACCGGCCAGCTGGCATACCTAGTTGTGATAACAACACCGCTTTTTAATTCAGAAGTTCCACAAATGCAGTTAGCAATTTGGAGTAGAAAAGTTAGCAATTTGGGTAGAAAACTCTAATGTTCTCCTCAATTAGTATGTTTACTTAAAAACACTACATTAAGCAGGTGTTAAATTTTAATATATACATATCTATCTATCTATCTATCTATCTATATATATATATATATATATATATATATATATATATATATATATATATTTCAATTCAGTTTATTTTATATAGCGCCAATTCACAACACATGTCGTCTCAAGGCACTTCACAAAAGTCAGGTACATGCATTACAATTAATCCAAATCATTGAACAGTGCAGTCAGATTCTGTTATTTATTCAAATTGGATAAAAAGTTTGTCTATCTAAGGAAACCCAGCAGATTGCATCCAGTCAGTGACTTGCAGCGTTCACTCCTCCTGGATGAGCATGTAGAGACAGTGGACAGTCACTGGCGTTGACTTTGCAGCAATCCCTCATACTGAGCATGCATGTAGCGACAGTGGAGAGGAAAAACTCCCTTTTAACAGGAAGAAACCTCCAGCAGAACCAGGCTCAGTGTGAGCGGCCATCTGCCACGACCGACTGGGGGTTAGAGAGAACAGAGCAGAGACACAAAGAGAACAAAGAAGCACTGATCCAGGAGTCCTTTCTATGGGAAGGGAAAGGTAAATGTTAATGGATGTAGCTCCTTTAGTCGTTTCACCTAGAAAGAAAGAACAGATAAACTCTGAGCCAGTTTTCAATGTTAGAGTCTGAATATATATATATATATATATATATATATATATATATATATAATATAAAACTAATATATAAAACTATCAACAAAATAAAAGTTAGAGATCATATTACAACAGTAGTATTAAATATATTTACTTTAAAAGCAGTTGGAGTATTTGTTGCTTTTCTGCTTTAAATAAATGCAACAGTATCATCTGAAACAGTTTTCTTCTGTCAATAGAATAAAACCATTGATGACTATGCCAGGTCATTGGTTGTTATTATTGTGGACAATTCACCCCAAAAACCTCCAGTGTCACAAGAAGATATGTGCACTGCACGTGTACTCATCATATCTCTTCAGTCCTTTATGGACATCATCAATTTTTAAAAGGTTCTAGACAACGGAGGGATGAGTGAGGCCACTCAGCTTTGGTGGTTGATACGGGAGCGGTCTAAAGCTTCACAGACTTGTAAAATTTCCGGACTTTCCCAGGTTTTATATAAATTGCTAGTGCTAGAGATGATGCTCTACTAGAGGAACTCTGAATTGTAATTTTCTAGTTTTTATGTATTGTCTGGAACACCTTGTTCTATAAACTTCTCAATGAACCATCCCGTCTGGCTCCTCTGCCCTCTCATTTAAATTACTAATTGATTGTTGGCCAAGAGCACGGCCACAGAGCCAGCATATCAATTATTAAGATGCATTAATAGATTATGTGGATAAATGTGAAGGGCATTTAACTTCTGTAACCCATGAAAAGTGGAATCAATTATGGAGTACCTCCACTGACCACTAAAAAATGTTCAAGCTATTTTCATAAGGGCTACTACTCTCTGCTTAATATGGTGTACAGTGATATAAAAAATCCATCCATTCATTTTCTATACCCACTTAATCCCAAAGATTTTAATGGGGGCCTAGTACCTATCCACACACTTAATTTTTTTTTCAGTTGCAAGTGTCTGGCAGTCCACTGAAGTGAATACCAGGTAGGTAAATGAAGGAGTTCGGAGTATGCCGTGTTAGATCATCTGCCCTTAGATGCTGGCAGTATATTTGTGACTACTCTGTTGTTGATAAACCTATTTAGACCAAACAGTTTTACCCTGGTGCAATAGCAATGCAAATATTGTTTATTAAATATTATGCTGACTCATTCTTCCCATGCAAGCAGTACATATGTAAGTGCAGCGTTGTTCCACTTAGTAAATATGTGTAGAAAAACCTTTTCTAGACTAATTTCTAGACTCCCTGTTTTTCCCTGGTGTATAAATTTCCTTTGACACCTTTTAAAGCTTATTTTGAGATTTTTGTAGCCATTCTTTTAAATGGGAAAGATGGGAGAACAGGCCATTCAAGTAAGGCAGTGTTTTGATCTATATAAATATGAAAATGGATAACAGAATAAAAGCCTCTCACCTTGGCTTGCCCTTATTAATCATCACATATTTTTTTGAAAAGTTAAAAACAAGTGAAACTGTGACAACCAAGGCTGAACGTGGACACGTATCTATCTTGACCCCATACACAGTTAGGAAGATGGCAAGTGAGTTAAGAAAAAACCTTTAAAGATCAGTTACCAATGTTACCAAGTCTTTTTTTTTTGTACCGTGGCAGAGTAGCCCTCAGAATTGTTGTCTGAGTGCCAAGAAAAAGCCCAACAGATTTACTTTCACAAGTGGAGCATTACAGGTAACGCTTTAAAGCTCTGATTGATATTTATAAAAGAAACTTTATTATAAACTGCTCTGGGATTATTTCAATTGTAATGGACACAGAGACAGAAACAAAAAGAACAAAAATAAGAAGCATGAAAGAGAGAGAGGTGGGGCAAACAGGAAAAAGGGAGAGAAGGAGAAAAGAATGGAGGAGAGAAAGAAGGATAAAGAGATTATAACATAACACCTTGCCTGCTTCTACACCTGCAGAAATATTCATATTAACAGATTTTTTTATCAAAAAGTGCACGGTACTTATGAATGCAAGATGTATTTAGTGGTAAATGTGGCTCAATATAGAACATTTGTGTATCTGTTAACACTTGTGGATACAAGGTTTCTCCATAAAAATAAGCAATAGTGAGTGTGAGGAGCCACAGACCTGCCTTCCTGGACCTGGGACAGATACGGAGGAGATCTGAGCCATAGACATCTAAAGGCCCCTTAGAGCACAGAAACCCCAGGAGAACCATCGCCGGGACCACCACAACCCCCCCAGACAAGAGCAAGGGTAGAGTCGCAGGGGAACCACCCAGCAGCCACAATGCAGAAGCCCTAGGGAGCTGCAGCAAAGAGCACATAGGCCCCGCTGGCAGCCCTCGCCCGAGCAGATCCAGCCATGGACCCAGAGAGCCCAGGGGTCCAGGCCCCAGCAAACAGCCACTGGGAGTGGGCCGGCACACACCAAAGCACCAGCCCCGGTCACCGAGAAACACAAGTACACCAGTGGGCAGAGACACCAACCACCAGCAGGTAGTATGGCGGGGAGGAAATAGGCCCCACATTTGAGGGGGGGCCTTAACCGATCCAGAACAGGTAGCATTCCAAGACCTAACCTGACACATAAAAACACTCACACCCACGCACCCAACGTTAAGACAAACAACAATGGACGTTGTACACTCCCTCACACACCACCATACATACTCTGTACTCCCAGATCCAGGTGCCAATACCCCATAGGGGCAACCAGTCCCCGGACCCAGGAGGTGGTCCCCTTCGCTCCGGGGGTAAAGACAGGAAGACCGCCCCGGCACCAGCCCAGACTAGTGCCGGTACCGCCCAAACCCAAGCAACCCCGGCCCAGAACCCGACACCCCACTCCAACCCCAGTCTCCAACGACCTCCATCCTCGTTCGGAGAGGGGGCCATGTACAAAAGAGGGGTCTAAATGGTCCAAACTAGCCCACCAACCAGAGCTGCCATGAATCACCTCCCCACATGGGCACACCCCCACAGGTGAGCTCCATCCCTGAAAAGCCAACGAAGCCACGCTGCCAAGCCCACCCAACCAGAAGGCCCGCTCCCTCTCCTGGCCTCTGACCCCAGACAGCGAACGTAGGTGTGAAAAGACCCCAAGCCTCCGTCTGCTCAAATTTGGTGTTGATGCATGTTGTCCCTCCAAAACCCCCCAACACTCACACACACACACCCAGAACCCTTAATGTCTACATGCAACTTAACCCTTAGAGGTGAGTGCATGCACCAGATGTTAGGTTAATAAAATACACTCCCTCTTGATGCCATTGAGCACGCCCACCCCCAAGGCCCTACATGTGAATGTCATGAAAATGTTATAAGTGAGAGTGCCTAAGTTGTACAATAAAATTGGGGCACAGGCAGCCATGGGACCGCAGAGATGGAAAACTCTAATGACGCACCCACACCCCAAGGCCTTACACGAGTGGTAGTGTGATGGAGTGGGTGGAGAGAACTGTCCAGGGAGGGGGAGGGAAGAACTGGGAGCAAAATGCTTTCCCAGGGAGCCAGCTCCCTGGCTGACCCAAATAGGCACCCCTGTTTGCCGAGTTCCAACAATGGAAGGAGGCATAGGTACATCCACCGGACCAAAGGCTATGGACAGGCAACAAGCCCTGAGAACGACCGGAAACACACCCCACCACCCCCCACCCCCAGCTCACCCACCACCCCCACCCCCCAGAACCGCCCAAACCCCCGACATTCAGTCCTACGACTGAAGAAGCCACAACCCCCAACAGATAGGAGCCAGCCGGAAGCAGGCACAGCAACAACCAAGAGTGCTGACCCACTCCAAAAAAAAGAGCAGACCAGCTGGCCCAGTGACACCAGAATACGCCACACAAAGGAGGGCACATCACCAACATGCCCAACCACCCCTAGGTTAACAAGTCTTAATAACAACAGTTAGACACTATTTACATGCCAAACAGTTTGACATGTAGATTGAAGAAGCTTTTTCTGTACTATGATGACACGCATAAAGAAACTACTGGGACTTTAATTGTAATATATTATTTGCTTACTTCTTTACTTGACAGTGTGCTCATGAAATAAAATCCCGGTGACATCTGCCAAAAAACCAAAGACAATTTGTCCATGGGTCTTTCAGCTCTATTACGATCCAAAACGTATAGCAAAATTAACACAGAAATCATTCATCAGATACAAATTTACCTTCTACCATGGCCAACTCTCTCCCAAATAAAGATCCTTTAGAAAACCTATGGAGTGAGCCTAATTTAATGAAGGACTTTAGAGTCTTTAGAGACTGGGCAATCTAGAGATATTGTGCAAAAATAAATAGTCAAGGATTTTTCACAACACTGAAGAATTATGTAGTAGAAGACAAAAAACTAAAACAAAACAAATCTTATTACACATCTGTACCAGATGTACTAACACTTTTAGAGGTGCCATAGTAGTCCTACAGTTAACCCTGATAGCATCCCAAATAAAAGCTTTGCTTCAAAAATTCTGCTGCTTCAAAACCTTCAAATAATATAATCAAATGGACCAAATTAAGTACCATTTGAAATTGTTGAGTGGCACTAATTATGCTGTGCATCACAAAGTGACATTCCACAAGTAAAAAGTGCCACTGAACATACAGTACTTATGAATTTATTGACCATGGGAAACCTACAAAGTGAGTAAAATGCTGGAAATATTATCATCTGTTGTAGGTATAGGAAAGTAGGCGTCCGTCTTATGACAAATGACATGTCAGTCAGCTCACCAGCGCATTGATTGGACGGCCTCTTGCTTGATTTATGCCTGCCATTCCTCTCCCATTTAAAGGGGGTGGTGTCAGAAAATGACAGAGTTATGTGCTAGTCCTCTAGATGATTGGTGACCCCAAGGTGGGCTCTTTACCCGCACTCCACTCTTTCCCCTTGGAAAAAATTTGCACAGGAAGAGGTTGGCTTTGATATGAAATTATGGAGAAAGACACACAGGGTTGAACTTTAGAGCGAAAACAGTACGGATATAATAACTCTCTCAACTCTGATTAGGATGAGACTTCTACTTGCCTTTCCATTCCTTGATTAAATCTTACATTTTCAAAATGGCCCCAATGGCATTAAGATTCTGAGGTACACAATCAAATAAAAGTTTTCAATTTTTCCGAAATGATTGCTGTATTGAACCTGGCAATAATGGCCATCTGCGACTGTGTGTTTGCAAGTCTCTTACAAAATGAAAGACATAAATAAAATTATCCAATACCCAATACAAAGGAAGAGCGCTACACCACCTGCCACTTTCTATCTGACTCTTCTCCTTCAGTTGCTCAACTGACATGAATAAACCAGGAGATTGAATCCTAATAAACATTTCCTTCTATTGCAGTAATCAGCACTCCTTCCCATACAAACAAAAATTGGATGATGCTTTTCTTTTTTTTCCTTCACTCTATCCATTTTGTTTCAGGCAGTGAGGAGCAGTCAAAGCTGTGAGGTTTGGCAAAGTGAGAAAGACAGAGAATTAGATCCATCTGGCAGATGCTTCCTGTAATTCAGTGGGTGATGGAGAGAGCTGATATGTAAATTTGTTTTCTGGTTAAGACAGTGGATGCTAGTGAGCCCTGCCTTGGTACCCGGAAAGAGGGTGACTTTCTATTTGGGAATATAGGGTATTGAATTCAAAAAAAGAATATCAAGCACAATGGGAAAAATGTCTAGTGAAGATTTTACACTACATGTAGAACCATGAACAAAGGTGTATTAATCTGGTGTTGATTGTGATCTATGATAAATATTTGATGTTTTTGTGAACTCATACTAAGGTAGAGTTGCCGCCAAACAGGAATTGTAAAAGTTATGTGAGGTGGAAAGCGCAAGTGCAGAAACATAAACCTTTGCAAAAAAACATGGGTTTCTTTGGCAGCTGTTACAGGGAAACACTGAGAATTTCATCTATGCATATGGGTTCAAGTTCATTTACAGGTACCAGTACTTTTTGGCCCAAAAACATAGGCAGACAAGAACCTATGTTTAAAGATGTTCATGAGTCAGTTGTTATGTAAAAATTTTTAAGGTTCTGTCTGTAATGTTTTATTCTCTATGTATTTGATGACATTTCACATTCCAGATGTTCTGCCCTGTTTAACTTATTAATGCATGAATAATGATGGCTGGATTTTATTTTTTTCTGTCATACTGGTGGTGGCACTTTATATGTGTTTCGTAATTTATAGCAAAAACATTTTACATTTTATTTTGTGGTATGCACAAAATGAAGGTAGTTTTTTAAAAATATTTTCGAAAAAAAATATTTTTTGATAGATTGAATAATAGGAAAAAAGCTGTTAGTGGAAACCCTACTGAGTATGCTATTACGCATGTTAACATGCTAACGCTAGAGTTGTAAGCCATTCTAAAGTGATGTTTGAAACCCCAGCTTTTATTTTTCATCCATTAAGGTCATATAGTGGACTACAAATCTGTCAGATGATGCAATGTTCCTAGCAATGTACTCTACATCAGTCAACATTATTAGAATTACAATGAATATTAAACTAATAATAGGATTCAAGGATTCCTTGTAAATTATAACATACAAAATGAGCTCTGCATTTTGAATTATCTCTTGACAACCAATAACTCTCAAAGCAGTTTTTGGTTATGCAATATTTGATATGTTTTATTTGGGTAATATTCATAATTCCAATTTACAATTTTTACAATTTATGATTAACAATAGAACTGATATGTTTCCAGCTAGAGTCGATGCTTGTGTAAGTATATATAAGAAGGGGCAACATACATCGGTGGCGTGAAACACCATCAAATAAAAGGGCTCTTATTATTTTCTGATAAACAATCCACACACAAGACTTTCTTTCAGTGACAGAAACTCCAAGGTGCAGCTCTCCAATGGGAGCTGATGTGCGTCACTTGATGAGAAGCACTGCCGATATGTGTTCCCCAAAGGAACACACATTGGCAGGTGTATTTTGCAGATGTTTACTAGGAATACTTGGCACTAGGTTACACTGTGCCAAGCTATTCAAAAAGTTTTTAAAATGTAAAACAGTATTTAAACATCTATGTAGTGAACACGATATAGAGTGAATAAGCAAGTGAACACAGCCTAAGATTCTTCAGCTAAGACCATGTTTGCAACCATTGTTATGATTTAGCATTTGAGAAACAGCTTTGGTGATTAGTAGATCAAATTATATCTTTAATTTTCTAGTTGTCGGACCTTGTGATGCTGTTGTTGTCAACACCTGATGAACTAATTTAATGAAGGTTAAGCTCTAGATTAATAATGGAAACGTTATTAAAAGCGCCAGATAATGGATATATGATATTTACACATTTGCATTATGAATCTCTAATATTTACTCTATTTAAAGAGCTAAAGTACTGATTCCAGAAATGATGTCCGGTACAAAACACACCTAGAGCTTGAATATCTGTTTCATATTAAATCCATGGCTCTTTAATAATGCATATACAAAGACACTGCTACAATGTATGTTTTGGTTGACCACAGCTGTAAGAAAAAAAAACAAAAAACTATTTGTAACAAACATTTGGTTTACATAAGAAAAAATATTGGATCTCTAAAAACTACTGTGTTTATTGAGAACACTCTACAACACTGGGGTGATAAGGTCCACACAAGATAATGAGCAAGCTTTGGCTGCTGATGCAAAGCTTTTAAGCTCTTTTGTATCTTTGTGAAAAGTGAAAACCACTCTGGTTTTTGACTTTTAAATAGGCACTGTGTGACTAAGCCACTATGTCCTGAGGTGTACACTTTAGCTGCCCAATCAGCCATGTCAACTTTGTACTTTAATCTAATTAACAGCATGCAGGCTGCAGTGTTTCACTGTCCCCGCTGTTATTAGTCTTTTTCTAAGTCTTGACTACATGGACACTTGATCTACAAGTGTTTGGTAACCTAGCAGGAGCTCCATTTTTACTGCCAGTGACAAGAGCCTGTCATCCGTATGAGTTCAGCTGACATGGATTTGGCTGTATACAAAATAATCCCACAGACATATGGAGCTGCACAAAATGTCCTCACCTTCATTAGCTGAACTTTGTGATCCCAGGTTTAATGAGAAATGAGAGAGACCAAAACAAATCCAATAAGTCCTACTCAGCAATTTGAATCAACTTTCTTGCCTCTGGCCCTTATTTTTTCCTGCTCTTTCCCTTTTTGGCTAATGTGATTTATGCAAATAGAAATTGGAAATAGCATATCAATATCATCTCATTTTTTCATTCAGGATATGCACTTTCACTTCTGTCTGTCATGTTAAATAGGGTACTGTAGAGGCTTTTGGTTTTAGATTTTGGAGGATGAAATGGTAGCTCTGAAGAGCGTCAACGAGATCTTCAATTTCTGTAGAAAAAAAAAATTACAATTCTGGCCATACTGGATGATTTTAGTGGGAATTTTCGGAAAAGACAGATTGCAATAACTAAGTATTACTCATTATTGTGATCTTAACCCAGAAATTATATTGAAAGGAAATTCCTCTTAAATTCTGTGCATGTGGTCCTTTGTGTGTTCTTTCAGTGAAAGGGATAAAAACAGGCTAAACATTTTAGTATTCAGTTCTGAGGTCTAACATACAATGGCTCTCAAAAATCGAGTTTTGACGAAAATTCAAACTGAAAGACTCACCTCCACCCCTCGGCCGTCCTATGACTCCACCATGCGTCTCTCCTCTTTCCAATCAGCATCAGATCCGCATGTGTCTTTAATCAATCATCCTCCGAGGCTTCGCTTTTAAGAACCTCCAATCATAGATTCCCTGCTCTTCAGCTAAGCTTCGACCCTCCTCTGCCCCACCTACATCATCTCAATTCCATACTCCTCCTGGCTCCCTCATCTTCTTAGGCCTTCACTCCACCACCAGTATCGGAGGGAGGGAACACTCATATAAATCTAAGCCTAGGACGTTCATTCCAGCTCATGTCATTCTCAGCATTCATGTCTTCCTCCAGAGTCCGAGCGCCAAAGATATTAACTTTTATCAATAAACTTCTCTAATCGCCATCTTTGTGTTTCTTATTGTTAGTCTTTACAGGTTGAAATAGTGTAGACACCCTTTGTTAAAATGCCAAATTTTTGTGATGTATAAAATGAGGCCATGATATATAATTCCAGAAGAATGTCCTCATATCTACTTTAGTAATGTGGCGTTCACAAACGATCCGATTCTTTTGAACAGCTCTTTACCTTGAATGATAGGATGCGAGTCTAAGTCAGTGAGAGCCGTTGTTAGTCTTTTACTATTTTGCTTGCTTGTAATGCTCTGGATGTACTGCATTCACTACTTTTTTCAGTTTAACTTAATTTTAAATTATATATTTATTACTTAGGTGACTAAAAACAGAAACAGAAAGCAGGGGAAGGTATGAGCATACAGTGTGCATGCTCATTGCTCACTGCTCACTGCTTGGTTTTGTCACTTGTCATTGCGGCAGACATGTTTGTGGCATTGTGTGCGACTTGGCTTCAACACTGATGCAGACTAAATGCAGTCGTAGAGAGAAGGAAGGCGAAACTTGTCGTTTTCAATGCAAATTTCCCAGATGATAACAAGGTGAAACAGAAGAAACCTCAAAGCAAGATACAGGGCTGTCTGTTTCAGGGCAATTTTTTGTTTGGATTTTTCCACACTTTATTTGGTTAATGTTTACAGTTAAGTGTGGTTTACCATTAGTGTGTTACCTTAGTAGTTAAAACATAAAATTTGTTACTAATACTTTGTTTACCTTCTGATTTAATTACAACATTCAGTCTACTTTGGTAGGTGTTGGTTGGCATACCGCATCATGACTTGGCAATTTTTGGCCACTCCCTGTAGCCTGTTGTCTCTCATCCCCACAATTTTGTTCAGTACTGCATTTTTCTCCTTCATAGATAATATTTCCTCAATAACACCTCGGTAAAACAACTGTACTAAAATTCCAAAGTGCCACCAATGTCTAAGTAGAATGTATGAATAATGGACACAATGCTTGACCACACTTATATCATTGTCAATCATTTTAAAGTTTTAAGGTGTAACAACCCTTCTGAGCTGATGGCTTATAACATTTCTGATAAACACAAATACAAAAAGAAAATTACATTACAAAATAGTCAGTCAGTCAGTCAGTCAGTCATACTGTTACTTTTATTATTTAGCCTCAGTACAGCAAATGAATTTCTGTTGCAGAAATATTCTCATTTCCCAAGACATATTCAATCATTCACCTATTTTCATTTAACTCAAAAATATGAGAGAAGCAAACCTGAAATCTTTCAGTTGAATTTTAATACATCACTAGACTTCAGCAAAGTACAACAGCAGCTTTTTCAATTACAGTCTCTATGTTGTGAGGTTTGCTGTCACACAATGCAGTTTCAAGAATGGCAAAACTGATTGTAACAATCATGTGTATCTTCATTAACCAGGAACTTAACAAGGCAATTATATTCATTTTGAAAATTATTAGTAATTATTAGTATTAAATATTATTATTATTAAATATTAATTATTTAATAATAGTAATAATAATAACATACATCAGTAGATCTAATAATGTAATGAACTGGTATTAAAACAACCACTGTGCAGAGGTGGATTTGAAGGTCAGTAAAGGACTTTTAGCTCATTGAGATTTTAAGAAAAGGACAAACACAAAAAATAACTGTCAATGGGATATTTACTATTCCCTCTACATTATAAAGTTTATTTTAATAATATTATTTTTGTTATGCTCTTTATTATTACATGCATATTGCAATAATGTAAATATAGTGGGTTTGAAAGAAAAAATTGCCATCCTGTAACATGTGAAGGAGTGTGAATCGATCAATCCAATTCATTTTGAATAACTTCTTCCTGTACAATAAATTTCAGTTACAATTATATACAATCCAAATAAATCTCTAATAAAATACAATGCAGTCAAATTCAGTAGTGAATTGGAAAAAACCTAGTGAATTGGAAAAAACCTATCTTACAAAGACCAGTTAATAGCATTATGTGACTTCAAGTTCCTTGTCCTAAGCAAGCCTGTAGTGACATTGGAAAAGATCAACTTTTTTCAACAGGAATAAATCTCCAGTACATACAAGTGGACATCTGTAGCAGGACAAGAAGCAGACACTGAAGGAAAATTAAAAACGACCCACTGGTCCAGGGGTACTTTCTCCTGGAAAGAAAATGGAAAACACTGAGTTGATTGCAGCTCCTGCTCCACCAAAGGGTTGAGCAAGCAAAAAAACACTGTTAGACACAAACTATTGGGTCAGGAGCACTTTTTAATTTGAAGAAAATCAGTACAGACATAATAACAGCCAAAGGTACATCAAACGTTTTTTTTCAGCAAAGAGACACATGCTAAATGCGTATAGTACTCAACCAGCAGTACTTTCTATTTGAATATTTGAAGAGAGTGCACAGTACTAGCAATAGTTCTGTCAAAGGCGTTGCCCAGCGAAGAAGATATCTAACACAGATTCAATAAGCTAGGAGAGCTTTCTATGGGAAAGAAAAAAATGACACATTGATAATGCCAGTAATATCTGTCAGTGGCTTTTTCCAGGAAGGAGACACAGCTAAACAAAGAAGTAATGAGCTTTGAGTACTTTCTGTAGCAAATGAGTACTAGTTCTGGTGCTTTTGCTTGGTACCTTTAAATGCTTTTTCAATTGAGAACAGTTGAAAACCTATATATAAAACCTATATATAAATATATTCCAAACTCCGGAGACCCATGGACAGTTTTAACAGTTATTTAAAGTTGTGCAGTTGTTGAATTTAGTTAGTTAGAAATATGTTGCAAGTTGAATGTTTTCAACAAATAGGTCCCTTTCAAATTCAGCCTAAGTTAAAAATTGAAATGTCAGGCTTGGTTAGCCCATTTGATCTGCCCCAAAAAGTATTTAACTACAATTAAAAATCAGTTGACATCTTTGTGTACATCTTTTCATCTTTCACTTTTCATACACATTTTATGTGGTTTAGGTGGAAAGCAACTTTATTTTTTTCTATCTCAATATTTTAAAAAGGTTTGGGAAAGTTCTGCTACTGCTAATAACTGAAACTGTCTGGCTTTACCATAGGCCCTATGTGCAGTTTGTGGACTTTACTTTCAATGGAAAATGTGAAGAATGCAATGATGCAAAGATCTTGTGGAGCAGATTAACACTGGCTAACAGCAAGGGCGTTGATTAAATCTGCTGCTTTTCATTTTAATCTGTCTTCCTTAAATGAAGCTTGCAACATTTAGAAGCTGAGAAAAATTGGGAATTTTTTAAGCAGCAATAATGATCCAAAATGATCCAGTCAGTCTTTCGTAAACACACAAAGATATGTGAAATCTTATTCATAATGAGCTGGCCATGTTTCATAATCTGGGTCAAAATGTTAGCTGACCAATCTAAAGAAAAGATATCTCTTATTGAAATATACTGAGCTAAAGAAAAGTGGTGCTTCAAATCATTTTACTTTTTTCCTCTGGGAGCCACTAAGCACTGCTTTATTTGCTTATATGGATAAGCCGCCATCAGTGGGTCAGGGTGTGTGTCTAACAAAGCCCAGAATCTATGTGTTCTTTGTGCATATGTGTGTTTGACCAAATGATTTACCAGCAGTACAGTATAGGTCACATCCAGACAAAGACAAAAGACAGAAGGAAAGATGTGGCATGTGGTTTTAATCATGCTCCAGAAGTTCCTTTCTGTGAGCTTAGAAAGTTCAGAGGGGTCCCAATCTGTTAAAGTTGGGAAGTTTCCAGCAGTGTCTGTAACTTAAATCAGAGGCAAACTAGCTTTGCTTTAGAAGCTGTGTTTTTATCCTGCTGTTCCTTCGTGGTAACTTTGTGAGAAAATTGCAAACTTTTGCAAAGCAGACGGTGCCCTCTAAAAATCAGGGTCTATGTCTTGCTTATCATAACTGCCAGGGATATGTGGCTGCCCACGTGGATTGTTTTAAACCTGTTGCTAATAAGGATGTTTATTCTCCCTGAGTATGCTAAACTTCTGAACTTTGTGTTTTCTTTCAGATGTGTTTCCCTTAATTAAGTGTGTTGTCCCAGTTATCATGCAGTTGTTGCTGCCTTTTCATATACACTTTTCTTGTCCCTGGTGTCCTGTATTCAGATGCCTGTCCCTGCCTTTTTTTCTTACATGTGTTGCACTCCATAAATAAAACCCAGATGAATATTAATGTCCTTACACCTGTTGTTTTGTTTACTGGGGCACACCACAACCTCTAATCTCTCAGTGTAATTAGCAAGAAAGAGCCCATAAGATAAGATCCGGTTAGAAAGGAAAGTAAAATAAAAAAAATAAAAAAGCTTGTATATACAGGTGGATGTGGTGGCAGAGGGGGGCTTTTCAGCCTTACAAAAAGAGATCAGTGATGCATTGCAGTTGTATGTAAATCACTTTGTATATGTTGGGGGTAAGAAAGGAAATAGGGAGAAAGCAAGTGAAGAGAAACAGATGTAAACAAACTGATGTTGAGGAGCAATGTAAATAAATCTGGATAAGTAGCAGTACTGATGTTGTGTGTACAGTAGGAGGAAGTCGGGAGATGACTGTTTTAAAAGTGGCTCTCACTTAACTGCTAATTGCAATTAGATTGCAATTTTATGGGGGACTGTGAGGTGGTGTGACCCAGAAAAACTGACGTCATTATGTTCCTTCATCCACAATTAAAATGATATAATTGATCAAATTTCTTAAAGTAACTTTTTACTGTTATTTCATAATAGCTGTACATTATTTTGGTTTTATTTGTTTTAGCAAATAAGAATGAGTTGTTGTTTTTTTTTTCCATTCCCACAAAATGTCCCGTGTTTCTTTGTACATCTGTTTTCTGTCCTGGACAAAGCCCAGAAACTTTTGCTACTTTTGGCCTTGTGTACTCACTTTCATTTTATTTCCCATACAAATTAGACCTGGCCTGGTGCTGAAATGCTTAGCAATGTATTTCCTATCCTATGGAGAAAGCAATTGACAGAGCAATTAATGCTATTGACTATGTGTACTCTTTGTACTGTTTTTCTTCCAATAGAAAGTACTCCTGCCCAGTGCTTCTCTGATTAGTTGTTTCTCTCTTGGATGAAGCCATTGACATAGCTCTACCTGCTATCTATTTTGTGTGCTCATTGTTTTTTCCCATACAAGTATTCCTGGTTAAGTGTGATTACCCGGGCTTCCTTAGATATGATCAACTGAATCTGTGTCTAAATATATTATTGAATATTTAATATTAATACTTATATTTTTTTTAAATAATATTTTATCTGTTAAGGGTTGTCCTGTGAATACCAGCCCAATAAGGCGGTGGTATTAGGACAAATTTGAAAGGGATGAGCCAAGCTCTGGCATTATTGAACAGCAAAACTCTGTACACACAGAATGAATTCACACAATTTCTTAAAATACAACAATTTATTAACAAAAACAAGTCAACTCAAATTCAGACATATTTCAATCAATAAACTATTTGCTATGCTAAAACAAACCAACTAAACTACCAAGCAAAATGAAAGAAAAAGGAAGACTAATGGACTATGTACAATATAAACAAGTGAATCAAAAAACCATGACCGAAAGAGTGATGCAATATTACCATTGAAATGTTATTTATGTTTAAGAGCCAAGGATTATCTTGAAGAATCTGGAAATAAAGTTAAGTTAGTCTTGGAACTAACTTGGGCAATAATTGGTATGCCTTCAAACAACCATTCACAATGCAAGATGAGATAAAACATTATTTTAATAAAATAACATTTTAAAGAATGATTTGCTGAAAAAAATTTACGTTCTGGATGACTAATTCTCAACGGTGTTTAATTAGCTGCCTTTATTTATTAAAATAATATTTAAAGAAATATTTTGAATAAGAACCAAACCTTTCTGGATAAATGGGTCTTAATGGTGTTTAATTAGCTGCCTATATTTATTAAAACAATATTTATGGAGATATTATTTAGAATAATATGGGGACGCTGTGCTGGTTCGTTGTGGTGAAGAGAGCTGAGCCGAAAAGTGAAGCTCTCGATTTACCGGTCAGTCTACGTTCCTACCCTCAGCTTGTGTCACGACCGAAAGAACGAGATCCCGGAAACAAGCGGCTGAAATGATCTTCCTCCACAGGGTGGCCGGGCACTCCCTTAGAGATAGTGTGAGGAGCTCGGCCATCCAGGAGGAGATTGAAGTAGAGCCGCTGCTCCTCCACATCAAGAGGAGCCAGTTGAGGTGTCTTGGGCATCTATACCGGATGCCTCCTGGACGCCTTCCTCGGAAGGTGTTTCAGGCGCATCCCATCGGGAGGCGCCCCAGGGGACGGCCCAGGACACACTGGAGGGACTATGTCTCTCGGCTGCCCTGGGAACGCCTTGGGCTCCCCCCGGAGGAGCTGGAGGAGGTGTCTGGGGTGAGGGACGTCTGGGTGTCTACTGAGTCTGCTGCCCCCGCGACCCGGTCCCAGATGAAGTGGAAGACGACGAGTACGATTACGAGTATTTCCTTGTTTGGAAACTAACAACCTTTCTGGGTAAATGATCTTCAGCTGACTCATAAAGTGGGAAAGGACATGTTGTTAGCCGTTAGCGGTTGGAGCTACGAAAAGAAGCTTATAGCTGGTTACCAGAATCAAACACATACCTTCAAAATACTACTAATAAAAGGGTAAGCGTGGATGGTGCGTTATGGCCGATCTTCTGTGTTTTAAAACCACCCTTTAAATAAAGTTTTTCTTAACTTTAAAAACACAACACAGAACATATCATTCGCTGAGTTTCTCAACACAAACCAAATCAAACATTAAACAAACATTATTTCAATTATTTACCTTGTCCTGGGGGTTTAAGAAAAAATCCACATGTGGGTAAACAGAGGGTTAACTTGCAGCTCACCTCCAGAGCTGTGGGGTGGGGCGGTTCGTTCTGCCGGCCCAGCCGAACCGTACGACAACGGCACATTTGTCTCATTACACCCTTTATATGAATGAATGCCGGATACTCGAAAAGCAAATCATTACTTAACTTTGTTGCATGTGATCGTAGACACTCTGGATCCAAGTTGAAGAGTTATGTCTGCTTGCCAGCAAGAGACATATGCGCTGTCTCTCCTTGCAGCTCCGCTGGAGACCTATGTGGAAGAGGTCTGTTTGCTGGATCGCTGGGTTTTTATTCAAACAGTGAAGTCCGCTGTTGATTCTGTTCCTGTTCCTGGCTGACCTGAAAGTAGGTTACTGTGATTTATTTTGAAAATTCCAGAAAGGTTCTTACTGGCCTTTAATGTAACTTTTTGTAACACATGGCTGGGGCCGCAACACCTGAAACTGACAATATGACTTGTATTGAGATTGCATTTCATTTGATCATGTAATTGGAAATATTTTGGACATTTTTATTAAAGCACTGAGATGACGTTAATTGATGCTGGATATATACAGGGGTTGGACAATGAAACTGAAACACCTGTCATTTTAGTGTGGGAGGTTTCATGGCTAAATTGGACCAGCCTGGTAGCCAGTCTTCATTGATTGCACATTGCACCAGTAAGAGCAGTGTGTGAAGGTTCAATTAGCAGGGTAAGAGCACAGTTTTGCTCAAAATATTGAAATGCACACAACATTATGGGTGACATACCAGAGTTCAAAAGAGGACAAATTGTTGGTGCACGTCTTGCTGGCGCATCTGTGACCAAGACAGCAAGTCTTTGTGATGTATCAAGAGCCACGGTATCCAGGGTAATGTCAGCATACCACCAAGAAGGACGAACCACATCCAATAGGATTAACTGTGGACGCAAGAGGAAGCTGTCTGAAAGGGATGTTCGGGTGCTAACCCGGATTGTATCCAAAAAACATAAAACCACGGCTGCCCAAATCACGGCAGAATTAAATGTGCACCTCAACTCTCCTGTTTCCACCAGAACTGTCCATCGGGAGCTCCACAGGGTCAATATACACGGCCGAGCCGCTATAGCCAAACCTTTGGTCACTCATGCCAATGCCAAACGTCGGTTTCAATGGTGCAAGGAGTGCAAATCTTGGGCTGTGGACAATGTGAAACATGTATTGTTCTCTGATGAGTCCACCTTTACTGTTTTCCCCACATCCGGGAGAGTTACGGTGTGGAGAAGCCCCAAAGAAGCGTACCACCCAGACTGTTGCATGCCCAGAGTGAAGCATGGGGGTGGATCAGTGATGGTTTGGGCTGCCATATCATGGCATTCCCTTGGCCCAATACTTGTGCTAGATGGGTGCGTCATTGCCAAGGACTACCGAACCATTCTTGAGGACCATGTGCATCCAATGGTTCAAACACTGTCTCCTGAAGGCGGTGCCGTGTATCAGGATGACAATGCACCAATACACACAGCAAGACTGGTGAAAGATTTGTTTGATGAACATGAAAGTGAAGTTGAACGTCTCCCATGGCCTGCACAGTCACCAGATCTAAATATTATTGAGCCACTTTGGGGTGTTTTGGAGGAGCAAGTCAGGAAACGTTTTCCTCCACCAGAATCACGTAGTGACATGGCCACTATCCTGCAAGAAGAATGGCTTAAAATCCCTCTGACCACTGTGCAGGACTTGTATATGTCATTCCCAAGACGAATTGATGCTGTATTGGCCGCAAAAGAAGGCCCTACACCATACTAATAAATTATTGTGGTCTAAAACCAGGTGTTTCAGTTTCATTGTGCAACCCCTGTAAGTGTAACTGAATTTAATATGTCAGCTTTGCTGATCAAAAGGTCATATTGCATAATGTCATAAAATATGACATTCTAATACTGGACCCTGCCTTGTTGCTAAAAAACGCTATATAAATAAACTGGACTTGACTTGACTTTACAGATTGGACATTTGCAGTGAAAACATATATCGCCACTCATCCAAAGAAAAAGTCAATTTTTTATGTTAATGTAAATATTCTCTAGCAAAATTAAGCATATTTCATGTTGTTTCAGTCTCAAAAACCAAGTGTGTTAGATCCTGTTCCTAAACACGACCTTTAAGAATTGTCCTCTAATCTAAATTTCTTAGTGAGGCAAAGGAACACACATTTCAGATATAATTGGCAAAATGCTTGCTACTCTTTCAGACATGATTGATTGGAAAGTTGTATTCACATTCATCAAGTGTCATTCTTGAGATACATGAAAAAGCCACAAAATTGCTTCATTATCAATTCCTGGTTCCTTGATTAGGGTTGTAATTCAAAGCTTCATGGTTAGGTGAAAAACAATGTTTATAAGGCCAGAATGAATTATGGGTAATATATGAATAAAGAGAACACAGTTACTCTAAAAATCACCAGAGATTGTGTGTTAATTGTAGTTGTTTTTAAATTCTTATTGTCTTATAAAATGTTGAATTAAATCAAAACCCTTTATCATTAGATAATGCTGTACTCAGTCTCACAGCTAAGACCTAAAGAGAGTGTTGGCTACTCTATTGAGCCACTTGTCTTAATGGTTGATTTCTGTCTTTTCAAATAGTTTTAGTAGTTGATCTTTAATTTCCTGCACTTTAATCCAACTTCTATGATCTTTCCATCTGTCTTCCTCTTTATTTTTTTTAATAACTTTTATTTAATCAGGGGTGAGTGTTGTCAGTTGTTTTTTTGTTTTTATTTTTTAATCGGCAGTCTGGAATCTTTCAAGTTAAAAGCAATATTTTTTTTGGAGGTCTAACAAGTGGCTGTGTTCCAGAGAACAACCCTGGTTGAGCTTTAGATTTATTACTGTTGGAGCCTACCATAATAAAGAGTACAGCTTCTGATGCCTTTGTTGTAACATCGCTCTCTTTGCACTCCAGCTTCTTCCCTAAATTTTCCAAGCTGCTATGGAACATTATTAACTGCTCGGTAATTGTTTTCTGGGCCATTAGAGTAATGCACAACTCTTTTCCTTTGAGTTTATTTTCTCTTGTATGTCTAATGAATTAAGATGAATCACAGTAAGGTCAGGAAGACATTTTTTTTTTTCAGAGCACATGGTTTATTTTAGTCATTCACTTTAAGCAGTGTTGACTTCAGATAAATGCCCCAGTTAAATTCTTATCCATGTTAAGCATCCCTTTGCAGATTGGATCAATGCCCTGTAGAGTTTGAAACCCTTCAAATACCCTTGAAATACAGAAAATTGCCTATGAAAAAAATATATCTGGACTAATCCTGTTGGTTTTGTCAGGGGCAACTGAGGCCAGGGGGCAGAGGTTGAATGACTTAGTTTGCAAAACATTTCAGCACATGGATGTAGTGGCTGTAGAAAGTATACAGACCCCCCATCTTTCTTTAATTTATCATTTAAATGAGTCTACACTTATGTCTTTTTATATCCCATAAATTGTTGCAGGTTTCTCTAAATGAAAAAAACATCTATTTTACATATATACAAGTATTTAGATCCTTTGTTTCATACTTTTGCAGCAGGTATAGCATTTAGTCTTTTTAGTAACATGCAACTAACTTTGCACATTTGGTCTAATCAGTTTTTTCCACTCTTGTTTTCAAGTACTCTGGTGAAGTTGAGAGGAATTTTCAAGCACAGCTATTTTTAGGTCTTCAGTGATGTTGTAGGGGGTTGAAATCAGGGCTCTGGCTGGGCCATTATACAGAGTTGGTCTCAAACTATTACTGTGCCGTCTTCACTGTGTGCTTTTTCATGCTTTGGATGGAAGGTAAACCTTGGACCCATTCTGAGGACTTGTACCATTCAGATTTTTATCAAACCTGACTGATCTTCTAGCCCCTGCTACTTCCTCACAAAATAACACTGCAGCTACCATGGTTCATTGTTGAGTTTGGGCATGTTCCTGGTTTTTTGCACCCCAGTCCTAAGTCTTTTGCAGTCTCCAAAAGCTTTTCTATCACTGCTGCCTCATATTGAGCTCACGCATCTTCCTATAAGGTCTCACCAACTCCTCTGTTCCTGCTGAACAGAGCAGCATGTTGCTGCCACTACCGAGTTTAGCTGTGGGAAGATTGTGTTCAGGTGATATGCAATATTACTACACTGCCACAAAAAGTTAGATTTGGATCTTGTCTGACAAGAGCACTTTCTTTCCTATATTTTCTATGTCACCTACATGGTTTGTGGCAAACTATAAACAGGACTTCTAATGACTTTCAATAATTTTCCATCTGAGATGTGGATCTCTGCAGCTCCTCCAGAGTTCCCACATGTCGTTTGGCCTCGCTTTTTTTCCCAGCCTGCCCGTTTAAGTGAACGGCCACTTCTGGGTTGGTTTAAAGTTGTGCTATACTCTTTCGATTTACAGATAATGGATTGAACAAGGCACTTTCAGATGAAAGCTTGGAATATTGTTTTATATCATAACTGTGCATTAAACCTCTCCACAACTTTAGCCCTGACCTGTCAGTTGTGATCCTTGGTCTACATGATGCGGTTTGTTGACAAATGTTCTCTAAACCGCTGAGGCATTTACAGAACAGCTTTATTTTACTGAGAACAAATTACACATGTGTGCAGTCTATATACCTATGAGGTGACTTATAAAGGCATTTGAATTCTATCGAGCGTTCACAACCTGCGTTCACAATGCAGGTCTTAATGATCAATTCCAATTTTTTTTTGCTGAGGTCATTCAAACTACTAATTAAATGCAACCACCATTAGACCTCAATATGAACGGTTCACGTCCCCGAAAGCCACTATCATGTGCTGGTGGAGAATGTAGACGTCACACAGCAGCTTACTATCTATGGAAGTAATTATGAATGTTGGCCTCTCCGTGTTATTATTAAGTTGATGAGCAATGGGAGCCAACAATATTATGACCACATCATAACAAAACAAAACAAAACGAAAGGTAAGAAAAAAGAGAGCACAACTATTAGCTACGGCCTTTGGTGGACCAGTGATTGCTACTTCTGTACAGAAGTCTGTGGGGATGCGTAGTCGGAGCCAGGGCAATGACGTAACAGTCAGATGTGTGCAACATGGCCATTATGATGCTTTGAAAACTAATGGATACGAGTCTGATTTAGTATCACATGTGAAAATGGCACAATAAGAATTTTTTTGTAGGTGAAGAGATCGAAATGGGACCCTTCTGACTGCCATAAAAATGTTGTTTCATCAAAAATTCAATTCAAAAATTGACCCCAAAGGCAACTTAAATGGTAAGGTGCCTGTACTTGTATAGCGCTTTATCAAGTCTGAGGGCCCCAAAGCACTTTACACTACAGTAATCCACCCATTCATAAACACGTCGACAGTGGTAGGCTACATTGTAGCCAGAGCTGCCCTGGGGCAGACTGACAGAAGTAAGACTGCCATACAATCGGCGCCACTGAGATGTTGTTGTAGCTCATATTATACAGGTCTCTTCAAAGAGCCGGTGTAGATGCTGATGACTGTGGGCAGGAAGGATCTCCTGTAGCGGTATGTCTTACAGCAGAAGCCTCTGACTGAAGACACTGTTGACGTACGACAGTCTCATGAAAAGGATGCTCAGTGTGCACCTTAATGTTCTTCATTTTATGAAGAATCCTTCCTTGCATAATAATCTTCAGAGGTTCCAGAGGAGTCTCCAGAACAGAGCCAGCCTTCTATATTAGCTTATTGAGCTTTTTTAAGTCCCTGGCTCTGATGCTGCTACCCCAGCAGATAAGGGGAGAAAAGATCACACTCTCCCCAACAGACTTCTAAAAGACATGCAGCATCTTGCTGCAAACACCAAATAACCTAAGATTCCTCAAGAAATACAGTCTGTCCCTTCTTGTGGATGGGGTTACATATGGGCAAAACAAGTCGGACTTGGGCTGTCTTTGCATGCAGTGTGAGCGTAGCCTTAGACTAAAGCATCTAAATACAAATGCAGGTGCTTTTTGTATTATAGCATGAGGACAGTTATTGGAAATGTCTTGGTTGTGCAAAATTTCTTTAACTTGAGAAATATGGACACCAGCCTTTAGTACTCGTACTCGTCGTCTTCCGCTTTATCCGGGACCGGCTCGCGGGGGCAGCAGACCCAGCAGAGACACCCAGAGGTCCCTCTCCCCAGACACCTCCTCCAGCTCCTCCGGGGGGAGCCCAAGGTGTTCCCAGGCCAGCCGAGAGACATAGTCCCTCCACCGTGTCCTGGGCCGTCCCCTGGGGCGCCTCCTGATGGGATGCGCCTGGAACACCTCCCGAGGAAGGCGTCCAGGAGGCATCCGGTATAGATGCCCGAGCCACCTCAACTGGCCCCTCTCGATGTGGAGGAGCAGCGGCTCTACTCCGAGCCCCTCCCGAATGGCTGAGCTCCTCACCCTATCTCTAAGGGAGTGCCCGGCCATCCTACGGAGGAAGCTCATTTCAGCCGCTGGTATCCGGAATCTCGTTCTTTCGGTCATGACCCAAAGTTCATGGCCATAGGTGAGGGTAGGAACTTAGACTGACCGGTAAATCGAGAGCTTCGCTTTTCGGCTCAGCTCTCTCTTCACCACAACGGATCGGCACAGTGCCCTCATTACTGCGGCAGCCGCACCGATCCGTCTGTCGATCTCTGGCTCCATTCTTCCCTCACTCGTGAACAAGACCCCGAGATACTTGAACTCCTCCACTTGAGGCAGGAACTCCCCTCCAACCTGAAGAGGACAAGCCACCCTTTTCCGGTCGAGTACCATGGCCTCTGACTTGGAGGAGGTGATCCTCATCCCAGCCGCTTCACACTCGGCTGCAAACCGCACCAGCGCATGCTGTAGGTCTTGGCTAGAGGGGGCCAGCAGGACCACGTCATCTGCAAAAAGAAGAGACGAAATCCACTGGTCCCCAAACCAGACCCGCTCTGGCCCTTGGCTGCGTCTAAAAATCCTGTCCATAAAAGTTATGAACAGGACCGGTGATAAAGGGCAGCCCTGCCGGAGTCCAACATGCACCGGGAACAGGTCCGACTTAGTGCCGGCAATGCGGACCAAACTCCTGCTCCGCTCGTACAGGGACCGGATGGCCCCTAAAGAAGGGCCCCCGATTCCATACTCCTGGAGCACCCCCCACAAGGCATCACGAGGGACACAGTCGAATGCTTTCTCCAGGTCCACAAAACACGTGTGAACCGGTTGGGCAAACTCCCATGAACCCTCGAGTACCCTGTAGAGGGTATAGAGCTGGTCCAGTGTTCCACGGCCGGGATGAAAACCATACTGCTCCTCTTGAATCCGAGGTTCGACTATCGGCCGGACTCTCCTCTCCAATACCCTGGCATAGGCCTTGCCAGGGAGGCTGAGGAGTGTGAGCCCCCTGTGGTTGGAACACACCCCACCCCAGTCTGCCAGTCCAGAGGCACTGTCCCCGATCGCCATGCAATGTTGAAGAGCTGTGTCAACCATGACAGCCCCACAACATCCAGAGATTTGAGGTACTCAGGGCGGATCTCATCCACCCCCGAAGCCCCGCCACCGCGGAGCTTCTTAACCACCTCGGTGACTTCAGCCTGGGTGATGAAAGAGTCCAACCCCGAGTCCCCAGCCTCTGTTTCCACCAAGGAATGCGTGATGGCAGGATTGAGGAGATCCTCGAAGCCTTTAGTGCTGCAGTTATTATTTTGTCTTTGTAATATATGTGCCCTGCAACAATCCTTTCTCTGAGTTCTGCAGGTAGTTCCTTTTAGGTCATGGATTGTTTTTTCTCTGATATATATTGTCACCTTTAGATGTGCATGCTGCAACAAAACAAAACTGGAAAAAAACTGGGGAATCTGAATATTTTCTTCAGTCAGTGTTGATTCCAGGAGATGACAGGATTAAATAGATTAAATTATGTGTTCACTAAATGTTCATCTGTAGAAAAAGGATACCTTTTTCCTGTACATTCTGAGCTACCAGCATGTCCATTTTTGTATGTATCGTCTGTTCAAATAATGATATTTCCTCCCCAAAGTAACATTAAAATGACACAGTTTGGTGCAATTAAAGAAAACACAAGAATGCACGAAATGTAATGTTTTTCTTACCAAATATTTAGCCTACCAAGTACTGTGTTCCCTTCAGCGTTCAAATAGAATCCTAAAATCATGGTGGGCAGACAGCTGAGCTAATCTACCAAACAAAAGCTCGAAGTCAGAAGAGTTTACAGGATGAATGTAGTAAGAACTGCAGATTAGGAGGGCAAAAGGAGTCAGGGGAGAAGTAGAAGATGAGAGGATCTGTGCTGACTGACGGCCCAGAGGGATGACTGTCAAAAAGAAGCTTATATCTCTGCTGCTTCACTCAGTCCCCACCTGTATCCACCAGCCTAAGTAGCAGGAAACACAGGAATTACAGTTCAGGAGTGCAAAGAACATTGGTGGTGTACTGTGGTTGGATGGCGGGGTCTAACCTTGTCACAAGCCCTAAACCCTGCAGTCCATCATTGCTGACCTGGACTTAACCTTCTAGCCATTGGTATCCCAGCCTTTCATCTTTCCAGTCAACCTTTGCAAGATGAAAGACTAAATTGTTAACTGACTACTCTGAGATTTTCATGTATAAGCCTGCGATGTGGATTGACATCGGGGAGAGATGGTGAGGCATCAGATAGAACAGGAGTCTGGAAGTCTGGACTATCTGATGACTTTATTTTCTTTCCTTTTAGATGTCACATCCAGCCATCTGGGTCAAGAGAGAAAAAAAAAATTGTGTGTGTTTTGTCTGTCCGTGCTTTATTTCTGCGGGCAACACTTAAACTCCTTAAACCAAAGGAAAAAGGAAGCAGGTTTGGGTGTTTTATTTCTCTTTTGGCTTGAGGGGTTTTATACCGTTCATTCTTTGGCTTGTTTTAATGCCTCCTGCCCACAGGCTAGACAGCAGTATTAACTGCAGATAGATTCCACTTTATCACTTACCCAGCCTACAGTTAAAACACCAGATAATATTTCCTCCCATATACTTTAGTTGGACCCTGACTATTCATTATTTATTACCTACTCCAAATTACATTATCTTTTACCCAGCATCCATTACCCCTTTCCTTGAGGCTGGGAAAATGACTCACTGGTTGAGAACAAAGTTGAGCAAAGAACTGTGCAGGGAGGCTGATAGTTTCTGTGCATTCATATTCACTACAGTGAAGTGGGATCTCGTTTAGTTTGCAATTTTAAAGATGTCAGATCAGACAATTAAACATGATGAATGAAACATCCTCAACTGGTTCAAAATTTCTTTTCTTAATGAAACTGTGGTCAGGAAATACAGCACCCTCTGTTATTATTAGCATCCCTGGTAAAAAAAAAATTTAAGAAACTTAGATAGATAGATAGATAGATAGATAGATAGATAGATAGATAGATAGATAGATAGATAGATAGATAGATAGATAGATAGATAGATAGATAGATAGATAGATAGATAGATAGATAGATAGATAGATAGATAGATAGATAGATAGATAGATAGATAGATAAAATCATGTGTACCACAGTCATTTGGACCCTTATTTGGGACCTTATCACGTTACCCATCATTATTTTGGTTTTGTCTCTGGGTACACTTTCTGTATTCCTTTGGATCATTATTCTGCTGAAAAAAAAATCAAAGAGAGCCCATTTCCAATTTATGTTTGTTTCTGTGTTCAAATCCAAATCTGTTTGTTTGGTAAAGTAGCTTGAAACTGGCTAACCTGAATTGAATTTCAGGTAATAAGTTAATGAGGGTATACACTAAAATTTTCAGGGCCTTTAGTTGAGAAACATCACATCATCATTACGGATTCTCCACTCTGCTTAACAGTGTTTTTATTTTTGCAGATTCAACCTGTTGTTGTTGTGCAAGACCATTGTGGAATGTTTGTTTTTTTATCTTAGTATTATGTGAGCGAAGTGCACTGCTAATGGTAAAATCCCAGTATTTTAAACCCCACAGGGCTTGTGGTCATACAAAAAGTTAGCTTCTTCTGTTATGCCTCCTAAAAGAACAGTTGTCATGGTTGGTTGTACCAGAGTCCTGGTGTCCCCAAGAGGCCACTCTATCCTGTTATTCTCCAACACTAAAATTTTTCCCTCTCACAGTCTGTGGTGCCAAGATAAATGTGGGTCTTCATCCACCCTTGTCAGACACAATTTTTTTTTTACATTTTATGTATTGCTCAGGCTGAAGATGTAGGCACATTTGGTAAGTAATTTCTCTTGTAGTTATTTTCTGACTAACAAAGGTAAACACTCATCTATCTTAGTTACTTGAATGACATGCTCTCTTGTATTTCCCACTTTCAAGAGTGACTAAATGAAATGAGCCTCAGTCATGTCATATTTATACTTTAGACAAACAGAAAGTTGTATTAAAAATTACTAACTTAAATTACATTTTTGATGTATTATATAGTTTTTTTGGTTGGGGGCCAATAAGTGTGGCACTGGAGAGTTTGCTAAATATAGTTATTTCTTAACATGGGATTATTTTTACTCTAAATAAATGTAAATACAAATAAATTACATGATTAAGTTGTTAACAAACTGATGAGGCTCAGTTTTCTACTGAGCATGACCTGAAGTTTGACTCTCACTTGCTGTGCCTAGCAATAATTGTCACGTTTTGCCACCTTACAACTGCAGACTATGTGATAGACCAACACAGAGTAGTGCATTGTTGTGACCAGGAAGGAAACTATACATGGTTTTCCAAATTGAAATGTAAACATTTTTTACAAGATGCTGGACCAGATGAGACCAACATTAAACTTAATTTATTTCACACTATGTGTTGTGGAAACTAAGATTGTCCACACATCATTTCCAGTGTGCCAGGAATATCATGCAGTGGGTGTTGCTTTCATATGCAGAAACAGGAAAGTGGTGAGAGTTAATTTGAACATGTAAGGGGCTAAATACAGGGCAATGCTTTAAGAACCAGTTAGAGGTTGCAAAAGATTTAAGAATGGCGAGGAGGTTCACCTTTCAGAAGGACAACGACCCCAAACAGAGAGCCAGGGCTACAATAGAATGGTTTAAATGAAATCATAATTTAGAATGGCACATCCAAGTCAGACCAAATCCTGTTGAGAATGTGTGGCAAGACGTAAAATTGATCTTCAAACAGTTGAGCTACTTTGCATAGAACAATGGGCAAAACCTCCAAAGAACTAGCTGCTGAAATTGCAGCAAAGCTAGTTCTGGAAAAGTATTGACTTGAGGGAGCTGAATACAAATGCACACCAAACCTTTCCGTTATTTGTTTTGTAAAAAAAAAAGAAGTGAAAACCATCTATCATTTTCCCTTCACTTCACGATTACGCACTGCTTTGTGTTGGTTTATTACAGAAAACCCCAGTATAATACATTAAAGTTTGTGGTTTTAGTGTAACAAAATGCTAAAAAGGTCCAGGTGTATGAACACATCTGATTTGGCTGACTCATGTTGGCTGCTTTAGGAAAGTATTTAACATGAATTTTGATTGCACAGACTCATATGCCAATTTAAATCCAATGAGGATAACTGCAAGTCTAAAAATACAGACCAGTAAAAAAGCTAACAATTTGAGAACATCAACCCCTGTGATCTGAACTGTGATCTGTCCTAAGGGATTCAGTGGAGAGTGGATGTGAAGTGATCAAAAAGCAGAATGAAACACTGCCCATTAGTAGCTGCAAACACATCAAATATACTTGTAATGTAGGCTGACATCTTTGACAAGAATATGATGTGGAGTAGAATTTATTCTGACATGCTTTCGATTTTTTTCAACACTTGTCAATGCAATTATATTTGAGTTTTGGGCCTACTGAGGTCAAGTCGGAGAGATTATAATAATAGTTTATTCTGAAGTTCTGCATGTTTTCTGTACATTCAGCTCTTAAAACTAAATTAAGCTATCATTTCACTTTTTTTCCTTATGTCCAAAATGTGCCATCTGAGGGAGATGAGAGGGGTCTCTGTGAGAGGAGCTAAGAAGTGAGAAGAGAAGAGGTGGAAATACCAGTAGAGCGAGAGAGGGAGCTTGTTGAACATGACATCTAAGTGTCTAATTACCTCTGTGGCGATGTCAGCCTCCCAGACCAGTCTGCCGTTTTCACACATACATCATCCCCCGGGTCTCCGAGCATGCCCTGTGTTCCCTTGTCCGCTCCATGCCTTCTTGGAGGCCACAGCGGTTTCGGCATTGAACAGCAGGGTGACTGCATGTAAACAACAACTTGAAAAAGTCAGAAGCTGTGTAAGGTGTGTGAAGCATGGAGAGCAGCAGCAAAAGTCATAAGGAGAATGGACAATTATTTTTTGCACCTTTCCTTTCAGAAAGGTCACACAATGAGATGTCATGTAATGCAGGATAAATATTAATGACCTGCTTAATAATCAGATTGCATGTACCCATGGAATGTATTGTTCACTCGCATGCAGTGCTGCTCTTTAGTCTCAGTAGAAGCCATATAAATATTTGAATTCATACAATTAATATGGCTGGTGGAGTGTGTGCCACAGAAAGCTCCCACTGCTGTTCTCATCGCCTGCTTCTTCACTCTGTCCTCTTTGTGGACCTTATTTGGAGAATGATAAATGAAAGAGAAGGACAGCGTCTTGCAAGAGTGTGTGTGAAGACGTGCGCACGCCATTACAGCAGAGGGTGATGTCTGTTGGGACAAAGTTCTTTGACAAAGGGAATCGTTAATACACAGCTGACAATTTTATGGATGTGCGGGCTGATGTCTTTCCATTTATTCATGTATAATTCACTCACCTCTTTAACTTTTCATTAAACCATACTGTAAGAGCAGCATATTGTCCATTTCCATAAACTTTTCCCGTCTTTGTCCTCGTTTTTTTTTTTTTTTTTTTTGCTGTACTGTTCTTTTCTGTTCAGTACAAAAGAAAACAGGAAAGACATTTTTGTCACGGTCAGTGCTGTTTATTTCGTTGGTGGAGACATTAAGAAGCTAGTCTCAACTAATGTCGTTACACTGACTGATTTTATCTAAATTCACAGATTTATTCCTTAAAGCTTGCAGGAAAAGCTAGCAGAGGTCATGATCCGTTTAGAATCAATAAAAGACTGTGTAAAGATTCTAGGAGAACCTTAAGAGAAACTAAAGACAGAATGAAAGAAACATACTAACTACCTAAATTAAGGCATTCAAGTGCCATTGATTTTTCATTTACACAATTAATGATATGCTTTTACTCTTTAAAAGGGAGCTTTTACCAGTAATTTCCTTAAATTGGATAAAGGGACAGAAATGACTAGGAATAACCTAACAAGGATGTAAACAGGAATAGAATATGGAAATTTTGAGTTTACATTAACATTGTAGCTCCATACAGTCACACATTTATAAAATATCTCAAATTTAGCCCATGCCACTAAGGAGTCAACATTGAGACATGAATATAATTTCATTACTACATTTACTACAAAGGTTTAGAGCACATACACCCCATACAAACAACCAAAAATGTGTAACTAACTCTGCAAATCATACAAAAAAGATAAAGAGCACAAACTCCATCTAAGCATCTGTTTTTAACCTGTTTTCATTGTTTATGCTTCATTTATGTGAAACAGGAAATATATTTCATTTATTTGATTTATATCCACAAAAAATAGTTTTCAAGTGAAGACATATTACCATTTATGTTGTATACTGGCAAGAAGCTGTGAGGGCTGTCCATTGACAGTGAGAAGAAGCAGGTATACAAGATGGAAGGAAGGGAGGGAAGGAAGGAAGGAAGGAAGGAAGGATGAATGAATGAATGAATGAATGAATGAATTAATTAATATTATTATTTGCCCAGTAATAAAAAAATGGAAGCTAGAGTTGAATTTATCTAAATATATTATTGGTGTGTTCATTTTTCTAAATGTAAGATGAAGTTATTTACCCTAGACTAACACAAAAGGACCTAATAATAAAAACCCATAATGACTGAAATTAATATAAAAATTTGAGGAAAATATAATTTTGCACTGAATTAATGCAGTCCCTAGGACGCTGTCTTTTCACATAAGAAGATGTTTACAGACTAGTTAAAGTTGCTATTGCTGGCAATGGTGGGTCCATCAACAAACCTAGGATGTTATCAAAGTTCACGTACATTTAAACGTAGACAGACTTTTGGCAATATAGTGTATTTAGATTGACCAATGACAGTGAAAATACATTTTGATTAAATAATAATAAAAAATAATAAAAAATAAAAAAACACACAAAGTCGTAAGCTAAGCCATCTTTGTTGGCATAACGTGCTTTAGGTCAAGGTTTTGGAATTTTTGTGAAGGTGTCTAATCATTCATGTCCAATTCTCATTGGTCTATATAAAAATATGTCTGTGAAATGTTGGGAAATCCTTTGGATTGATGACTTTTGAATATTTTCAACAGCTCTTATGAAGGCCATAAGGCCAAGTGTGGGAGTATTACCCAGGTTGCATTTTTTTTTCTCCTTTCATTTGGAAGGAGGCAAACTTGTGCCACAACCAAATAAACTACAACATCATGCTATTGAAACCGCTATCTCCATTTGTTAAGCTAACCTTGGCTAAACATGCTAACAGATATTGTTGTCAAAAAGGCTGCAATCTTTTGTACTTTGCTGATTTCAAAGGCTTTCTGCAGAAGTACAACAGAATAGCTGACAGTTATAAAAGAAAGTGAGATGCAGACATTTTTGGTTAGATGTTTTTAGTTATTAAGTGAAAAATGTTTTTGTTTTTAAAAATATATATATTAAGTCAGGCAGATTGGGTTGAATGTGGACCCCTGATTCTAAAAAACACAGCCTGAAGGCAGCCTGAACCTCTTATGCCTCACTCACTAACCCTAGCACCATCAAAGCACAGCCTCACAGTGCCATGCTTTGAAAGGTACTGTGTAATACATGTCACTCTCACATTCTTAGCCAACTTTAACTGTCTCTCTAGCTTTGTTTGTCTCACTAGTGTCACTTCATGCCTGTCATAGTCGCTTTCTCAGGGGCTGGGTGGCTCAGAGGTGTAGCTGTTAGCATAGTCGCCAGCCGAGTCTATTAAAGGCAAAGTGCTGTAATTCTTCGCTTCTTGCCAGTGCCCTGCCTTCACTTTCAATGACATGCACTGTGATATGTGGAGAAAACCCAGCAGCATGTGGCAGCATCCGATTTACCACTTTAGGGCTGAGGTGCTCAATATAGAGCACTCTAATTTTCCAGTCTGCTGCGTAGGATGCACACTGTTAAATTGTGTAATGGGATGACTCTCAATGTGTTGCACCCTTTTTTGTACATTTACAGTGCTGTTGAAACATTTCAGACCCGTTGGGAATTTTCTATATATAGGTAATATAGGTATATATAGGTAAAACATCATCAGGTGTTATAAAATTGCTTTACATCTAGAAAAACCCAAATGTAGTGGTAATAAAAGAATTCTGGAGTGAGTCATTTGTGGAAAAGGATCTAATATTTCAGGAATTGCTACTTATTTTATTACTGCCTTCCTTTATAGTACATTATAAAGTGCTTTAAAAAAGTCATATGTTTCCATGGAAGCAGACATTCTTGTAATCTTTTAAAGTGTTGGTTGTCACTATGCCACTTTATAGAAATGTTGCAAAATGATAAATAAATTGTTGAAAGAAAGGTATAAAGTTCCATTTTGGTATATTGTGCACCTTTTTCACCATACTTTTACCTTCCATTAAACTTTCTAGTAATAGGGTTAGTGTTTTAAATAATTTAAAGCCTGCTAGTGTAAGCCATAACATTTCTGTTAAAAATCCTTCTTTATGTTGGTTCTTGTTAACATACTAGTTTTCAGAGAAACTGAACTTTGGGTTTTCCTTAGCTGTATTACATGTTAAAAATGTATTGATCTCTGTGTAATTCAGCAGCATAATATGAGCTTCACTTTTTTATTTGATTGATTGAAATAAATTAAGCTTTCAATGATAGTCCGCATTCTTATCTGCCTTGTTCATCCTGGTTTTTTTTTTTTGACTCATGAGGACTTGAGTTGATACATCATACCTTCACCTTCTCTTCTTTGTTCCCTCCTACTATTCTCTTTAGTGTAAAGATAAGGGGGGATGTACAAAATACCCAGATTGTGCATCTGACAGAAAGTATAAAGGCCACAACTGAAAACACTTCTGTGGATGTCTTTTGTGTGGGTCTTTTGCAACAAAGATTATATCCTTTGGGGAAACAGGCTGTTCAGGATGGACTGGAAGTATGCATATAAGCAGAAGAAAATATGGGAGGGAAATTTTTTCTGGTGTTTGAGTGAGATCCTGTTGTTTTAGATTGCTTTACAGTTCTATTGGCACAAATGCATTTTTTCCAAATAACATTACAGCAGTCAGATAATACTTCTAGCCAAACATTTAATACATCACATTGGTCTTTATGCAATGTAGAAGACCAACTGCCATTGGAAGAAAGTAACGTGTTCATGTATTTGCAGTTTTATTGTATGCTAACAAGGCTGATGCAGCTTTGGGTTGTACTATTGCATCTGGGACTTGTGTTTAGAAAGAGGGCATTTTAACTGCAAATGATCCAGTTTTGCTAAATGCTTCCCACTGCTGCACATTTTGACTGTATATAATTTTCCAGGAGTGCTTGACATACAGTTTTAGTCATTATCCGGTGGGAGATATAGAGGCACAAAAACACTGCGTTTCCTTTTTTGGTTCAACATGAGAAGCTTTTGGTTTCTGCAATGTGCTCGCATCACAAGGCTTTTGGTGTTTTTCTTTTGAATAATGCTTTTAAGTCATCCTCGTACCAGTGTGTCTTATCATGAAAGAGAGTCACTTGCTTCCCTTGTGCGAAACTGCATAATCTGTGCTTTTTTACCCTCCCTACAAGCGCCTTTATGTTAATTATACGTCTATTTACTCTGAAGCTACTACAGGGAGCATATTTCAAACTCTCTCTTCCACCTTTAATACAGTGCATGCTCTGATTTCCACGTGGGTACGGAAGGTTTGGTGTTGGCACATGAAAAGCAAATAGATTTCTTGTTCTTTGGGTGGTGGCAGCAGGTGTGGAAATAATAGCATGGGGTGTGTGGGAAGAAAAGAATGATGCTCTACCAGGTTGATGTTCCTGGGGGATTTAGCAAGCATATCCTGAAGCATATTGAGCAAAAGGATTAGTGTATTTTCATCCTCCTGAAGAATATGACTTTGAGAATGTCCTTCTAAAGAAAAAAAAGACAATATAGATACTTTTTTCTGTTTTCAAAGACAAGAGATTCAATGCTACTTCAGATTTTTAACAACGAGTTTGGACACTGCTGCATTTCATTGGGGGCCTCAATTAACATTGACTTTATTATAATTTTTTTTGATGTAGCAAGTGAAACAGAAGGAACAAATGTGTGAACAATGACCACTATAAACATCACTATATATCACCACATAAACTATACCCTGAGTTGTCTGGCAACATGCTGAAATCCATTAGCAACATTCCCAGGACCAAAACAAAACTGGAGGACGCTGGTGAGCTACAGATCACACTTTACAACTTCCATTTCCAGTACAGCAACCTTTTTTTTTTTTACTTTGCAATGCCACACAGCAACAAGAGACCATACTTTTACTTTGTGAGGTTTACCACTAGAGAAAATTTGGGACAAATTAAAGGTGTTTATTAACGAACTGTGAGTTTATAGTAATTAGAGAGCGTACGATAGGGCTACAGAAAGTAAATGGACTCCCTTACGAGTTTATTGATCCATAACCTATCTGGAAGAATGGGGATAAGTGCATAATTTATCAAAATCTGAATTTGCATCACATTAACAATGTTTTAAAGAATGCAGTGACTCTGATACACACCTTTTAACATTCAGAATTTAATACTGTAATATGTAGCTTTCTGTTCCTCCTGAGAAGAGCATATCTCGACTACAACTATGCTGCTGTGAAAAAGTATTTTCAGAGTCATTATGTATTAATCGGGAAAACGCGGAATCCTGGTCAACCTTCCTTGGAGTGGTGGGCTTACCAAAATTACTTCAAGACCACATCACTGACTCATTCAGGAGGTCACAAAAGAACTCAGAACAACATGTAAAGTACTTGGCCCCCACTTGCTAGGAAAGAGACTAGGCAAAACTGGCATCTATGGGAGAGGTAAACCAGGGCTGATCAAAAAGAACAGTAAGGGCCATCTCACTTTTTCCCCCAAAAAATCCTGGTGCACCCAAAGACTTCTGGGAAAAAATTCTTTGGAATAATGAGACAAAATAAAAAGTTATTTGGAAGGTGTGTGTTTCATAAAATCTGATGTAAAACTAATAGGATTTCAAGAACACTATGGTAATAGTGTAATGTTTTGGGTCTGCTTTGCTGCCTTAGCACAACTTGCCATAATTAATGGAAGCATAATATCTGCTCGCAACTACAAAACCCTAAAACCCTACCTTTTTTGTAGATGTTCTGACTTCTGCTCAGCTACCATATTTAGGACCTGCGTGTTGTTTTCTACTTTGTACTAGATTCATATGTAGACATACTTCTTGTAATTGAGATGTCTGCAGGCGATCACTTGCCTTCTTTCCCTTGCAGATCACTTGGTTTCAGTTAAAATGTGGTACAACACCACAAGCAAAACAGCCAGTTGTGTGTTCTCGAACTTGTTTTGTGAACAAATGGTGTGATATGGACTTCTCAATCAGGCTTTGCTTGTTTAGCCTTTAGTTTCTTATTACTGCCACCCAATGGATTGGAGGTATGGTGCAGTTTTCTTTACAAGTTCCCCATACGGAATTAGGCTGATTTAAACATTTTCTGCTGCCTTTCAGAGCAGTGGGAACAGAAAGCACAAAAATTACCCAGGGTTTCTTTTACCCAGTGAAAAGAAATCCCAAGTATTTAAATCCCGGGACTTTCTGTCTAAAAGGGGCTAAGCATGACAGCAAGTCAAACTCTGAATGGCTTAGAAAACGCATTTGGAGATTTCTGGAGTGGCCTAGATAAAGTCCAAACTTAAATCTGACTGAGATGCTGTAGTATGATTTTAAACTAAAGAGACCATTTTAGCTTGAAAACCCTCAAATTTTGACAATTTTACTGCAACAATTTTACATAGAACATTGCCAAAATTTCTTCCTAGTGATTGCTAGTTATCTCAAACACCTAATGGCTTTTGTTGTGGTCAAGGGTGACACAGCCATTAATTAGGTTTAGGGGACAAATCCTTTTTTGACAAAGTGCCAGGTTGGTTTGGACAGCTTTTTTCTTTTAATCAATTAAATCCTCATTTAAAAACTGGATTAGGTATTTATTCAGGTTTCCTTTGTCTAATACGAAAATTTGTATGATGCTCCAAAACAGTGTGCGTGTGATTAAAAAAAAAGCAAAAACAGAAGAACATTCCTAAGGAGGTGGATATATTTTCACTACACTGTATGCTCTAGAAATAAATTCTGATTGCTTGATTGAAGTGTAGGGCACTGACAAAAGTGTCATTTTAAACAATCTTTTAGTGGCCAAGGTGGATGCACACCACTCTCACATCTTGTTCAGAGTGGGGTGGTTGGCTTACCCTAGCTACATTTACCAATGCAAAGTCACTGCTTTTTCGTACCTGGCTTATTTAAGTTCGGTAAAGAGCTGTGACCTTTCGTTCACACCGTGTATCAATTTGTACTTGCCGTGGGGACATTTTGATAACTGATGAGTGGAAGTCATTGTTAATTAAACCAAAAAGAACAACTTGTGCCATTAATATGCCTGAATTCCTTTCTTTGTTTTTTAGGCTGCTCACAAAAATGCATTTTGTAAATAACCAGATAGAAAATCACACAACTGTGGAAAAAAAGGGAACGCAACAAAGACCTACAGACTGCATTAACTACATTACTTCCACACAGATCTGTTCTAAAGTGTCAGACACCATTAGATGTGTATCTGTATCTGATGTACAACACATCCAAAAATAGTGGTAAACTAGCGGAAATGTTATTACTTCAATTTCTCATGTTACCTAAAGTTTTTAATAAAAAACAGTTTCACTTTGCATTTTATTGATCATGTACAATTAATTATAGAAAGCTATCAAATTGTAATATTGTTCAAAAATCTATTTGATTGAAATATTTACATCCACATCACCGGTAATTCTGAGAAAAATGCACCATGGAAACAGATGATTTTTAATATGAATCTTTCTATTTTAGTTATGTACAGTAAAGGGCCAATATTTCAAGACAGATGAAAAATTATTTTCTTTTCAAAGACTCTGTAAGTAGTGTGAAAAGGTTCAGTCCAGTATTGATCTGCCTATGTAGACTTTAGGTGAGTGTGGACCTTGGTAGTACATGTTTCTGAAAATCCTTTGCTCATCCAGTTGCTAACTACAGTGTCACCTGACAGAGAAATGACAATGGTAATTCAGAGAAAAGAGAAGAGAGGAAAACCAGCATAACATTCACAAAGCATTCTAGGCATAACCTATGAAGAAGCTGGCTGCCCACATGTGCCAGGGTTGTTTTGCTCTACAAAAAGGATGTTTTGAGATGGTATTCTCATTGCTCAATTTACTTCATTAAATGTTCAAATTGTGCCCAAAGTGTCAATCTTGCTCTGCTTCAGTATGTCACAGTACAAGTTGGCATTCATGGTACTCTCAATGAACAGTAGCTCCCCACAGCTGGCAGCACTCATGCAGCCCCAGACCATGACACTCCCACCACCATGTTTGACTGTTGGCAGACACACTTGTCTTTGTACTCCTCATCCGATTGCCGCCACACATGCTTGACACCATCTGAACCTCTACATATGACACAGGATGTGCACTCAACTTCTTCGGTTAATCCGCTGTATGGTCTTGGCCACCGTGCTGCAGCTCAGTTTTAGGGTGCCATCTTCCTATAATCTAGGAATCTTTATATAGAATTTGACACCCGAGACCATGTAACACTAACGGATCACATTACACCTGGAAGGAAAAATGGCTAACTGGGCATGATTTGAACCAGTTTTTTAGATATTATTGATAATAGATATTTTGAGGATGCACGATTTGTCACTCCAGAAAATGTGCCTCTACTGCTCTAGAGTCCAGTGGTAGCTTTACCCCACTGCATCCAACTCTTTGCCTTGGACATGATGACGTATGTCTTGGATGCTTCTGCTCGGCCATAAAACCCCATTCTATGAAGCTCTGTTGGCATTGTTCTTGACCTAATCTGAAGGTCAAATGAAGTTTGGAGGTCTGTATCACTTGACTCTGCAAAGAGAAGGCTACCTCTGCGCTCTGTGTACGTTAGAATCTGGTGCCACCACTGTGTCAGTTTACGTGGCCATCCACTTCATGGCTGAGTGACTGTCGTTCCGAAATGCTTCCACTTTCATACAATACCACTGACAATTGACAGTGGAATATTTAGGAGAATGAAAATCTCACAGTTGGGCATGTTGCACGGGTGGCATCCTATCACAGTACCATGCTGGAATTCCCTGAGCACCCATTTTTTGACAGACATTTGTAGAAACAGTCTGCATGCCTAGGTGCTTGATTTGATACACCTGTGATCATAGAAGGGATTGGAACGACTGGATTTCAATTATTTGGATGGGTGAGCAAATACTTTTGGTAATATAGTATATATCTGCCTTCCATTAAATTACATGTTCTCTTTCACATTTTGAAGAGTGGCTATTGAAAAGGGTGACCTTTTTGCAATCTGTAATTGTTTTACCTCAGTGCTGAAGTTGTGACTTTGCAAATCTTTTCAACCGTGAAACTAGACCTACCCTTTCTTATCTTAATTTTTATTTAACAATGGTCATATAGATATATCTATATATATATAGATATATATATATATATATATATAAGGTTGACAGGCTCTATCAGAGGTGCCTACACCTGTGAAGGGTGTCTTATACATTTGCAAGTCGTTTCTGAGCATGATCACCATGATACTGGCAAACACTCGTAGAACCATTCAAAAACCAGAGTTGAGTAAAATGATAAATATTTGCATGTGTCTCAGACAAATTGATAGGAAAAAGAGGCCAAGCCAATAGCAGAGCTGGCTTAAGATTTACTTAGTCAATACTTACTATTGTCCAAGATAATGGATTTCAAATTGCTCCAGAGATGCTGCACTACATCAGGCATGAGCAGGACCCTAAGTTTATCTGTACTAAATGTGTAGAGATACAAAATAATTACAGCAAGAAAATCTGATTTTAAATTAATCTTCTTTATCGCTATCTTTGCCGGACCCACTATAGTGATATAGCACAAGAGCACTATAGCACAATGGCATTTAGAGGATGCCATCTATCATCAAAACCATGGGAGAATAATCTCCCCTCGGCCTCCGGAGACTCAAACACTCCTATTAGAAGACCACAAAGACTATTCTCATTATACCAAAGCCCACCCCTTTCTCTATTTTTTTTTTAAATTCATTTTCTAACTAACGTTTATCGACTTGATTAAAAGATAAGAGACGGTTGATTGATTATTAATAGGCACCCAGCTCTTCATTTGAGATCCACCCTGCTATAATGATTTTGTTAATCTAATTCTGTGATTCTCTCATCTTTGGTTTAATACATCTTTTGCTGCTGTATAAAGAGAGAGACAGAAAAATGCACACAGGGTTTAATTAGAAGTCAGATACAAAAAATCACTTTGACGCTTTTCTGTCTACCTTCTTCTTGATGATAAGTTTAATGAATGAAACAGAACTTGTCAGTGGCTGAAAACATAAAAAAGGTTAAACCGATTGCTTTTTAATACTTGCTCCAATACTTCTGCCAGGGTCTCTGCGTGGTCTAGAAAAGTATGAAATAAGTGCTTTCCAATGAATAATAAATATCACAAAAAAGAAAATAAAAACAGTGAAATGTGCTTTAAAACTGTATTGTTCTTTTACAATTTTGAAAACCTAAAGATTGTCGAATACAATCTGAAACAGCAGTGTAGTTGGGTTTTGAACATTCTGAGAAAAGGAAAGTTCATCCTCTTTCCTTTCTAGAGTTTCATGTGTCAGGATATAATTAAATGACCTATTCTTTACCAGACACTAAACTGAAGTGTTCAAAGACATAAGTTTCTTCCTTCAGAAGCCTTTAACTTTTAGTAATAGTTTTCTGTATGGCTTTTTCAGTCTCTGACATCTAACATCTTTATGGGAGAGTTTCAGCACATTTGTCCTTACAATGTGGATCCAGTTCTTTAAGACTTGCAAACATTTGTTTCTGCACAGTATTTTAATCAGGATGAGATCTCCACTTCTACACGACAATCACAACACCTTGATTCTTGCCTTTTTCTCCTTTTATGTTGTACAGTTGCTGGTGTCTTTGGGTTAATTGATTGCCTTACATTTGACTCTAGAATCCTTTGGTATACAGAGAAGTTCATGATGAATGTAACTGCAAGGTGCCCAGGTCTTGTTGTTGCGAAGGACTTCCAAATCATGACCTATGCACTACTATCCTTAACAGTTGTTATGAGGTATTTGTGCAGATACATTGTGTTTGTGCATTTTGACCAACAATGTCCACTTTGACATTGGAGGTTGGAAGGGACTAGAAGAATTCATTAATACACAACATACCAAACGTGAGGCGTGCAGCCACATTCTTTTTATTTATTTGGATTTCTCTAGGGAACTCCTACAAATAGCAAGCCATACTTCAGTATGTTGGGGTCTGTTGATTTTGACAGAGAGCTCTTGTTTTTTTTTTGTTTCTTCATTTTAATCAGCATTTCATGGTCTGGCCTTGAGGTGAATTTACTGGGACTTTTAATCTTTTGTCTGTAGTTGGCCCATTGCAGAAACTCATCCTACTCATCCTGTAGATTTGTCATTGTGTTTGAAATTATTGCCAAGCCTCAGACAAATGACCTTACATTTAACTCTAGAATAGTTTGGTATATTGATGGAGTCAATGACTGCATGCTGCCCAGTTCATGTAGCTGCAAATAAACCCCAGATTATCATCCCTCCACCACTTTATATCTGACGTCCAACTGGTTAACATGGCTGTACATTATGGCCAAACATGCGCTTTTGGCTTTTCTTACTAAATAACGTTCAAAAAAACTTATACTGTTTTTCAGTAATATGCAACTTTGCAAACCTAAGGCATACTGTCATATTTTTTTCTGAGAAAAAAAGCTTTCTCTTGTCAAATTTTCCAAGCAAACCATAATTGTTCAAACATTTTCTACCTGTACTGTCAAGACGTTTAAGATATAACATGCTATGCAAGGCCTGTAGACTTTTTTGAAAGTTTGTCCATGCTTAGTGGAATCTTAGAGGAAATTTAGTAACAATAATCTTAAATGCTTTTCATATGAGATAATCTTTCTCCCAGAATAAGAAAAAGGTACTTCAGACTGCTTTTAAATGACCGTAACTCTTCTCAGTTAGACAGACAGCCACAATGGTGGCCTCTCTAAAGTCATCACTAATGTCTTTCTATCTTGACATTGTGTTAGCAAACACCTGCGTTCTCCAGAGCAACAAACTGTCAAAATTATTTCAATTGCTCATTCACTTGCCAATAATAGCAGCACCAGGCTGTTAAAACTTAAAAACTTTAAAACTTGTGAAAGCAGCAAGGGTATACATAGCTTTTCACACATAGCTTTTCTTTTTTTGGCTTCATTTTCATATGATAAATATGATGCCGTGGAATCTCTTTTTCTCCATGTGAAGGTTAGCAAACTGGATTTACAATTATGCAGGTCAAAGTATTAGAGACCTTAGTATTTTCTTTGTTAGTGCTTGTGTGGTCGGGATCTGCCATCTTGTGCGAAGGTGCATGGATTTATGAGCTTTACAAGGATCTCAAGGTTTAAAAGTGACCTAATACCAAACAAAAAAAACAAAAAGAAACCCACACTGGGTGCCTACTTTAAGCTGTACTTTACAGAAGGATCAAAATACACTAACCCCTTCTTTGAGTCACACATGTTGAAAAATCCCCCAGAAACATCAGCCTGCTTCAGCACCATTCTGTTCTTCCCACGCACCTATTACTTTCCCACCTGCTGCCTCCACCCCAGGAAAGCTCTAAAAAAGCTCACCAGACACCAGTCTTCACTCTTTGATTACCTTATTTAACCGTATTTCTGCTTTCAAATATTCCTTTTAAGATTGTATTTGAACTTTGATAATCTGTCATCGCCAAACACATTTCTAGTCTGTATTATTGCATTTCTAAAGGTTAAGATCACCCCATATCAATGTGTCCAGCAAAGCACTGGTAGGGTTTGGGGAGCATGTCATCATAGATTAACTGAGCGTTAACACAGTATAATAAAAAATAGAGTACTATCAACACCTGATCTGCTTCTACAAGTGGTAGTTTCTGGCTCTCATATCGCCAAGCTCTTTAGAATTTAGTCTAGATGTATTGAAACTACACAAAAGACTTTTTCTCTACATGTATATGTGTGTATTTAGGATTTGACCTTGCGGTTCAGAATTTTCACCATAATCTGCTTAGTCAGCCGGACGTCAGCCTGTGCACTGATTGGTCAGCATTTACAGCCCTGAAGGTGAGATGATGGGAGTCATCGCAGGAGGCTGATTTGTTGAATGTTTGACCCTTCAGTACAACTTGATTCAAAAGGCTTTGTCCTGAAAATGCAACAGTGAGCTCTGTTTTGCTCCACTTACCCTGAACTAAATTTGGTTGAAAAGACACAAAAAATAAAAGAGGGAAAATGTTTTCTTTTACATATGGTGACCTTGAAAGCAGTGGATGATCCTATTTTTAGACTAAAGGTAGAATCAAGTAGTTCCTGTTAACATTTGTGGCAGACTCTAAACTGAGGGACTACAGTTGCTCTGTATTGCATCAGATCTACATGGGTTAATTTGGCTAAATTGCCATTATGTTTCTGTGTCTCTGTTATTAAAGATTCGAGAAAGCCATCTCAAAAACACGTTTGTTTTTTCCCCATACATATTTATTTCACCCTTTCCACATACATACATACACACACACACATATACTCACTTAAATAGGTGCAATAGCTAAGTTGCTTGTTCAATAAATAGAGACTCAGAGGGCAGCAACCTAATCCTAAATTTCTATGCACTCAATATTTGGTTGGAACTCCTTTTGCATGAACAATTGCATTAATATGTCGTGCCATGGAGGCAATCAGTCTTTGACACTGTCGAGATGTAATAAAAGCCCAGGTTGCTTTTATAATGGCCTGCAGGTCTTATTTATTGTTGGATCTGGGATCACTCATCTTGACAATACCCCATATATTCTCAATGGGTTTCAGGTCAGGTGAGTTGCTGGCCACTCAAACACAGAACCACTATGGTCATCTAGCTTTTGGTACGTTTGGCAGGGTGGGCATGTGCCAGGTCCTGCTGGAAAATGAAATCAGTATCTCCATAAAGCTTGTTAGCAGTAGGGAGCATGTAGTGCTCTAACACTTAATGCTGTGACTGTGGACTTCAGAAAACACAGTGGACCAACACCAGCAGATCACATGGCAACCCAAATCATCATTGACTGTGGAAATCTCACACTGGACTTTTAGCAATGTTGATTATGTGTCTTTCCATTTATACTCCAGATTCTGGGACCTTGATTTCTAAATGAAACGCAAGCTTTAAAAAAAATGCAAAGCGGACTTTGGACCCCTGAGCGTTAGTTCAGTTCTTTTTCTCCTACGCCCAGGAAAGACGCTTCTGACGTCTCTGGTTTAGGACTGGCTTGACACAAGGAATGAGACATTTGTAACCCATGTTTAGGATTTGTTTGTGTGCAGTGACTCTTGATGTGCTGTTTCCAGCCTCAGTTCACTCATTGTGAAGGTACCTCAAACTCCTGAATGGATTTTGTTTGACAATCCTCTGAAGGCTACAGTTATCCCTGTTGCTTGTGCACCTTTCTGTTTCTAATATTTTTATTGAAGGCATTAATGTAACATGACAACAGTCGACATGGAAATATTCAGAATCAGAATCAGAATCAGCTTTATTGCCAAGTTTGTACATACAAACAAGGAATTTGACTCCGGTACACTTTGCTCTCAGGGTTTTGTTTTTGCACTACAGAATATACATATTTACAATGTACAATATACACATATATAAATAAAAAGGTGCAGTTGCAACATCTGTATGCTGTTTTTGGTATTCTATTAAATGTTCAACAGACAAACAGCCTGGGGGAAGAAACTGTCTCTGTGGTGGCTAGTTTTTGTGAACAGTGCTCTGTAGCGGCGGCCTGAAGGTAAAACCCTGAACAGTTAATGTGCAGGGTGTGTGGGGTCTGCAGAGATTGTAGCAGCTCTTTTCCTGTGTTCGTTGCAGTCTGGACCTGTCCTATTTTGTGGATGAACCAAACCACACTGAGATGGATGAAGACAGGACAGACTGTATGATGGCAGTGTAGAAGATGACCAGCAGCTCCTGTGGAAGGTTGAACTTCTTGAGTTGCCTCAGGAAATACAGTCTCTGCTGGGCCTTCTTTCAAACAGTGTCTATGTGTGAAGACCATCTCAGGTCCTCAGAGATGGTGGTTCCTAGGAACCTGAAGTGGTCCACAGCCGATACAGTGTTGTTGAGGATGGTGAGGGGGGTGTATGGCGGTGGTGTTCTCTGAAAGTCCACCACCATTTCCACAGTCTTGATTGGGTTCAGTTCCAGGTAGTTCTGACCACACCAGTGGACCAGCCGATCCACCTCCTGTCTGTATGCCGACTCATCACCGTCCTGGATCAGTCCAATGACAGTGGTGTCGTCGGCAAACTTAACGAGTTTCACGGACGAGTCTGATGAGGTGCAGTCATTTGTATAGAGGGAGAAGAGGAATGGGGAGAGAACACACGCCTGGGGGGCATCAGTACTTGTTGATCTGGTTCGGGAGAAGATGCTCCCCGGTCTCACCAGCTGCTGTTGGTCCGTCAGGAAGCTGTTGATCCACTGACAGGTGGAGGCTGGGATGTTGAGCTGGGTGAGCCTCTGGTGGAGGATGTCTGGTATGATGGTGTTGAAGGCCGAGCTGAAGTCTACAAACAGGATCCTGGTGTACGTCCCTGGATGGTCGAGGTGTTGCAGGATGAAGTGCAGGCCCAAGTTGACACCATCATCAGCCGACCTGATTGCTCAGTAAGCAAACTGCAGGGGGTCCAGCAGGGGGTCTGTGACGTCTTTCAGGTGTTTCAACACCAGCCGCTCAAAGGATTTCATGACCACAGACGTCAGGGCTACAGGTCTGTAGTCATTTAATCCTAGGATGGTGGGTTTCTTGGGCACTGGGATGATGGTGGATCGTTTGAGGCAGGAGGGGACCTCACACGTCTCCAGTGGCTTGTTGAAGATCCGGGTGAAGATCAGGGCGAGTTGATGTGCCCAGGCTTTCAGGCATGATGGGGAGACGTTATCAGGTCCTCCAGCTTTCTTTGTTTTCATGCGCTGAAAGAGCCTATTTACATCTTCCTCAGAAATCTTTAGTGCAGGCAGAGGATGGTTTGAGGTGTGAACGGCTTCTTTTCATGTCTGAAGTAGAAGCCATTCAGAGGGTTGGCCAGGCGAGGACTCTGTTCAGGATGGGTGGGGGGGCTCCTGTAGGCAGTCAGGTTTCTCAGACCAGTCCATACAGCCGAAGTGTCACCAGTAGAAAGGCTGTTTTTCAGCTTCTCACTGTAGCTTCTCTTGGCTGCTTTGATCTCCTTTGTTAGTCTGTTCCTAGCCTGCCTGTATCTTGCCCAATCTCCACTGCTGTGAGCTTCTTCCTTGTCCCTGCGCAGATTCCTGAGGTGTGGAGTAAACCATGGCTTGTTGTTCCCAAAGATGCAGAAGGTCTTGGTCTGCACACACATGTCCTCACAGAAACTGATGTATGATGTCACCACATCAGTTAGTTTGTTTAAGTCAGTGGCTGAAGTTTCAAAAACAGTCCAGTCTGTGCATTCAAAGCAGGCCTGTAGCGTCTGCTTTGATTCCTCAGTCCACTTCTTAACAGTGTGAACCGTGGGTTTGGAAGCTCTTAGTCTCTGTCTGTAGGTTAGGATGAGGTGGATAAGACAATGATCCGAGAAACCCAGAGCAGCCCTGGTAACAGCATGCTATGAGTCCTTTAAAGCTGTGTAACAGTGGTCCAGTGTGTTTTTGTCTCTGGTGGGACATTTAATATGCTGTCTATATTTGGGGAGATCATTAGAGAGGTTTACGCTGTTAAAATCTCCCAGTATTAGGATGAAAGAGTCAGGGTGTTTTTTCTCCACGTCTGTAATCAGCTCAGCAAGATGTTTTTCCATGGCAGAAGTGCAGCCACGCAGAGGAAAATATGAGCCGATTGTTATAAACGAGGAAAACTCTATCGGTGAATTAAACGGTTTGCAGATTATGGAAAATGACTCCAGATCCGGACTACATGTTTTCCCCAGCACTTTTATGTCTCTGCACCAACCTTCGTTTATATAAAAACAGATTCCGCCTCCTCGCTTCTTCCCCGATAGCTCCGTGCTGCGATCCGCTCTGAACAGCTGGAAGCCCGACAACAGCAGTGCGCGGTCCGGGATGTTGTCACTCAGTCATGTCTCGGTGAAGCAGAGAACCGCTGATCCGCGGGGGTCCGTGTTTATACCGGTGAGAAAAAGCAGCTCGTCCATCTTGTTGCTTAGAGAGCGAACATTTGCCAGATGGATTGAAGGCAGTGGTGTACGAAATCCTCTTTTCCGGAGCTTTACCAGCGCGCCAGCACGCTTTCCCCTGCGGCGCTTTCGGCGCAGTATCCCATACAGAACCGCAGCTCCGCTTGCCAGGAGCTCGGTGAACCTCGGATTGGTGAAAGATGGTGAAAAAATCCCAAGAGAGGACTCTCTGATGTTGTGATGTTGAGAAGTTCCTCTCTACTGAATGAGACTACAGAATTGTGGCCGGAGATCACAGTACTGTGGCTCGAAAAACATGAAAACACACAAAATACACAAACAAAGAGAGAGCGAAGCGCCGAGGCTGCCATCGTCGGCGCCATCTTTATTTGCCTTTAACGTTCCATCAACATACGTAAGACCAAACGAAAACAGTCACAAGCGCATTCACAGGATAACCCCCCATCCCCCAATTAACTATTTCATATCAGTTGATGTTACTCAGTTGTAGTAAGACTACCGCTTTTACAGTATACTCTAGCTGAGCTTTTCTTTCAAAAACCTCAAGTCTGTCATTAAGAATGTAACAAATCCTTTCCACGTGCAGGGAATCAGTCAGTGGCATAATTCAGACTTTACATCCAACTGGATGAGTTTCTTTGCACCTGCAGAGGCCATATTAACAACAGATGTTATGCACTCTTAAGGCTATCAGATTGTTCTGAAACACCTAGTATTATCAAAGGTGCATCCGGTCTAATTTTAACTTTGAAAACTTTGAAAAGAATGAAAATAATGCTTAATGCAGCCAAGGACACAATATATAAGAATAAATCTGCTTTCCCTTGGTTACATTTTTCACATTGTTGTGGAACATCTGGGAAAATGTTGTTTTGCTTTTGTGTAACAGAGATTTCACACAATTTAAAGTATAACAACTCAATGTAATGTTCAAAATGGAGTAGGAAGAACTAAAAATGAATTATGTCTTTCCTCGGTGCAATTGGTAAATTTACAACAGGTAAATATCTCTAACAGTTACTTGATGCTATTTAAAATGTCTGACAGAGTCCTGAACCTCAACAACACAGTAATCTCCATTCAGTGGTCAGTGTTACTTCCTGGCGGTCCAATTTCCTGTGTCTCACTAACACCAGTTGAAACATTTGTATAGGAGCTTGCTCTGGTTCTTGTGTGTGTCCTTTAATGTATTGTGGCTGTGTTTAAATGGGGTTTGCGAACTTTTTTCCTCTAATTTCCTCTTTACCTGTGCCATTGTGAATTGTTTCCTGTAAGTGATTGATTTACACCTAATGGAGACACCTCCTTTTCTGTCTAGCTCACTTTCTAAAGTCTCTCCATAACAACTGGCATTGTATACATACTTCAATAAAAATAAAAGATAATAACATACTATGATATCATAGGGGTGCTAAGGCTTGGCACATCAACCTAACTGCGTTCTGTTTGGTATAAATAAGAAATCAATTGGCCAGAATGCAACTCAGCCACAGTCATCAGACAGTTTTGTTTAAGATCCATTGCAACTTCTAACTGAATTATTCACATTAGTAACTAAAAAACATACTTCCCCTTCATACAGCTATTTTTACATTCACGATAATGCTCAACTGGTATCAAGCCATTATTTAAAAGTTGTGTAAAGAATCAAGACAATTACCTTATGGATTTTTGTAAGTGTGAAGCAGAGGGAATAGGACAGGTATGAATGTATGTATGAAATACAGTAAGGAATAGTTACTGAATTTCCCTGCAAGTTTTCTATCATGAGTCATACTTTTTCACATATTCACTCTGACATTAAAGCTGAGTGACACATGTAAAGCAGTAACCATCCGTTTAACTTGGGTGTCTCAATAAACTCTTTTTATTTGCAGTTCCTTTTTTCTGTTCATGGATAAGTCTTGCTTGTACAGCAGTTTATTGAATGCATTTTTATTTATCATCCTTCTCAGTAGGCCTAAAAGCAGTACATCGTGTTCTTACTGCTGAAGGGTGTACTTGCTTAGAGTAAAAGGGATATGGGCCCAAACATAGATGGACTCAAGTTAAAAGGCTGTACTATTGCAAAGATGTGAGACTTTTGGCCTGAAACCTTGACTGATAGAGTTTTGGAGTGGTTTCTTTAATTGGGAATATATATAGCCACACTCACAGGCTACTTTATTAAAAGGTTAGTTCAAATTAATTAGATAAAGTTCTATAAACTTACTGGTATTTGTTAGTGAAGTATCTTTTATTACCTTGAGCTTTTTGGAAGTATATTAATCCTTGGCGTGGTGAATGGCCAACTGTTACTCAGGTGTTCATGTCAGTGGAATACAGTGCTATATTAGCAGATATTAACAGTCCCCAATTTTACAGGAGTTCAGTTTGATGTTGCTTTGGTCAACCGAGCAAGGTCTGTGTTTATATGCGAAGTTACCATTTGAATTTGGCATCAGGTGTGCAGCATTAACGAAGATCGTATGTCCCTGTACGTTCTCGATCTTGTAGTTATTCAAGTTGGTCATTAGAATGTGGAAGAAAGGGGACTTAGCATACTTTGAATGTATCATCATGGTTGATGCCAAAAAGCCCGCACTGAGTATTTCAGAAATTGCTGATATACTCGGATATATATACTTACAACCATCTCTTAGGTTTACAGAGAAAAGATCCAGTGAGCAGCAGTTTTGTGGATAAAAATGGGTTTAGAGGAGTATGATCAGATTGGTCCTCAGATACCCTGTTGTTACAACCAAGATATGCAAAACTCCATCATGAAACTGAGACTACAATTAACACAAGCTCATAAAAATTGGACAATATTACATTGAAAAATGTTTAATTTCAGCTGCAACATGCAGATGGTGGGGTCAGAATTTGGTGTAAACATGAAAGCATGGATCCATCCTGCCTTATTTCAATGGTAAGGATGCTTGTGGTGGTGTAATGTTGTGGGTGATTGTTTCTTGGCACACTTTGAGTTCCTTGGCACAACAGCATACCACAAGAACATTTTTGACACCTTCCTGAATCTGGACAATGAAGAATGAAGACAGTCCAGAATGCAAAGGGGATCCAACAGGTAGGACCAATATTTGCCTTATAATGTCTTCAGTTTCAGGTACTTTCTGCTTCTTTATGTTGTTTTAGTTTCAAGGCAGCAAGTGCAAGTTCCTTCTGCCTTTCTCTTCCTGCATGGCCAGCGAAGCCAGTCTCACAGGACTTCTAAAAGCAGCCTGCGAACAGTGTGACGAATGTGTTGCTTGCTGTCAATGTTGCTAACATAAAATTTGAAAGGATTGTCAGTGAAAAAAGACCACTACCCTGCTTCACTGCTTGTCGTCTCCTCTCTTTCTGTCACTCCTTTTTTTCCAGCAGCCTTTGAGTTCACCCTTTTCAACCAGCTTGCCTGCTCAGCTGCTGACCTATAAAATATAGAGACTATCAACATCTGTTGAAAGACACGCCGAGCCATGCTGATGATGGGATTTACATGCTATTAATGATTTGGGAAAGGGAAGAGTGTGCTGGGGGGTTGAAGGAGGGACACTGGGCAAAGGGATCTGTTAATGGATGATGTGTGGATGTGTTCCAAATGTTAATGCCATTTCCGGTCCAAAGTAAAGGTCTGCACATTAAAGGCAAAAAATAAATGGCCTCAGTGGTAAACAGAGATCTATGTGGGAATTGCTGACTTGTTCTTTCTTTTTCTTGTGACATGAAGTGAACTCTAAATGTTGGACATGGTTTGTGCTTTCTACTACCCACCACCTTATGCCCCAGAACATTTTAAACCAAACCAATCATCTTTTTTAATGTCTTGAACTCCATGGGCAACATTTTCTTGCTGTGTCCATCCCAAAGTCAATCTGACCAACAGCTTATGCATGTTAATTTTTGTCTAAACATGTCATTTGAGATCTTTGAATTCAGAAATATAAAATGGCTATCTTTTCTTTTTATGACTAGGTTGGTAAAAGACAGGTTTAAGCACCAGTACAAAATGTATAAAATGGTTAGGGTGGATTAAATCTCTTTTACTGTAGAAGTAAACACAGTTAAAAGCTCTGATCCCATTTTTCTGCATTCGGGTCCAATGTCCATAATTTAAGTATCTGCTGATGCCAATCTTTTTCAAACTAAATCTCTATCACCAAATATCTTTTGTTCATGATGTTGCATATGCTAATATGAATAAACATAAATAAACTGTACATCACAGAAGTTTCGCTGAAACTCACCTTGCAAATGATTGTACAACTAAAAGCAGCCCAAATGCCACCAGTGGGACTTTTATACAGTTTGCCAACCATGGCACTGATGCAACACAGAATCATGGAGTCTCCATCAGTGGATGGATCAGTGTCCTCTGAAATCTGATCAAGGAATGATGCCAGTATTAGGTTTTAGACCAATCTTAGACTAGTTCAGACTAGTTCAGTTTCCTCTCTATTTAAAGTCAATAAAGTTAGCGCCCAGTTTTAAACTGGGACTAGTTTTTCACAATGGTGATGCTTAAAAGAATATATTAAGTGACACAAAAATCCACTTCTTAACCCAGAGTCTGTCATGATTTGAGGCTGCTTTGGTTTTTGTTTGGGTTTTAGTTATTCTTATTTCCAGTTTATGTTTTGGATCTTGTTTCTGTTTATTATTTTCCTGACTGTGCTTTAGTTTCTTATTATTGTTCATGTTCTGTATGTTATGTTTTCCCGATTAGTTTTGCATCTTCGGATTTCTGTTTTGACCAGTCACGTTTTGATCTCCCTGCCTCTCTTAGCAATTAACTTTATTCGGCCCACCTGCACTAAGCAATCAGTCTCCCGGTTTCTCCTGTACCATGCTCCATTTATACTCCATCAGTCTGTTTGCACATCGCGGAAATGTCACCACTTCTGTTTATCCTCCAGGCTTGTTAATTGTTTTGTTCCTGCCTCCACATTTGAGTTATTTGTTATGCTTAAAATAAACCGTCTATACTTACGGTTAAGGTGCCTGTCCATCGGCCTTCTGGGGTCCTCCGCCATACCGTTCCTGACAGATTTGAATTTTAAAGCATACATGGTTTGGCTTTTGCTCTGTTCTGTGGTCCTAACACCACCCCCATTTATTTGCACTCATTGGTAGATACAATACAGATTGAAAAACATAAAAGGCGAATCCATCATCCCAGTGTATGCATTTGTTGCATTCCTTTGTTCTTAAAATGGATGTTATCTTGTCCTTTTTTTGACTGTTTTTACTGTCATTTTTCTGTTATGTATGCAAAATGCACTTTTCTTTATATCAGTCTTAAAGTACAAGTTATTCAAAGAATTTAAGTTATTCAAAATTTTTATGGTTAACGCGTTCAGCATAATTTTGCTGTTGCTCATATACAATGCCATAATAATTGTATACATTTATATTGTTTAAAATTGGCCTTTGTTTTACACAGTGTGGGGGTTACCCGTTGGGCTTGTTTTGGGCTTGTTTTCAAAGAGCTGGTTGCTTGTTTCTCTTGCAAGATCTGGCAACATTAAAATGTAGTTGTACGGCTGCACCTTATCACTGCCCCATGTAGCCCCACAAGATATTGTTAAACTGTTTCATTTTTGGATTTGTGCTGTTTTTCCTCTACTTTTTCTTCTTTTACTCAAATGTGCTGCTACGTTGCATCCTCTCTTACTGCTTTTGGTACGCTGGTCCTGCATGCATTCACACTGGCTTTTTGGATGTACACCTTTTAAATAATGATAACGATAAATGATGAATTTCTTTTAATATGTCTCTTTAATGTTCATTTAATTTTTTGTAAATGCTAAACTCTATAATGCACATGGGGCTTATTTGAATATGGCTTATTTATTTGTACATAATAAAGTGATTAGTTTTCTACTTGTTGATTTTAAGATTTCTACTTGAGATAATGTGAATAGATTTTTTAACATGGGTATCTATACATTTTTTGCTTACCTTTTTGATGATTTAATGTGATTGGTTGGACACTTCGAACAACTTCCTGTTTATGAGTGTAGTCAATCATTGGAATGTGTTTGCCTCATTAAGGTCTGTGACCGAAACTTGCATATTAGAATTTAGCAAATTTAACAGTGTGCAGGTGTTTCTCTTTTTATTCCATATTTGAAAAATAGAAAAATATCTTTTTTGCTTTTGGTCAGAAAGCCAAGGCAGGGAATCTGTCTCGGCAGAACAACATGGCCATTTGTCACCTGACTCCATCATATTATCTAATTTCTTTGGGTCCAGATCCTCCTTCTTCCAACTGGTCTTACTGTTCTGACCTCCCCACCTGACCCGCAAAACTCTTTGCCATTCCTCTCTCTTCAGCTCTTTCTCTGCTCCCCACCCCTCCTTCATCTCCTCAATATGTCCAGGCCGGCATCTGATGGATGGCCCCTCAGGAGGAGGTTACAGGAAGGTTTAGTTTTGCTGTCTGGAACTTTTCTGAGCTGCAGCAATGATAGAGAGAGATGAATTGAAACAAAATTGGCAGAGATTTGGGGGAAGAAAGAAATGCGTTATGGGCAAAGAACAGACAAAAATGTTGAAAATTGTCAGTCTGAACAAACAATTTCTTCCCAGTGTTTCAGTTGTAGTCTCCACCCTCTTTTCCCTGCCGACCTGAACACAAATTTTTCACCTCTGTCTCCCCTTCCCCCATTCCACCCCTGTTGTCTGCTGTCAGTGAAATAAACTGGGGACTGCTGTGTATTCTGGTACATGTTGGTACCATTGCTAGAATGTGCTCACTATGTATTTGTTTGGGCTGTCAAGGTGTCTCCTGAGTGCCTGCATGCCTTCTGCTGAATATTTATCACTTACTTAATACTGTTACAGCGCCCCACTCTCACCCCGAGAGAATTGGACTCTCCTTCCACCTCCCACGTTCATTCTTTTCTTTCTCACTGTTTCTGTTTTACTCGCAGTTCTGTCGTTATACCTGCTTTGTCAGGTTTTTTAACCTTGTCATTAGTGTTTCTTGAGCAGCACTTTATTGTAAAGGTCCACACTGTTGGTGTGCTGTTTTCCCTCAGACTATTTTCACTACTCAAACCTAAACCTCACGTACACATTCAGAAAAGTCATTCTATGGTTTGTGGACTCCCAGTCAACTTGTCTGGGAATGTAAACTCTGGCTTTGGATCCATTCTTACTGCAATTTCATCATCTTTTAGTTTTGGTTCTAAGGACTTAACAACTTCTAATAAAAGGCTTTTAGTTGTGACAAGGCCTTGCCGCATGGACTGCTTTTTGAGGTGTTTTTAGGTTCCTAAAGGGGTACTTCAGAATGTTATCAACAGTTAATATCTTACGTACATTTGATAAATCTCTTAGCATCTTTATTTGTATCACCAAGACCAATGGTCTTGACTGGAAATGCTTTACATATTTTGTTGTCAGTACATGTTTCACCCAAAAAAAGCATTGGTGGGAGACTGCTTCTTATCTCTACTTTCTGTTGAATTATTTATTAGCTTCTCTATAAATAACAATGGAATGCAAACATGATGGTATATATATGCATATATATTTAAAGAATTACAAAGGCAACGTTTCTTCAAAATAAAATAGTAATTCATATAACCAGTAAGGTCACTTAAAAAAGTAGTTGTGGAAGTAATAATTGTATAGCGGGAAAAAAAGTGTAATCCCAAGGCTATATTTAAAAACAAGAACACAGTCGTCATTGTAGTATAAGTGTGCGTAATGTTGCAGATGGAAACGCCTGCTTGGATTTAATATTTACTAGGCTGTTATATTTAAAGTGCAGGTATGAAATTTGATAGTTAATCGCAACCAACGTCGTTATTGCAATATATTTTAAAATATTAATGCAATCACATGTTTTCCTATGGTAAGGGTAGTTGGGTGGTCAATCATGCACAGTAACACCATGGTCAATAAACAAGCTTTTGGTACCTTTGGCAGTGTAGGCAGGTGCCAAGTCCTGCTGGAAAATTAAATCAGCATCTTCATAAAGCCTTTCTGCAGTAGGAAGCATGGAGTGTTTCAAAATGTCCTAGGAGATGGCTGCACTGACGGGAC